>LS498788.1:613352-690142 GCA_900490845.1 Pristionchus japonicus | reverse complement strand
ACAAGTAGTTAGGAAGAGAATCAGAGAAGGCTGTGTTGAGTTGTTCGAGGAATTTCTTATTGCCATAGATCTAGAAATATGATTATTACACACAGATATCACTACCGTGATGTACCTCACGGAATACTAGTCCTCTTGGAGCATACTTCTTGAGGATTTCTGGAAGGATTTCAATGATCTCGTCAGATACGGGACGAGGATCGACACCAGAATTGATCTGCAATTAGTGAGTTAGTCCTGTGCATGATTGAATAGGGTTGCATAAACTCACATCGCGGTAGCCGTTCGGCACTTCATAGAAGGCCTCCATCCTTCTCTCTCCTTCTCTGTCATCTTCAAAGGATTCAAACACTAACGAACTCTCTTCTTCGTTCAGTGGGTTCAGGTAAACGACTTGGCTATCAGCTGTCTGAAAAAAGCTTTGTGAGCTAGAAGATAGGAAGTCATATTTAGTGAACAGTATCTTACGTACATACCGACATGAGTTTGAAAGCCTCTAGTGAGACATCAAGTAAACAATGATTATGAAAACAAAAGCTGTGTCAATTTACCAACAATGACCCTTGGAGAACAAAACGTAGCCTACGCAGTGCGTAAAGCAACAGTTTTTCTTACCTGAACGAAAATGATCTCCTTCATAGGAAACTTCCTTCTCGTGAATTTGCCACTATTGACCAAGCCGTAGAATTTCTGATTAACTGTCTCAAGTACGTCTAAGGTCTTTCTGAAAATAAAACTTTTCTTGAAAACCAAATTGCCAAGAAACGAACGCATCGACTTCTGAGAGCACCGACAAGAGACAATCTTCAATAAAAGTGGAGAAGTAATCCTAAATAATGAAGTCATTCATGCAGAGGGAGGGGAGGTACCTCCGGTCCAATCTTGGCTGGCAGTGTGAAGTGTTTACGATCGGGCTCAGACTCTTGCTCCTCCTCCGTTCCATATTCACTTCCTTCCTCCGATTCCTGTTCATCATCAATCACTCCAAGATCTTCTTCATTTGGAGAACCGTCCTTGACTTCAACTTCTCCTTCCTCTTCAATCAGTCGTTGCCGCTTATCTTCTTCTTTCTCAGAAGGAGATGAGGGTGCGGGTCTCTTAGAGCTCGTACTGAGGGAGTCATCAGTAGCGACGTTCTGCCAATGAATCACATCTCGATACTTGTGGAGGTAACCGGAAGAGTATCTATCCACCATCCATCCCCGACCAAAAATCCTGCGTTAAGCAATCCATTGTGTAGAGTGAGTGAAACACATCCATTCATTCGAGGAACTCCACAAGTGCCGTATTTTAAAGTGCATAACTGCGATCGTAATCAGTTTCCTACTCGAAGGAGCTATGTAAAGAGCGCCAACTCATCAATATTTTGTAAAGTATCGAGAAATAGTCTTACCTGAACAGGACCATCTGGATTAGACACTGCATCGATTCCCTTCAGCACTTCACTCGCCATTTCACTACCGACCTGAAGAGAATCTATTTATTTTCTTATAAGAAACTCATTTAGAGCTTAACTATTCTCAATTTCAACCGCACTACCCGGAAAACAAAAGAATGGGCGATTTGCCAACACTAAACGTGTTTACTTACAGACTGAGACCGCTCGTTCTTCTCCATTTCACTGCTGTTAATCGTAGACTTAGAGCGCTGGAAAGTGATAATTAGTTGCCAAAATAGTTTTACACATTATAGCCGAGCTATTGAATTGATAACTGGCTAAAGGAAGTGTCGCGATAGCATTCCAGGCACAGCCGCCTGACTAGAATGCAAATGAAAGGACGAGAATTAAGCGGAAAGCGACCGCGAGGAGCATAACTAAGTAGTTTCTGACTTGTTACACAATTGTGAAACGTCGATTTGATACGAAAACAAACTAGCACAATTCCTTAGCAACGGGAAAGATTTGAATCGCGAAAGCAACCTTAAAAGGTTGAGGATTTCAGACTTACAGTACCCCAGTGGTGCAAATCAAGTTGTTCCAGGCGAGACCAATGGCGGGAAATTAAAACTTACCGTATGCTCAATTGACCTTTTCTACTTTCTCTTTATTTTCGGGCTCGAAAACTAAATTGGTGCTCTGTTTCAAGTTCAAGATGCATCATCATAATGTTTACACCCAATAAATAAAACCGTGGTACCTGTAAAGACATTAAATTGCACGCGAAGAATGAATTATATTTAGTTTCTATTCGATGAAGTGGCCTGAATGGATAAATGCTTCATTGCGATGGGGAACGAACAAGAATCAAGAGAAATTTCTTATAAAAGCATACCGTAGGCTAAACAGTGACAATTTGAAAAGTCGCGTACCACCTGTCAAATTGGCGGATTATCTTAAACGCTTCGATTTCATGGGAATCCCAGTTTGAGAGTTAAGCCTGTAATTCTCCAACTTTAAGCCAACTCTTGGCGGCACTATTGAATTAACCGATGCACTTGTAGCCCTCGATTCCTCCATGGCGATACGCTATTTAGTGCATAGGCTGCCAAAGTTGCTCCGGTCAAACCTGCTACTGCCACGTGATTGAAATGATTCCCGTCCTTTTTCCACTATATTATCCTACCGAAACTTGCAACTTGATAGAACCTGATGGTTAACCCGTGATTCTCTCTCATTTGGCCGGCGTTTGGCCATTCATAAGGCTCTCTCTTCTTTTGTCAGTCTCCTTCTCCCTCTCAATCGATCACTTCCTTCACTTCTCATTGACCAATTCTTGCTGGAAGAGCTTGCTTTCGGTCTTTTGAGCTCCGTCTGTCTGAAGGGATTGCACAGAGGAAGTCATATTAGTGATTTGAATTCCCCCAAAAGAGGTGCTCTCAGTGTCGAGTGTTCCCCCGCGTGACCTAGCACCTTCACTCTCCCTCCTCGGCCCTTGGACACTTCCGTAAGGTCACGTTCCCCTCACCCGTTCTTCTCTCTCTCACCCATTGACGATTGATCGATTGCACCCGTCGAATGACCTACCCATGACACCGGTGTTATCAGTTCGTTACAGCTTCTTACACAAGCACTGACCCTGGTATCGATTTGGAGTTGTTATACACACTTGTGCTGCCGTTCAGTCACCGTTTAGTCGTCTAGTCTATCTATCGCATGCGTTCATAGCAAGTTCTCCATGAAACACAACTGATCATGAAAATGAAAATAGTCCCAGTCCCCGCTAAATCAGTTCTCCCAAGCACTCATGAACAAAATCACCAATAATCATTATTCACTAACCATTTTTTTGCATTTACCGACGCTGGTTGGAAGACAGTGGATAAAACAATCAGCCCCGCGCCTCCACCTCCAGCCTCCCAGGACACCACCTCCTACTCTCTCCTGATTATATAAATATATAATTGAAATGGCCTATCGGCGCTTGTGCTGTTTAGGAGGTCTCTCCCTATCCTCTCTCTCCCTTCCCTTGATCACCCTCACTCTTCTCATTCTGCTCGGTTCTGCTCGGTCATACCTCCTCAACAGCACAAGCGCCGGCCTATCTTTCGTAGTGAATCATTCATCGCAAATCAGAACCAAAACTCAGAAGCGAATGGAGGCACAGGGGCAATAAATGGGACATTGAATTGCATTAATTTTGCATTGTGAGGTCACCAGAAAGAGAAGCTCAAGCATGAAGAGCATTTTCATTCAGTTCATTCTTGTAGAAGAAAGAACATAAGACCATTTCGGAAATATTGAGCGAAACATGTCATAAACAATAAAACTTATGCGAATCATGATCACACCCAAAATGGGTATACCGTAGTCAAGACGTTTCAGTTAAAGAAGTTATGGTCAATATTTGTGGATTTTTTTCATTCGCTTTGATTCCGTAGAAAGATCGAGTTAATTTGTTTGTGTTCGATTGCTTGAACACTTTGCGGCTTCACGGAATTAATCGTTCCAATTGTAGCCCTCGGTTCCGCGCGGCGGTACGCAATTTAGCGCCTATCATTTCTGCATGATCCCATGTCTCCTCTCCTTCGCACGACTGCCACGTGATTGCGTCGATTTCGCCTCCTTCTTTTCCACTATCGTTCATCCCAGTTACAATCGATCACTCTCTTCTCACTCAACACATTGAGCCGCTCATTGATCACTCTTTCTGAATTGTTTGTAATTTATTCGCAACGGACAACAGTAGTGCTAATAATTAGCGCCAAAACCATGCTCTCAATCACGATTACCGCCCTTCTCTTCCACCCGTTCGCATGCTCCATGTACCAATACATCCTTTTCTGACCTCTTATCATGTGTTCCCTCTATAATGATCTCTGACGGATACGGAACTGACAGGGATCGGTCATCTCTAGAGTGCTCATCGTCCCCCGTCATTTTCGCCATTTATTGATCGATTCCCGCCTGTCACTTGACCTACACCTGAAACCAATCAATGCATTACAGCTTCCTACACATGCTCACTCTTCCTACTCCCGGAAACGGCTGCAAACAATGAAGAAACCTACTCATTAGCACGGTAAGTTATGAGCGGTTTCTTTTATTTCTTTGAACTGAATTGTTCAAACCCCTGTCAAAACAACTAATTTGTTGATCAAATCACTGAAACAATGTATCGGACACGGATCAAATTATTCCCATTCCAGGAGAAACGAGTCTGCTTCACGAACTTGTGCACATCACATGGAGCGAACTCCTTCATATGCGAAATCTGTGAAGCGTTCGAATCGCGAATGGAGATGAATGAACACAAAATTACTCATCGCGGATGGATGTCACAATCAATGTAACTCTGTCGAGAATGGTTGCTTATGACATTTGTAATTGATAAACTTCCCTTTATCGTACTTCTTGAAGTATTTCATCAACAGTATTATGAAGGGGTCAATACGCGTTCTCTGTGGAAATCTACTCTTGCAATTATCACACTGCTTGTCACATGGTGCAATTAGCACCTGACCAGGCTCTCTCCCCCTCTATCCAGACCAGACAAGGAACTTCCGTTACTGACCGAAAGAGAGGGCTGAACCAGCGAGAGGGATGTATTATCCATCACACTTATCCCCTCAGCCCATGACTCATGCATCTGTCGCCTGTTTAACAAGTGATAAGGTGCATAAGAATGTGGAAAACAAGCATGAAGAGCATATCGACGAATCATTGAATGATATGAGTGATCAGTGCAATTCAGATCCGGCATTTGATTATCGAGCTTCAACTCGACTTTTCAGTTCAGCATCAGTTTTAACAATTATTTATTAACAATCACAACTCGATTTCGAAGAGAACTTCTAGATGTCTGTTTTATATCAGAGGAAAAACACGAATTTCATTCATTTCACCTTCTTTCGTGAGCTTCTTTGTCATTATCAATCAAAATCTACCAAATTGTCGTCATGTGTCGCCTCTCCGTCATGCATTCACCAAAAGGAGTTTCCACTCACTCGTCAGATGAGTTCAGGAAGCTTCTTCTACTTAACACTCTCTCCATTTCCCTCACTCTCTCACCCCTTTCTTTCTCTGACTCTCCTCGATCCCTACACTCTCTGATCTCATCCGTCATCTCCCTATCCGAACCACTCTCGACGCACGTCGAACTCTCCCTCTCATCTCACTCTCTCTTCTCCTCTCTCTGCGCTCTCTCCATCTCCCTTGATCTCTCGCCTATCAGCTATCACTATCGCGCGATTACACCAAAGCTACATAATGGCTCTCTTTCTCGCTGCAGAGTGCGCTCACTCTTGAAACTTTCGAAAACTGCTTGACATTGGAGCAAAACCTCTCGAAAGCTCGTTTTTTGATTCAAAATCGGTGCCCGTTCGTTTTCGTGCTTGTCCATAGTGGATCCGTGTTCCAGGAACAAGAAATGGCGAGGATATCATCGCTCTACACTGCCCTACTCGTCTTGCTTTACCCAATCAACACGTTTGCTTCCATCTCCGAGCATGTGGAGGTCAGTTGCACTCGTTTTTGTAGCATTCCGTGAACAATTTCATACAATCCCTCCCATGAATCATTCCAATTCAGTCCCTCCCGAAATTTCCCTCTTCCAATCGACCGAAAGTTGCTATCATTGGTGCGGGCATGGCCGGTCTCTCAACAGCTAGAAGGTCAGTGTGGTTTTTGATCGTTGATCTTTGAACTCTAGAGCTTCCTAGCAAGCTGTTCTTTGATCTTTAGGGCTTCATCTGATGACTATCGTGCAGGTTGAACGAGCTCAACATTGCCTCTGTGGACATCTACGAGGCTCTCGACCGAATTGGCGGCCGAATCCACTCAGTTCCCTATTGTGAGTCTCCCTTGTTAGTCAGAAATCAGCTCCATTGTCCTCATCTCATCTAATTTCTCATCGAATCTTTTTAATCGCATGCGCGCAACGTCGCGATTGATAACGAGGGGTCGAGATGATAAGGAGGAAGGGGATTGGGGAAATCCACGGAAACTGAGTGACGAGACAGGGGTCGAAGGTCGACTGTATGCAATCCATCAACTAGTGACTGTGACTGTTTGTGAACAAATATAGGTTTGAACGTTGATCTACGGAACGTACAACCGCGGAAAACGTTAAGAAACATCCAGTTTTGTATCTCTTTCTCAGCTTTCCAATTCTTATCCAACATGAAATCCTGTATTCACTCGAATTTGATCCATTCCAGTCGATGGCTTCATCCAACACGGTGCGCAGTTCATCAATGGAGATCAGAATCCACTCTATGAGATAGCAAACGAGCTTGGAGTCGTCTCTGATGTGAGTTTTCCGCACAAATCCTAAGTAGATTATCATTCTGTCAGCTTGGTTACCTCGTTCTCCCTTTATTTATCGCTGGGAACGTACTTTCTTCAGGTATTGATACAACTCATTCGAGAGATGTGCAAAGAAAGTATCATTCCCGCATTATTTAGGCATTGTTGTCTCTCGATTTATAGTTGCACAAGTAATCTTTGTAGGTTCTCGGCGACCTTGAGCACGTCGAAGGAGGGCGATTTCTCCACGGAGACTGTGAAGTGACCAAGTAAGCATCTATCCATTTGAAGCATCTCAAAGAACTAGTTCTCTAATGGAACACTGATGATAGCAATCATATTCCAGACAGGACCTCGACCTATTCACTGAATTCACTGCTCCTCTCGATCCGAAGTACCGTGCCATCGCTCACAACGACGAGATCATCTCGAGGAGAGACGCCATCTATGATGTCTACCAGAGGGACTACGCGGAGTTCCTGGCGGTATGCTCTTTGATCTCTCTATTCTCAATAACTGTCCATGTGCTAGCAAATCAGAGCTAACTAGAGAAATCTCGTGTATATTGTAATAGAAAGGGATGAATGGTCATCGAACTTGAGCTCTCAGTACCATTCAAATGTAACATGGCTTGAAGGTCTTTGAATTCATTATTATTAACATAATTCACTAGTTTTCCGCTGTGATTGGGTTACTAAGGTCATAACCGGAACCAGGAATTGGTTCAGACCGGAAACAGGAATTGGCTAAAACCGGAACCAGGAAATGGCTAAAACTGGAACCAGGAATTGACTAAAACCGGTACCAGGAATTGGTTCAGACGCACAACATCTCCGGTCATCGTCGTCACGTCTTCGATGCTCTCTCCCTCACTTTCCGATCTTACTGGGAATTCGAGTGGGCTTCGGACTGGAAAGACGTGAGTTCCAACCCATTTGAGTAGAGTGAAGTCACAATCGCTGATCACTTCACTCTGTGCTGCCATCAGTTGATAGCGGTTCCTTTGTGTGTACAATACTTCACACGCTCCATCCCGCAACTGCACGCATCTCAGCATAGAGAACGAACAAAATACTGCTCAGTCCCTTACAGCGAATCATTGGGGATGAATAATGATAAATATTGCAACTTTCCAGCAATCCCTTCGCAATCTCGTCGACTGGGATGACAAAGGCGCGGTCGGAGTTTCGTACACGACGAACAAGATTGGATATAAAGGTGAGTCGAGTCTAAAAATCTGATTTTTGAAAAGGCCCAATATTCAGCTAGTGCTAATGATAGTCGTTCTCCTATTGACTACCGTAGTTATGCGTCTCGTGATTTGAATTGGCGCCTCTTCAGCTGATCGTAACGGGCGCTAATTCAAATCTTCGCCTATTCCCTTACACATTTGATAAGGGAGTTTAAAACTTATTATTCAGCCATCATCGAGAAAGTCGCTGCGGGAAGAGGTCGAGCTCGTCTCCATCTCAACTCACCCATCGGAAACATCAAATGGGACGATGATAAGGGAGTGATGTGAGTATTCGGATCGTTCTTTCAAGAAATTGAGCTTTTATATCACTTGAAAGTAACGATATTTCAGTCTCACCTTCCAAAACGGAACCGTCGTCGATACCATCTATGACTACGTCATCGTCACGACGTCCCTCGGACATCTGAAGAAGTATCACACGGTAACTACTCCTTCTTTCCCTTTCTGAGATCAAGCATTCTAAGGAAAAGAAGTTAAAATTGTGGTGAACCGTCGTATTCAGAAACTCTTCACACCCAACGTCCATCGATACAGGAAGAGCGCAATTGAGAAGATTGGTTAGGTTTCACGAGATCAAAAGTGATCTTTGATATTCTCCTTTCAGGCTTCGGAGGATCAGCCAAGGTCTTCTTCCGATGGGCAAACAAGTTCTGGAATGATGTGGGTTGATCTACTCATCTCCAATCACTTTCTCAAGGCCATGTATACAAAGATAACAATGTTTGCCAACCTACCATCTATGCAGGAAGATCACTCGATCGTCACTCTCGCAGTAAAGGGATGCAATGGAAAGGACGAAGTGGATGCCTTCGATTCGGAGATCACTACTCTTCAGGTAATGTTAAATGAATGATTTTAAATGTCAAATGTTAAATGATGTAATGTTAAATGATTTTGATTAAATGAATTAATAAGTTTTCTAATAACGCTGTAACTGGAAGGTTCCAGTTCTATTTTGATCATTAATTATTTCCAAGAATCTTCAGGAATCACTTTAGTCTGGCTCTCGCAGCTTTCTGCCCTACCTTTGACCTTCTTTCCGCTCTAATTTAGCCAATTATGATATTTTAGCAACTCGGCTGGGAGTCGAACACGATGGTTGCGTGGATCGCCGGTCGTGGACCGAAACTCATCGATGAGATGGACGATGAGGAGCTAAGGTATCATTTACACCTCTATCCGCCTACTTCAACTAGTTGGAATGTTTGGAGCGTCTGCTCCAGTCCATTCCCTACTGTGAAGCACACTTCTGGGAAACTACAGGAATGATGTTATTTCCTTGCAGTTTCCGCATCACCGATCTCATGCGTCGCCTGACCAACAACGCTACTCTTGAGGCTCCCGAGATTCTTGTCAGGTACGACATCTTTTTGTGTCAGTGCTCGACAGAGAGTGAAGCGCTTAGACTGAGACCCTTCTATCATCAAAGTACTGAATGATCATTGCAGACAGAAACTGACCAAGAACGAGTACCTGCTCGGATCCTACTCGTACGTGTCCGTTGCCCAGGTGAGAATTGCGTCAATATTACGAAATTACTCTAGATTTCCGAGGCACTGATGCCAATTTCACCCTTCCAGGCCCGCTCGAAGATTCTGCACTCGGATCTGGCCATTCCTCTGAGATACGAAGGCCGAATCCGTGTGATGTTTGCTGGAGAGGCCACGCATCACAGGTAATATTCATATTCCAAATCCTAGGTTCTCTCAATAGTTTCTCATAATTGCGATACTTTCGGTGAGCCTAGAGCTCGTGAAACAAAACTGCTCTCTTTGGGAGGAATGTCATCAGTCCTTGACATTCCATCAAACACATTAGTCCCAAATATTCAGACTCTTCGAGACCGCGATCGGTGCCTTCCTCTCTGGACGTCGTGAGGTGAGACTAACATCTTACTCCACCATTGATTAACTTAATGTACTATTAATACAGTTATCCTCCCCTCATTCAGGCCGATCGCCTCGCTGAGGACTGGAGTGCTCGTATGGCTGCAACCAAGATCGACCTGGGAGGTGTAGGAGGCTTCAGACTGGATTAGACCTGCATAAGACCTGCATATTTGTGCGATGCTCCATACCCCTAGAGAGACCGTATCTCTTACTTGTTTCTGCCTGATCCGTCGAGTAGTTCTTACCCTTCTTCCGGTTAGCATGGTTCACATATCGTGTTCATGACCGAACATTTCAACTTTCCGATCTCAATTCCATGCAGGGAAATCGACAATTGTGATAAATCGTGCACACATAATTACTGAAACTCTATTACAAAACTTTATTTGGCCGCAACTAATCATAGTCTTGAATTATGCAAGCGATCGTAATGGTAAGAAGACAAACACACAAATTCACAGTTACAGGAAAGGGAAGTGGAAAAGAGTCAGTAATGTGCCAGTCATACAATTAATACAAGAGGGGTACCGCGCAGCTCAATCAATCAATCTCTTACATGATGGAACAATCCTTCTTCTTCTTCTCCTGAGGGGGATAGTAAGCCTGCTGGCCGGGTGGGGGAGCGTAGCCTCCGTCCTGGCGAAGGTAGTCACCATACGACGGGCCGGGTGCCTGATAGGGGGGGGGGGCGGAATAGCCGGCCGCCGGGTTGGGAGCGGATAGGCAGGGGCGTTCTGACCAGCAGGGGGTGGGCGGGAGCGGACCGGGAGGAGGCTTCCGACTGGCCTAGTTACATGCTAGTAGTCATCACTCTCGGCCGATACTTGTATGAAACATCGAATAATAGTGAATGGGGCGAGAAGAGGGGAGAACTGCCGGTAGTATGAGTCAAGAATAGTATAGACAGTTTCACCATGAACAAAACTGCTCATGTTACATGAAAAGTGAGTCGTTAGACATCACTGGTAGGAAAGAGCTTACCAATTCATGATTTCATAAGACTGAGTGATTAGACTGAGAAAGAGCGCATCTAATTGATATCTAGCGATAAAGTCTCTTCCCATCTCATCACAATGCGTCTCAACATCGGTTATGATTCGCTCTAAATCTCATGTGTCGAGACGAAATCATGGATCTTCCGGTACTTGTATTCTATTCTCCGGAAGACCCTTTGCAGATTTCGCCTGAAGATTGGAGAATTACCCTCCTTCAATGGTTTAGAGGATGAGAAATGATAAATAGTAGGAGGAGAGAGTGGAGAAAAACTTATCACTGGTGAAATATGGGAGAGCGGATCCATCCTAATCCTGCATAGGGTCTTCCGGAGAACTAGGGAAGTTACGATCTTCCTTCACAATTCGGCGCTTAGCAATGTCAAATCGATGCTAAATGCTCCCTCAAGCTTATATATTTACTGCATAAACGCCCAACAAATGTTGAACACACAAGTTTATCGGTTTTGCTGTCCAAACCTTCAGGAACGCAAAAAATGGTAAAATTGCATGAAAAGTCTCTCATAAAATACTAGAGAACAATTTATCGGAATAGATTTAAGTTAAAAACGTTAACCAACGTAAATGTGGCGGAAGTCAATACGCAACTTGACTTCGTTGGTCAATTCGTAAGGTTCCAGAGACGCGCCGAATCTGAATCCGTCTTCATCAACTGATCCTCGAAGATGTACCATTCCATATTGATGAGTTACCTGGAACGGAACGAGATTGCTAAGGCGTATCATGTATAGACGTACCGTAATCCCCTGCGGAAGTACGGCGAAGGCAGTGTTCCAATCGACAGCTTTGGGAAGGAGAAACTCCCAATGACCATCGTTCCTCAAGCGCATGCGCTCCTGAATAACTTCATTAAATTGGTTGTCATGATGAGTAAAGTGAGTACCAAGATAGATGTGTGGAGACCATCGACGAACATTGAACCGTCCATTTTTAGACAGTCAATGTGGGCCAGAAGCTCCAACGTTTCGTCATTGACTTGATCATATCCGTTGTTGAAGAACTTTTTGATCACAGCAGAACGGAGGTTTGCGGAAAGCCGTAGAACATTACCCGGACGGAGCAGAGACAAGAATCTGCAATGGTGGAGTGCTGAATGTCAGTTTGCATTCACATTAAACAAAACGGACGTTCTCTCTAATGTAATGTTACATCGTAGTAACGTAACACCTCGAAATTCATATACTCATGAGAATTCATCGACGAACTATTTTCCGATCCTTGCTATTGCATCTCTAATATTCAGACTCGTTTAATTTCTCACCAATCGATAATAAAATTTCATTTTTCCCTTCTCACCATTCTCACGTCCCCCCTTGGTACCCACAAATATTCCACCTGAGTGGATAAATATCATTGTTATTCTTAAAATGATCCACATAACCACTATTACTCACCCATCTTTCGAGCTCGCATTGGTGGGTGGCTCGAGTGAGCAATTGTCGAGTTGTAGGTGGAGAAGAGACGGTGATGGGATAACCACCTCCTTGAGGAATTTGAGGAAGTTGTCATCAAGAGACACCTGCAATTGTGTTCATGCGCAGGTAACACCTTTGTTACAAATGAGTACAGGATCAGGGCATGCGCTACCACCTTACTCATCCCTTCTCACCCAGTGCAATCTACACTTCTCGTAGTTGAATCGGCTGAGCAGCAGAGTTGCTTCAGTTGTGATCTCACGCGAGATAGTCTGACGCTGCGGGGATCCAATATACCTCTGCAAGCATTTGACCCATTCTTGCTTTGCCTCTACGAGAGGGGAATAAAAACCAATTTCAGTTGCTGAGAGATCATTCCGTGATCAGAAAATGGTCAGAACACATTTTTGGGTATGCTCGATCCCCAGCTATGAATCAGGTTCTAGTGGCTAGAGACACATCTGCCTACTTGACTCAACAGGTAGCGAGCTCGACTAGAACCCACAACCCCCTGGTTCAATGCCCCGCTGTCGAATTTATCTTTTGCCCGTTTTCCTGTTTGATTTTAAAGGCAATCCTTGCTTTCCGTGATAATAAAATGATAATTATCTTCAATATGTAACCAAGTTCTGTCTGCCCAGCGAGAGTGTTTGAGACCGACTTCCTAATTTCCCCCTGAGTATATCGTCTGAATGCATACCTGACCAACAACGACAAGATCATCATTATCGATTCGCTTGAAGCGGAGTTCGGAGCTGGTCTTGCCCCATGTAGCATCAAACTTGGCGTCTTTGCGTTTCACCTCGAAGATGAAATCTCCATCCTTATCCTGAAAAGGATGGAGATTTATTTTTGCTGCCGAATTCTGCTATACAATCGTTGAGATATTCACCTTAATGTGTAACCGAATTGGAAGCAAAATTGACCATCCTCCCCACCCCTTTATCTTGTTGTCCCCGCCTTTGATCTACCTCGAGTCTCGTTCCCGGTACGTGCCAATCAAAAGATCGGAAGAGGAAGGAGAGGCGAGAGAGGTAGAGAGAGAGAGGACAGAGAAACGAGAGAGGGAAGAGAGAGGGACAGGTCAAGGAGAAGGGACTCGTGGTAGATCAAAGGCGGGGTCAACAACGAGAAGAGAGGAGGAGGATGGTCAATTTTGCGGCACTTGTCTAGTTCCCCGGAAGAATGGTTGAGTTTCACTCATTCCTAATAAGATATTTCCAAACGCAGGATTGGTGGTCGGGGTGGATGGAGGATAGACACTCTTCCGGAGAACTAGACAAGTACCAATTTTGCTTCCAACTGAGCTACACAATAAGGTGAATATCCCTGATGTCAATGGTTGTGTGCTGTGCTGTTACTGTGCGCTGTTAAAAAATATAAAATAAAAATGTTTAATTAAAAACGTTTTAAAATAATTAAAATATATTATGCAAAATGAAGCTGGCAGGCTGATCAGCATCAAATTCTATTGGTGATACCCCGATCGAGAAAACACCCAATGGGAAACAAGTTGCATAAAAGTTGGCGACCTGAGTGATGTTGAGCTCCTCCACTCGTTCGCTCGGTTCCTTAGACTTCGGGAGTTTCTGGGGGCATTCGTACAGTATCGAGTTAGCCACCGCGTTCATCGTCCTGTTCACTCTCGCCATTTCGCACACAATGGAGCTGAAACGATTTTCAGATACGCATTTCACAGAGTGGAACGATTTCTAGATTTTACTTACTAAGGATTTAATAGTAAGACACCGCGCAAACAGTAAAATGGGAGTGTGGTCAAGTAGTCCTGAAATGCATTTATTTACACCTTCAAGATTCACATAGCTCCTGTCATCAGTGCCACGAAGTTAGATGACACAAAGTAACGAGGGTTTGGTCATGAATGGAAGGGAAGGACGAGCGAATAGCCTAGCGCGCCATGGTAAACAAACACAAAGAACAAACGGTTCCTTACCTCTCTTTTCACTTCCACTTTCGCTTCCTTTGGAGGCAGCGGAGCCTCCTCTTGCTCATGCTTCCGTTTCGCCTCCATTACCTTTAAATATGCTGATAAATTACAAGAAAAACAGAAGCATTGCAGCAAGGAATTCAAATACTGTGGAATTCAATTTATGTTTCGGCGCCATTTCTAACAATACTGATGAGTATTCGACGTGAAAGTGTATGTACACGTGTTATAGCAACCACGTTACAGTTTTAGAAGTTAAAATCAATTTACTATGCAAATATTCAAATAAAAAGACGCGAAGTTCAATTAGCGATAAGGCGCGCACGCGGTCGCGTCGCGGTCACGGGAAGGCGAAAGACAAAGCGACCTTCAACCTTGTGCTTATTATGCACACCAGGTAGCATTTAAGAAGGATGAATCAATTTTGACTGAATTATGGCATTCAATATAAATTTCGTAAAAATGATGAGCGCACCCGACGGTGCTACCGTAGTTAAGGTGTGATTTGGCAAGTTGCCAAGTCGCTGTTCACGTGGCCAACTTTCGAATTGGCTGATTATTTCATTATCTTTGCTTCCCCGGGCAAGGGAAGTAGGTAGAGAAGCCTTTATGCCCATTATGGTCGCTCGGTCCTCGTCTTTTAAGCTTCTTTCTCATTTGGCGGGCTCTTGACCGTTCATTAAGCCGGTCTTCTCCCTCTCCCACTCAATCGATCACTCTCTTCACTTCTCAATGATCACTTCTGGCTGGAAGAGCTTACTGCCTTTTCGAATTTGTTCAGTCTTTCAAAAGGAATTGAACAGAGAGAGTGACATTAGTGATTTGAATTCCCGCCAAAAGAAGTGCTCTCAGTGTAGAGTATAGGTCCCCGCGTGACCTAGCCCTCACTCTCTCTCTTTCTCTTCCTTGGTCACTCCCATATCGTTTACATCCCAATCTCACCCGTTCCTCTCTAAACATCTTTCTCTCTCACCCGTCACTGATGATAGTTATTGATCGATTACTCCCGTCGAATGATCTACACTCGAATCCTTATCAATCAATACATTACAGCTTCCTATACAAGCTCATTCTTCCTACTCCCGGGAACAACTGCAACAATGAAGAAACATACTGATTAGCAAGGTGCGGTGTCCGGTGTCAATCCAAATTGGTCCTTATTATTGCAGTTCAGTCCGTCCAACAGGCATCGCAATCTCGCAGGAGACACTGAAGCAACTCTTGCCATCAGAGCACTCATTCTCCGGTACGTTTTTAGCCTTTTAATTTGGACAAAATACAAAGTTCTGCTTAATCCTTGCTCACTTTCGAGTATTCCTAATCACCCGATTGTCCATTTCGTTTGAAATGAGAATGTTTGCAGTAATTCGAAAAAAAATCTGGCTGTCCTATAGAAAAAAATTCGTATTCCAGTGGCAAGTTCGTCGGAATCCCGTCTACACCGGGATGGATGCCTCTTCATGACGGACGAATGCTGTTGCTGAAGACGAAAACAGCAGAGGTCAGACATTCTACTCAGAGTCCCTTGAAATGTAGCGATGAATTGATTAGACAACAAGAGAGAGAGGGATTAGACATCTGTTCTGACTGAATTGGGTTAGTTACGAAGGTTAGAGAAGCGAATTGTGGGTTTACTTTTTAAACATTATCTTACTTTGACTCAACTTCTCCCTAGCAGTATCCGTGGGGACAACCTAAGGGAGTAATGTCAACTACCTAACACGATATTATTGCAGGGAGACAATTCGTACTGGTCATTGAGACTTCTACTAAGTGCCAATCCCGACTCCATCATCTCCATTCTACGGAGTCCCTGTCTCCCCACCACTCACTTTGAATTGAATAAATTGATTATTATTCAAAATTCTATGTCTTTCGATGTGAATTATACATCACGAACCAGAATATAGGTTACTATGACTCACTAGGTTCTTCTCTGTCAAGAATAATCTCGAGTAGTTCCTTACACAGCAAGTCGCCTTCAAATCGTGCGCACATATGTGCTGAAGCTCTATTACAAAACTTTATTTGGCCACAAGTAATCATAGTCTGGAATTATGCAAGCGATCGTAATGGTAAGACATACATACAATTCACAGTTACAGGAAAGGGAAGTAGGAAATGGGTCAGTAATGTGCCAGTCATACAAATAATACAAGAGGGGGTACCGCGCAGTTCATCAATCAATCTCTTACATGATGGAACAATCCTTCTTCTTCTTCTCCTGAGGGGGATAGTAAGCCTGCTGGCCGGGTGGGGGAGCGTAACCTCCTTCCTGACGAGGGTAGTCCCCATACGACGGACCGGGTGCCTGATAGGCGCCAGCCGCGGGAGCGGAGTACCCGGCCGCCGGGTTGGGAGCGTACGAAGGATAGGCAGGGGCATTCTGACCAGCAGGGGGATGAGCGGGAGCGGACTGGGGATAGGGAGCCATGGGCTGGGAGGGGTAGGCGGGAGTGGGGTTGACGGAGGGATAGGGAGAGGCGGAGGTGGCGGCATCGTACGAGGGAGGGGCAGCCTGTAATTACTGAATGCCGTCGTGAGAGGGGTTGACAGAGGGAGGAGGACGGAAAGGACTTGGATGGACAGCTAGTTCACTCATAACTTGCATGTGTTTCACGAGCAGTCGTTCCAAACATAGATGGTTTGTACTATTTCTAAGGTCTCTTGAAGATAACAGCAAAATCACTCAAGACTAGGGAATATTATAGATTAGTAAGGTACCACAAAACGAACCTTCTGGCCGAATCCTCTGATGCGCAGGATACGCAGATGCGTGCCGTGGGGCATGCCCGGCAGCGGCTGATCGAAGTCGCCCCAGAGGTAGACGTTGCCTGCGATGATTATTGATTAATTAGTGATTGGATAAATATCAATAATTAATGGATTCAGAAGCTGAAGCGTACCGGAGTAGGTGGTGGTAAGACGAGGCTCGATCAGCGGAATGGGCATCGAGGAGGGGACTTGCTGCCACTGAAACGGTCACTTATTATCGATTGTTCATCGATTTGTAACTGCTTATCAATAAACTTCTCCTCCTTACCTGGAACGAAGTCAGATCGAGCACCCAGTAGTCCGACAGTCTCTGCACGTTTCCTCCATAATCAATTTCTCCTCCAGCGACGAGAATGTAGCCTGGAAAGGAATTTTAATGTTATTATCCTTTTGATACTTTTGAAATACTTTTGAAACGGTTATTGATGAAATATAAAAATATTAACCGGAAGTGGAGTCAATGGCAGCCTGCTGTCTGGCCGGAGGCATTCCACGAGCAGGGTCGGCGTGGCACGTGTGCGTGTTGATCTACATATTTATTATTGATTTATTATATTTTTACTAAAATATTCTCAAGAGAATTCGAGAGACGAAGCCTAACCTGTCCGGGGTTGTCCAGGGAGAGCACGTGCACACGAGTGTAGTCGAGATTGCCGTCAGCAAAGGCAGAGAGGAGGTAGACGGATCTGAAATAAGCACAGATAAAACAATATTCCTGGTCAGTTCTTGGTCAGCTTCTGTCTGAAACCATCATTAGATTACTAAAAAAAATGACAGGAGACGAAATAGAGGAAGGAGGTACACGGATCTGAAGATCCGGAATAATGGAAGGAAGAAGAAGCTAAGGTGTAGGCAGATTAAGTGAATTTATGTTCATCGGCGTTTTACACTGGATGAATCACAATCGGCGCGTGGGATCATGAATATCTCCACCCTCGCCCAATCTTTATTACATTCCAAGTGCTGCTGCACTTAGCCACTATTCTAATTTTGAATTTTATCTAGGAATGGGTGTCTGATTCACGAATAAGAAGACGAGATGAGTATGAGTCCTAAATATTCTGAAACCCACCCCATGCTAAGGAATCCATCGTAGAAGTGTCTCAGCTCGGCGCCGGGAACCGTGAAGTAGTGTGGCTGCGACGGGCCGGCTGCCATGGCATCCACACGCCACACCTGTGAATTGCATTTAATTAACATAATACAAGAGCTAAAACAAATCAAAAAAATAAAAATAAAAGAAACAAAAATCTGAATCAAAATTGTCGGAGGACCACCGTAGCCTTGATTTAGTAGGTGGAAAATAGAGAGCTACCGTAACTCATGTTCAGGGCACGGAAATTTACGGTTACGGTAGATATCGATCAGCTACACTACCTTAAATCCAATTATTTTTAAAATAAATTAAAATGATTAAAAAAATGTAATTGAATGATATAAATAATGCAGAAATTCAAAACTATCTAAAAAAGGGAGAACAAGGGTACGGTAATCATGATACGGAAGAAATAGAACTACCGCAACCCCTGATCTCCGTACGGTCCTTCGTGTTACGGAAGTTGTCGATTAGTTACTGGGCCTAGAGTCTCGGAAAAGAGAGCTACCGTAACCCATGACCAGGGTACGATTGTTCTGGTTACAGTAGCCATCGATTGGTTACAGTGCCTAGATTCTCTAAACATAAAGTTACCGAATCCCACGATTACGGTAGCTGTTAATTGATTGATTGATTACAGAACCTTTAGACCGGGATTAGTCAGAGAGTCATATTCATTGATTTGGGGTTACCGTAGTATTCAAACTAATGATTACTTGTAGTCCGGGATTGAACATGGTTAAAATAGTACCGTAACCCACTAGTAGGTTACGGTAATTGAGTATGGATTGATTATTGATTACCTGCAGACCGGGATTGGCCATGACGACCATCTCGGGTGCGTCCTCGCGCATCGTGCAGATGTAGTCGCCGGCCTGTGATTAAGATACATTAATTAATTAAATTAAAATCACGAAAAAATTCAAGTCATTTGATTCTTTTTTAAGGTGACGATAATCAGAATAGGTAATTCATTGATTTTTTTAATCAAAGACTTCACGCTCTTGATCATTATCTGAATACGCAAGGCTATTTTGAGAGATTATTATTAGTGCTATTGTTCTCGAAATGACCAAGAGGCCTGATAAGGGCACTCGAGCTGACATCGTACTATCTAACTATGAGTCACAGGACGAATATAGCTCGAACCTTCCCAGAATAGAAAACAGAATATCTGCTTGTCATTTCACAGGTATGACTCATGTCCCTCATCGTGGAGGTGCAAGCTGAATTCTAATAAGACGGGCAGATCAAAGGGAGAGATTAGAGGACAATTGAGATCTCTATGCACTAATCCTATAGGGACAGCAGTTAGATACAGATCGTACCCACTGGTCAGTATTTGCTCTAAATTATTTCACCACAGTCGCCCATTCGTTACCGAAGGGATATTTTTAGTTGCTGGAGCCAAACATGGCGGCTCCACAGTCAGGGCATATTCTAGTCGCCCTTCCGATAACCTATTGAAGGGTTAGTAATAAAGACGGGAGCAAAACATGGTTGCTCCACAGTCTCAACTCACCACGGTCAGAGGCTGCGACAGGAGAGGACGATTGTCGGCGATGGAGAGACCGTCCTGCCAGAGGTCGATGCGGGAGACGTGCAACTTAATTTATTTAAATAATTTAAATTATTAATATGAATCCTTAAATCAAATTGGGTTCCTTCAAAGGAATACAATTTTTTTGAATTTTTTTTGAACAGTTTTAGAATAATTTTTGAGTAGTTTCAAGAGTTTGATTTACCTGGTACATGCCTCCATTGCCCTCGCTCTCGCTGACGAACACGAAGGAAGTTCCGCCGGACTGCGCGGGTGCCTTGAGGGCGAACAGGAACTTGGGCTTGCCTGAATAGTAGGGTTACTTTTCTACTCCATTAATAAAAAAAGGAGAGGCGACAGGGGAAGGAGCAGGCATCGCACACAGGGGAAAGAGTTATCTCATACAAGCACAACACGACACATCAATGATGGTTAACGATTGAGATGACGCAATCCATAGTCCACAACATCTCGCTGTTCTTCACCTGTCACCGACCTCGCCTACCGAATACTGTGATGGGAAGTTCGGCGACGAAACAGCGAAGGTTCAGGTCGAATACGACGATGGAAGCACCGCCCTTGCGGGAGCCACTGAAATATGGAAATCAAATATTTTTAAAGAATCAAAAACTATATTTCTCTGCAAAAATCATGTCTGGTGCCTACTTGTGGTTTTCCCTCCCATTCTTCCCCATTTTTGCGAGTTCTCCTAAATTTATTATTATTTTTAATCTCTGCATTATAATTCCAACTCAACTGATGCAAATTGCGAATCGATAGGAACGTTCGCTAGTCGAGTGATCGCTTTCCTAGCAGAAAAGTGTCATTGCTCATTGCATTCGACCTAATTAGATGCACAGTCGCGGTTCAAGGCCAAGCAAACTCTGCGGAGAACGCCCCGTTTGAACGGGGATAATTGTTTTTCCAACCGGAAGCAGATTTCACGTAACATTTGCACGAAAAATCTAAGAAAGCACTAAAAAGTGTGGTTTCCTCATAAAGTCATAGTCAACTAACGTGGTCATTGATCTCTCATCTGCGTCGGGGTCGTAGAGGAAGTACAACTTGGACGAGTCCATGGCCTCCTGCACATCTTGAAAGACGGCCAGACGCCAGCGACCTGCGAATTATTGATTTATCCACAATTTAACCTCAAATTCGGCCAAAAATGTCAATGATCGCGGTCCTTTAGAGTAAGTTTGGTATCATTTCGTTACATTCATACGTCACCTTCATGAAACACAAGTCAGTGGCCATTATCAAATATTATTAATATCAACCGAAGTACTTTGGAGCCTTTGACAATGCTCTGCAGTGTTTTGCTCTCTGTTCCAGTTGTGCAGGGTATTTTACTCCTAGTACCTATTTTCCCATGCAAGAGCCATGACTTTGCCGATTCACTCACTATTTACTGAAACACGACACTTTCCCAGCCCAACACTTCCCATTCAGCTTCCCACAAACAACCAAATATCGATTGCTTCTCTCTTCCCGCAAGTGTTGTGCCTTTGTTTTATCTCCTTCTCGAAAAGAGAGGCGGTTTTCATTTACCCTCTCAATAACAACCTGCGTTAGCGAAACGGGAGATTTGGTGACTCATGGGGGCATTTCGCAATCGACCTTTAGTTCTCTCTGAATAGCATCGGAACGAGTTGTTCGCATGACGTGTGCATCTCTGCGTGTTTCCACACATGCGGAAGCAGCAGTGGAGAAGGGATGAGTCATCGCGAGGAAACTCTCGCTTGCTTCCACCCTCTCAGCTTTATACTAACTAAACGAGCTGGAACGCCCCAGACGGCTTCAAAACTGATCAAACCTCAACAGAAAGTTAGCTAGGAAGCTAAATGCAGTTCAAAAAAGCGTTTCGAACTAAAAAAGCGGTAAATAATCAATGAAACTAACCATATTGCTGGTCGAGGTGATGAGGTTGCTGTCCCCAGGCGACTGTGATGTCTTCCGACTGGACTTGCATGCTGAAACCCGTATTTTCACTTTTTGAAGAGGTAAACAACCGGGAATGCGAGCGAAAATCAGCGCAACTGAGCGAATACAGGTGCAATTGGGCGAAGTCGACGTGTAAGGAGAGAGATTACAGGGAAGGAGAAGGAGAATGACAAGGAGAATCGATTCGGAACACCGCCTCTCTTGTGTACACGTGCAGATAGCGTGCACAGAGGAAAACAAGTGGTGACGAATCGGAGAGAGAGGGATAAACAACCTTCCCGAGAGAGCTAATGAGAGGGGTAAGGAAGGGGATTGGGAGAGGGGATGGATCGATAGGCTCCCCGCTGCTAGCATCTTGAGCTGACCCCGAGACTAGAGGATAGGGAAGGGAGAGGGAGACGGGGCAAGGTCAGCACCGAATGACCAGTAAACAACACGAGGCGAGGGGGAGGAGCAGAAGAGGGGTGTAGGGAGAGGGCGACCTTTCACTTACTACTCCCAAAACTACGGTACCACACCACAGCCGGGCTGGAAAACGACGGACGCCATTTATTACGATGAATTGCTCGACAAATAATAGTTTACAAGGATTTAATGTACATTGCGTATGATTAGGGAGATTGCTAAATAATAGTGAATGGAAAGAAGGGCGAAGACTCGCAAAGTAGGGAGTATTAAACTCGTAGAAAGGGGGAAACATGAGTCATGCCGCCTTGTAATCAAAATACTGCTTGGGATCGAAAGATATGGGCGAGAAACGGGGGCTGCGTGGAACAAGGCGGAATGGGGAGCAAAGTTGCTGGGAATAATACCTATAATATCATTGAATACATCGAAAAACGGGGCATATTTCATGACGACTAGACGGGGCGAACAACTAAGCGGAGGTCGATTGATTGAATCGATTGGTTGAATCAGGGGATTTAGTGCTCATCCGTAGAGACGAGATGGCGATTTCTCCTGTTCGATTGACAGCTAACGATGAAGATGAGAGTTGCAGCGAGAGCGGCGTTGAGGGCGATCTTCAATGGAATACTTATTAGTGAATTCGATTTTTAAGTGTTTTAGTAGTGTTTTAGTATGTGTTTCACGGATTGTACAAAAGTGATTAAGGAAGCCTAACTCAAGGCCAACATCATCATTTAATTTTTGAACTTGGTCATCATCTTAAAATCGAATGTAAGTACATCTAAGACCATTATAGTTCATGGTGAAGCACATTCACGCTCCATACATATAAAGCAAATCAGCGCGCACGAATCTAATCGGTGTATGTACGTAACTGATCTTTAGAGGTCTGAATCGAATTGAAGCGTAAACTATGTTACAGGTGAACGAAATAGAGAAAAGCTGATGAGAGGCAACGTTACGGCCCATTGAAGCGCGCGCGCTGCCTATGATGGAATGCTGCCTGCCTATACTGCCGGCCTATGATCGACTCCCATCCAGAACGATTAAAAATATCGGAAAAGACGTAGTAATCACTCACCGACAGAGCTAGGGCGATTCTGTTCGTATCACAGGCGTACTCGCACGGGATGGGGCAATGCGAGGGCGGCGCGTGCGTCCGGTTTTGGAAGTTGATCTGAAATGAGGGAATCGATATTTATCATTCATATCCTCTAAATATCGACAGTCGTCTCTCACTGATTCACCCAATGTGCGCTGAAGTTTCGATAAGGTTGCAGCGAAATGCGCGCGTAGTTGTGCTTCACAATCAACTGCCTGCATTCAACCGGATATGTATCAGGAGTTCCACAACATAACCGAACCCTCTCCTCCTCGATTTTAACCATCCGCAACTCTAGAGTCATGATCGCAAATGCGTTTCAGAAGGTTATAGCTATAGGGGAACGCGCGCGCATGCTTTCACAGTGAACTGAATTACAGTCACTAGCTGAACAAACTCAATTAAACCATGTCCTCACCTCCTCAACCCTCTCCGTGATCAACGTCGTCATCTCATCGATGATCTTCTCCGTCACGATATCCTTCTCTCCCTTCCACTGCAAACCGAGACCCTCGTGGACATCGTCGTGGATCTGTGGATGGAATTTATTATGTTTTAAATTGAATAGGAATTAGAAGACTAACAAGGATGATTAGAATATACTACGAATTCTATTTTTATTAATTTTCGCTGAAATGTTGATGCATGAAGCACAACGGAGCATCAGAATCGTTCGATAGTGGTTAATGTAATAATAACGATCGATGTTTTGTTTGAAGTATTAAACCATTAAAGCTTCAAATTGGATAATAGATTTGTTCTTTTTGGATCCCCTTTCTCATAAAAATGGGTATTATGTGGGAGGTATTATGTCACTGTCACGATTTGCATTTTCCAAAAAGCACAATCAGAATGAGCAAGCGCTGGCACGTATTAGACCAAAGATCATCGTTGGTTTATGGACCTCATATTGAAGCAATTATGCTTAATATCTAACGGAATATGATTAGACAAATCACTCTCCATTGCTGAACTCTCAGGACAAAATAATCACGGAATATTTCATAAAGATGTAATTTTATCAGCTTCAGTGTTAACGCCCAGAGTATTTATTTTATCTTATTTTATTTTTGAAATTGAAGTAATATTTACTCACCTCAGCCTTTGTCCTCGCTTCTCCCTTGTGGTTCTTCTGCCAGAGACTGATGCCAACCTGAAGAAATACTAATTTAATCAATAAAACCATTCTTATTTTTATATTAATCACTTGTACTTCGTATTCCTCATTCCTCGTAGTCTATTGTGATTCATAAGCTCTTTTTTACTCTCGAATAAGCCTTATCATCGCGCGATGTAAACAATAATGCAGATAAGAGTGAAACGAGGAAACGAGCGTTTATCAGTCACTTGAATCAGATTAGAATCAAAAGAGAACGTTTGGAGCTCAACTAAAGCGATCAATAATCGTTTTGACATGTATTTATTTATAAATTCACGCAACTGAACGAGGCACTACACCTAATTAGTTTCAAAGCTCCAAAATATTCAAATAAGTTCGAAATAAAATAACAAACCTGCGTAGCAATGTAGTATCTGAGTTGTCCCATCAGGATTCTCTCGTAAAAGTGAGCGTTTCCATCAAGGCAGAATCGAGACTCATCATGATGCGAGCAGTGGTGCCTGAAACGTGCTGATTGTGCAATGATTCACAATGTTTGGTCGTTTTGTTCTCGATTACACAGCCCATAACACCTATTCTTAGCGGCGAAACAACGCTTCAATCAAGGACAACGCTTTCAGTCAAGGAAATACCGGTTACACTCGATTACTGACTAGTTGAGCACCTTTCAATCAAGGTTTAGGGGCTATTTATCAGTTTACCACTTAGTTTCATGGAGGGAATTGACTTACGTGCAATCGGCAACTGACGAATTGTCGCCCGTACTGAAGGTCTGGGCCTGAACAGCGTGGAAGACGACAAAGAGGGCGAGAAGAAGGTTGAGGCGTCCCATGGCCTTGGATTGTAACTAACTGAGAGTCTCTCTACCCGATCAGGTCAGCTGACCGAGAGGACACTAAGGGGCTCTCCCTCTCCTCCTCACCTCGCCTTCTTACAAACCTCGCCCAATCGCACGCGGCTTTCACACCACCAATCGCGAAGTGACGCCGGCAAGCTTTCTCGTTGCTGTATTTCGAAAACATGTTTATCACGGTAATCCATAATCCACGTGTTAATGACAGAATCTGTTAACGAAGACGAGAGAGAGTAGGTCAGGAAAGTGCCCGATACAAATGGCGCTAGGGTACAGCCGCTAAGGTAATTGGGTTTGTGAAGGCATGTCATACTGTGTATTGTCTAAAAATATACAACTATAGGAACTATGAGTGTATTATTTGCACATAAACGAATGTGGAGGTGGTAAGTGAACGTGAACGTGAAAGAAGCCGCTAAAGTAAGGTTCCCGGGAGGATTATGGTAAGCCATGGTAGAGAGTTAGTAGGAATCAAGAGGGGTCGCTTCTCTCGTCAAGTACGAATCTATTGGATATTGCGAGACAGGAAAATGAATCTTATAGGGAGAAGTTCTCTAATCCTGCGCCGGTGGAGGGCGGTCGGGGTTCTTCCTTCCCCTCGTCGGGAAGTGGTCGAATAGCATAGATGGCTGTCTTGACTGCCTTGGCACACTCGCCAGCCATGGGAATGTAGAACCTTCAAAGAAACAATATATTCTTCGGTTCATGTTGATATACAATTAAACTAAAGAAATTATTTCGAAATCTAATATATTGAGCTTCAAGAGTTTCATGTCAATCAAGCATCTACCAACCTGTGAATGGACGTGATAGTCGGCTCTCCAATCTCCGTTTCGTATCCAAATTTGAACGTGAGGACTTCGGGAATCTTCTTTCGACAGGTCACATTGTAGACTGTTGAGAGGAGGAGTCGGGCAGTTGTTGTAGCATATCCAGGCTGGAATTATACTTTTTCATCAAAATAACAATTGTTGCACATTTCAATTGATATTTTATTAAATGTTCCGTTTTTAAGGATCATTTAGTTGCTTCACATCAAACGCTACTCATGCTTGACTAAAGACTAGAATTCAATTGGTAAAACTTCTTGGGGAATAGATGGTGATGAATACCTGATCCACGCAATCCCTCAGAATATGCATGTGTGTCCTCGTCAGGGCGATATGAGCGGGCAGTTGCTTGTCTCCAATCAGTTCACGGCATTCGAATGAGTCGATTACTTCGGCTTGAGACATGAATGAGGCGAGGAGAAGCTGGAATAGAGTTTTTATATTTAAATTTTACTATTTTATTTCGTTTAGGCTCTAGTTTAGGTGCACTCTTCCTGAGAGAAGCTCTATAAAAATATATGAAGTCCTTGGCATTTAATAAGATGATTCGCACTCGGCAAATAACGTCCAATCAGCGATGACTATTCTAGTCAGGCGTAAACAGAACCCATGCAAGAATGAGTGTATTCATCATTAGCCCTGGACAACTGAATTTATTCATGGTACGAATAATGGTATTATTCTGTAAGAATCATGACATGATCCATAACTAACCTTCTCCTTCTCTTCTCCCTTGAGAGTGTAGACTGAGGATGAGTGTGGTAGTTCATCTTCTGATGATTCACCATCGATCGAGAAGACTTGCTGACTCGACTTGCGATACCTCAACATGAAGGTTTACTTCAGTTACCTAGTTGATTGTTAAATGAACAAGTATAAAGAAATGCATACATAATTATTTAATTAATTCGTTGATGAATCAATGAAACCCACTTCTTCCCGTGTCTGTCCTTGGCTGACACATGCATCGTTATTCCATCAGGCATCGACCTTGAGTTGACCATCTCCGTCATCTTTCCCTTCATCGTCGATCCCTTCGAGACGACCACCTTGCTGAGACGAGAGACGAGGGACTGGAATGATTGAGCATTAATGATATTATCCCATTAATCTCATTGCACTCATTTCGGCTATCTAATCTACACTCGATTGAAGAGTAATCTGCTGTCAGCTTGGGAAAACTCTATGAGTATCGTCCAGTCGAGTATTTCCAAGGTTCAGTTCTGAGATCAAAGATCACTCACCAGCACCCCCGTAGTGTGATGTTCCCCACCATGACCTCCACACAATTCGCAGATGGTCGGATCGTGTGCGTGCAGTTTGCCCAGTTGATGGATGGAGGAGAGGTAGCCATGAAGGGCTGGAAGGGATATGTCATCATCAACCATATAGAGGTCTCGAGAAGAACCAGAGGGAAGGATTGAGAGAGGGTTTGAAGGTCAATCAAAGGAGGATGCCGCCAATCCTCATGAGACTACTCTCATCAGGTTATAACCGCTGAGCGGTATATCTTTGGTCGGATAATAGATCGGTTGATAAGATAATTGAATGATTGATTGTTTTGATAAGATCAATAATTGCTTCTAGTGACAATATCAATGATTGATTGATTCTGATAAGATCAATAAATGATCGATTTGATACGATTGATTAAATTTCGTTGATTGATTGCTATAGAATACTTTCGAAAAAATGGAAAGATCAACTCACACTTGAATCCTCCGTCCAACACGCACACATGTTGAGTTCCCTCAGCAAGGAGCTTCGCCACGACCATGATCATGTGTTGATCGTCCAGTTCATCACCTGTGACGATAAGAGATTTTAACCCATTAGTGTTCCTTCCTTTTAGCGACTTGCGTCTTCAAAAAAGCTCTAGAGGATTTCAAGTAAAAATTGAGAAGTTATACCTTGGGTGTGAAGTGTTTTCGCAATTCCGTTTGTGATAGAACTTGTAAATCTATGCGGACTGTTTGTGCAGCTCTTCTGCTATCGATTCCCCGTGTGCCTCTCTTGTGCTCATCACTAGGCGACCACACCGTGCGAACATCGTTATTTTTACTTGTTATGGCGGGTCTTGGATCGTCCAATCCTTGGAGTCCATTGTCTAGGAACGCTTCTGGGCACTTACATGCTAGAAAAGGAAAAGGTGCCCATGATGCAAATTTGAAAGATGGGTATCGCTAACAAGTTCCAACGTACCCAATCTTCGTTCTTTCAGTAGTTCCTCTTCGCATTTTCGTTTACTCCACCCTCCCTAATGCGGTCTCACTCGCTCACTCGACCAAAAGTCGGCGTGGTCTCTACTTGAACAGCGTCGTTTACTCTCCTTTGGTTTCTCTACGTCATCACTCGCTGATCTCTTTCCCTCTCTCCCTCCCACTTCAGCCCCGTTCGGTGCGCACCCGAGTCGTCGGCTTAAGCACCCGGCGCACTCCCCTTGCACCCGGTGCAACCCGCACCGATTCAGAGTGCACTCGGACGGGGGGCGGGGACAGGAGGAGAGTGGGGGAGAGAAGAGATAGGGACGCGGCGGGTGCGCACTCGCTCCCTCTCCCTGTGCACCGAGTGTACCCAGTGCGTCGGGGAGGCGGGTCGGGGCTGATCTGGGTGCGATGGGCGACAGGATGGGTACGGTTCGGGTGCGCACTGACCGCGGTTATCTCTTCTTCTCCCTCCTCCTCCCTCTCCCTATCCCATTTGCCAATCTCGCTGCGATAGACATTTTTCGGTGTGTTGTGTTGACAGAGAGAGAAGGGAGGAGGAGGGAAACTGGTTGTGATCGACTGTCAATGAGAGATGGATACTTGTCTGCTTGTAGGGGAGGAATTGTTGACGGGGAGTGTACAGGGAAGAGGGAAAGCTACTTCCTTGTTATGGTCGACGACTAACTAATCAGGAAGCTATTGCTTTCTGCGTTCCGCACAGTCTCCAGCAAGACAGATACAAAAAATGCACACATCCGAGTTCTAAAGACATCTAAAGACAATAATATCACTCTCACTCATTGCATTTAGCCGAAGACAGTTAGAGAGAAGACATTACAATTCCCACGAGCAATGCAGTAGCGTAATCCGCATGTGATTGACTCATTATTACCCTGCTATTCAAATAAACGAAAGAAAATAGCGGGTGATAATTCTTCTCCTCCCTTACCGTATCCAATGAAGCAGTAGTGATCATCCGGTCGCTGGTCGGACTTGTATTTCTTCAGACTGTTGACGCCAATCGCGAACTGATCCGGAGCATCAACCATCTGGAATAATATTAAATGTTTTATTAATACAATTAATTGTTGGTACATTTCGAATTTGATGCTGATGTGTCCTAGAAATCGAAATAGAATCATCAACGAGAGATTTCTAATCAAGACTACTGCATCAAGGTCTTCAGTTTTCTCATCTAAGAAACGAGAATAGCTCTCCGTACGTGAAGTACCCCCGTTCTTGCTCCCAACTCGCACTCAGTCCACTTGCACTGACTCGGTGCTAGGAGACGAAGAGGGTGCACGAGAACGAGTGGGAACGGTTTCGTTGTTAGAGGAAGGCTATTTCTGTTCTTCCCTTAATCTCTCCTACTCATTCCCAATAACATCTAAAAATATCAAAAAAGAAAAATTGCAAATCAAAGAGCAATGTAGCATAATCCGTATGCGATTATCTCGTTATTCATTTCATTCTGCTATTAAAGTAAAATGCGTGAGCCAGAAAGCGGAAGTAATTGACGCTAAACATATTTCACCTGCCCATTTTCATTTGTTTTATACACGGAAAGGAAATGATAACGAACCAATTGGCAGTCGAGCGAGAACGATCCGGGCACGTTTCCTCGTCGGTACAGGTCAGTCTTCCTGCAGTCGACCATAAAGTAGCGGATGGCCTGCAAAGATCAAAGATCATTTTTTGACGTCATCGAGTCGTTCAAGTCAAATAATGATCTGAACTCACCGAATCCCCTCCTCTCTCCCTCCTCATCAGCTCCTGGTTCGAAATCGGGAAGCAGATGAGCTTAGAGAGTGAGACTTCGTTGAACTCGTCGAGGAGGTTAGCACCGAAGATCATGCAGTGGAAGTCCTGGGAGGGAATTTGAATTAAAATATTTATCTCTTCATTGTTTATTTCTAACAAAAGATGTTTGATCATCATGGATAAATGTGCACTTATAGGTGGTTATCAAAATATTGTATTTGAGTGCATAGCCAAGAATCCTCATCGATACTATTTTCATTTTAAAAGAGATTCTCTATTGTGGTATCCATTAAGCTTATTCATCAGTGTAATCACCTCCTTGATGCACTGAGGTGTCCTCTGGGAGTAGAACCCTGCTAGATCGACGAAGTCTCCGACGTCCTCCTCTGTCAGATTCCTTGCCAGTCCCTCGATGAATGTGCCCAGCTTCTCCCTGAATTTATGACATTCCATTTTTTTAGAGAATAGATTGAAAGTGTACACCCATCAGCGTATGCTAACAGAGCTATTTACAGCTTGTCCGTTGTCACTTCAATAGTAGTTTTTTTAAGGATAGGGAGGCCCTTGACCCAACGACACTGTGGGTACGAAGATCCGTATTCCCCCCTAAGTTGCCGCAATTCAGGCTCATTGCCTGATGTTATGATAAATGTCAAAATGTCTAGGGAAAGCTCACTTCTCATCGATGGGATAGTTGAGAATATCCTCTCTCGCGTTGACGATGAGCACGAGACCCATGAAGAAGATGAGGAAGGGATCGCCCTGGAGATGATATTGTTAAGCTGTGAAACATATTCTGTACGTTTTTGAAGTTATTGAACCAAGTAATGAGCAATTTACATTCTGAAATGTCTAGGAATCTCATAAGAGATCAACGAACTCTCTCGAAGTAGTGCGTCCACAACACATGGCAGGGTCCTTCGTCAGTGTGGCTTGCGAACACCGTGTTGAACCACTCCTGAAAATGAATGTTTAGCATCATCCGTCTCTAAGGATACTTACTATTCAACACTTTTCTACGGGAAGAATGCAAGCTATTCTTTCGACATCCGATTCGAAATAGATTCGGATTAGCTCAAACGCTTGCCTAGGAGAGCCCATTGTAACAATTCATCCTTGTCTCTTCTGCCTTCTCTCATAAGAGATTGGGCAGAAAGAATCCTTCATATCCACCATTCACCTTTTGGTGTGTGCTCTTTTTCGAAATGTTTCCGATCCTATTCTTCAATAATTAATTATCCTAGCCGCCTACTCCGACTCAATCTCCATGGGAAAATGTGCAGAAATGGATAACTGCTGAACACCATATTCTTCTCCACAGAAATGAAGCAAAAAGTGAGTTAACAAATTATCGATTTTTAGATATGTCTTCGACATTCGGGCTTCAAATGCTCAATGTTTGCAGGAAACTTGAATACCCCAAGAACTCTTCTGTGAAGGCACCCATCATCCATGGAAAAGGGAAGAAGAGAGCAGCATCATGGACGATAGTGAAGCATGCATTAATTTGAAATGTTTCATGTGAATTTCAATTGTCATGTTGAGTGTAATTTTAACATGTCCTTGAAAAAATTCAACATGTCTTAGAAAGGTGTCCAACTGCATGCATTCATTCATTATCACAGTTTATTGATCGACAAGAGTCAGGAGCCAAGTAATGGAACCCGGAAGGAAAGGAACGGGATCTTGCACCACATCACTCACTGCTCCTTAAAAAACGAACTTGATAGAATGTCGACTACGTTCAGTCAATTTCATCGAACAAGCGCTCTGTTCTCTCTTCCTTTTTTATCTAGGCCACTCAAGAGGCTGGGGGGAAGAGTCACCCACATGCACTATTAAAACGCATCGATCGCATCTCAAATCATCGTTTTCTATTTCGCTGAATCTCTTTTTATAATAGTTTTTAAAATATTAACTAATATCAGGTGCCTACTCCACTTCAATTTCCATGTTCTTCACTTCGAAATATTATCAATTCCCCTACAGGTAATTTAACTATCTAGTAATTAGCATAAAGTGTTCAATTTTCAGAACAATGCCGCAAAATAGATGCCATGGCTCATATTGAGGAATATGAACAATCTTATTGATCGGGTAAGACTTTTATCCGTTACCGTAGCTAACTGATCTGTTACAGCGTACTTCGCACGATGAACAGCTGAGAAACAGACACTTCAAAATATGCGTGGATCTCAAGTCATTCTGGATTATCTTCGATTCTCTGAATTCGTTCGATGCGCTACCACGTTCCGATTTTCGACTTTCACATTGTAGTTAACAATCGATTCGATAAATAATTTGTTTCGATTCACTGCCTATACGTATCCCTTCAAATACTAAATGAGATTTTTTAATGAATAATTTGTCACAATGATAGCAGATCATACAATCATTGATCAGGTCATGCATATTCTGAGCATCTATAGCGAACTCGAGAGAATTCGAACTTGAGAGAGGAAGTCAATCACCATGAATGAGCGATTACCGTTTTTTCTTCTCCTTTTCAACTAGGCCATCTCACTCACTAAGAGAGAAAGCGCCCACATGAACTATTCGATAGGAGCTATCGCTTTTCATTTCGCGGCTATTTCTTCTTCCGATCTGATTCGCACAATATATTTTAATATTTAAAAGCATCAAAATCAGGTGCCTACTCCACTTCACCCGCAATGATCTACCTACGAATTACTTCCCCTCTCTACTGATGGAAATCGCGGTAAATTCACAAATTTATCGAAAATCAAGTAATATCTTCTCTTGAAATTTAATTGAAGTGCTACATATTGCAGAGCAGGAAGAACAAGCATCAAGAAGAGAGAGGACTTCCTATCCGAGATCTTCTATCTTGGAATATACACTCCGGTACTATATTTTCTATTCACTACCCGTTTGTCAACTCATATCTTTCTTCAGGTCTAGAGGAAGCGACACACACGGTGCATGCTCATCACCATCTTCACTGATGAGGCCATGCAATCAGCCCCAATATGTTTCACACGAATTCTTCGTGCGTTACTCATTCTTTGTCAATTTTGGATCCGTCCAATTATTACATTTTAAAGCGCTCGCTAAATATGTGTTTTCTAAGGATACTTAAACAGTGCACATATTTCTCGTTTCCGTTTTCCCAGCAGCCAGTTCCCCACTCTCCGGCTTATGGTTTCTTTCCACTCCCTTCCCCTGACTCACCTTTGCATAATTGAGCGGGGCACACTTGAGTGTCTCCAGTTTCGAGCAGACAACGGGGTCGTGATACTGGAGAATGAGTCGGAAGAGATCGTAGATGGCGGAGTTCTTGCGAGTGTCCCTGCAAGGATTGATCATGAACTTTTTAAAATAATTTTTGTAATGAACAATAAAATCAGAGAAGATGAAGAACGATTGAAAGGCGATTCTTAGCGCCTAGCTCTTGCGGAGATGAGAGGTCGAATGATGATCGTAAAAACTCAAAAAGGAAGAAAGAGAGATCAAATGCACAAAACAGCAGGCACACGGTGCAAAACGCGGGTCACAGGACAGGTACAGTGCATTCCCTATACCCTAATAACACCGCGTCCGGCACTTCCCTAGATCCCTATAGCACCGTTCCATATCCGCTCCGCACGTTCCAACCAAGACTTGTTGTAGAGAGAGACCGGCTCTCCCATCTCTCCGGCAGAATCGAACCAACGACCTCTGGTTGCTTAGACAAGCATGTTACCGCCTGCGCCATCAAGACATCTGACAGAGAGGAACAGAGTAAGAGATAGTCCAAAGGGTGAGAGGGAATTGCGTGCAGAGATGGAAGAGGGTAGAGGTACTATAAGACCAGAGGTAGCTACACTATATACTATTTGAATTTATCGCTCTCTACTTATTATTTAGGTTTTCTTTTCCTGAGACCATTTTACGAATACCTGCCAGCGGTCAAATGGACAGGATTGTGGAAAATATTCCAAAACATCTAAATTTATCTTTTTCATTACAATTCCATACGAAGAGAGTCCACATTACATGCATGGCTTGAGTGATGTTCGAAAGCTCAAGTTCGACAAGTTCACTGCGATATGATTACGATAAATGCGAAGCCATACACAAATGCAAAATGCAAAACGCAACCGGTACCAATCAACCACTCAATCCGACATAGCATACAAACAGACGCGTCCGAATGTTTGCTGCTAGAGAGACTGGCAACCGAATGGTCGGACGCTACGCCCAACCACGACTGATTGTAGAAAGAGACCAGCTCTCCCATCTCTCCGGCGGAATCGAACCAACGACCTCTGGTTGCCCAGACAAACGTGTTACCGCCTGCGCCATTAAGACATCTGGCAGAGAGGGACAGAGTGAGAGATAATCCTAGGGGTGAGGGGGAATAGCGTGTAGAGAGAGTGGAGGGTAGGCCTTGGGAGATGCTATCTCGTTTGGCAGATACAAAGAGAGTTGAGCGAGGTGATTTGGTATAATTGTGCACGATATGAATATATCACTTCTTTTGAAATCTTTTGGAGGCGCTTGCGAAATATCATATTGCATCCCTAGAGAAAAATTGGATGATTTTTGAATTATTAGCTGTTTGACTGTCACTAGAATTACTTCGAGCTTGTTCTGTGAGCTATTCCCTGGGGTAAAACCGAGATTACTGCAGACTAGTTGTACTTCGGGAATTCACTGCGAACTCATTAAAAGTTTTCGGAATACATCATATGGTGCTACAAGCGAATCCATTCATCATGCACTCAAGCCATGCAAAAGAAGAGAGTCGGTCCATAGTCCACTTTTTAGTCTCTGGAGATGCGAGTGATCAGCAAATTGGGTATACAAATTCAATTTCCGCGTTGCGTTCAGTCGTTTCTCGGAGGCTTCCAACTCGAATTCACAACTGCGATAAAATTATATATCAGACAGAAAAGTGTTTAGGTAGTACTAATGATAGCTATCGCAGGACCACCTTCAAGAACCAAGCATAAAAAATTGTGAATGTGAATCGTACTTGCCAATTACGAATAGATGCTCTTTTCGCTCTCCAAAGCCCTCTCGAAAAGTTGTCTGGTATCACGAGGTGCCTATTTTAGGATTGTCCCCAAGTTTGACGATGTTTCACCCACAAGTGCTTTACTTCCTGATTACTCCTAGGGTCCGGTGGATGCATGGGAACAACAATAATAATAATAATTAATATACCTCGGCACGAATTTGGTCGTCACAGCGTAGAATATGTGGAATTGTTGGTCGGCGGCCATTGGAACTCTGACGAGTCGTTCATAGATCTGGAATAGATTACTTCAATAATATTCGTAATTCGATTATCGTTATCTATCCAGATTCATTTAAATGATCGCCCTGTCAAAATGTGAACTGTTGATGAGACCAATAATATTTTGACTGCTCCGTGATACCCGCACTCTGATCTGTCTACTCAATGGTATCAATCGAGTCGCTATCAGTTTCTCTCTTTGCTCTCAATCAATACTCGGCTCTTCTGGTCACTGAACACGAATCCCCTCTCGCAACCAATAAGCGGATCAAACACAATATCCCCCTCCCCTCTCACATGGCGATGTGAATGCACAGAAGGCAATGAAAAAGAACAATCATGGAACTCTCTCGATTTCACACATTCTCTCGCTCTTTCTCAACGACGATAGAGCTAGAGAATCTGAAACTGCTCGAAAAGGGAGAGAAACGAACCTCCATCCAGCCATTGTTCCTCTGATAATCGATACTTCGCATCTTGCAATAGAGTGTGAAGAACGACTCCAACTCAGGCACGGATTTGGTGTTGTTGATTTTCTGAAGAATGAGTATTCGAAGACTAAATGAACATAAAAACAGTGAAGAAGGCATCTCGTGAAACGTATTCATGTAATCACTGATGGGAGTCATCGAATTGTCAAAAAAAATTAAAATTAGTGATTAAGAAGCAATAAATTGCTCACTTTAGCCAACTGCCTGCAGTCATTCCGCAATATCGATTGACTTCGCAAGTTGAAGAGGTGATCCCACTCATATGAATTCGGGTCGGGCCGATTCAACACACCAAGAAGACGCTGGAATGATTATATTGTTTAATTTAAAAAAAATGAAACCATCAATTGATGCACTCTAGTGCATCAAACATCACTCAATCCCCATTGAAGCCTCATTAACGAGTCCCATGTTTCAGTAATTGGTTCTTGCTCCATAATTAATTGGTTTCAAGTACACGCACGCTATTTCTATCAATTAAGGTTCTAATTGAATTTAATTAATTATGAAAATAAATAAACGAATGAATCAACAACTCACTCCCCACTTCGCTCCTCGTCCCTCCGCTTCCATCCCGGCCGGACTGCCTCCGTCACTCATCGAGCTCTCGTTCTTCGAAGTATTGATTGAGGACGAACCGAGCGAAGTGTCGCCCGCCTTCACCCTGCAATTTCGACCATTTCACACACAAATATAATAATTATCAATGCCAAAACGCCCTATTCAAGTTTCAGTCAGTAAGGCCACTGAAGCAAGCACTATACAAAAGCCAATCAAAAATTAGCATAAATTACGAAACAGTGTCGATTCCAACTAAGCGCGATGGAAACAATACAGCAATCCCCTGGTAGAAGCAATGGCAATCCCACGTGACTCACCCACACACCCGATCCGCTTCTGTTTGCGGCCGAATTACCATATTTGCGCATTATTCAAGCCTTGCGAGGGCCTCTCACTTGCGCATAACGAGGATCTAGTTGCACTGGGCCCCAGCGAGCATATTTTAGTCATTCAGGTCCCGAAAGTTAGTCACAAAAGCTTGAAAACGTGAGCAAACAAGAGGCAACGGACCATTCATCATCCAATGTACTCGTGCCCTCGGAGATTTCCTCATCCATATAAGCCTGTAATGGGCTGAATGAGCTCAATGACGGGTGAAAGTGGCGCAAAGAACAACGAGAAACGAGAAGAACAGGTGATTCGCCGTATTTGGCTCGTCAACAGCGTGGGCACGGCGTGCCGAGCTAGCAACGCATCTCGTGCGCCAATGGCGAGAATGGAGCGCGCTCGTATATTCACTTTGCGCCCTAGTCGTGTCTCTCTCTCTGACCCCCAGCTGGTAGGCGAGAGTGAGTTGGATTTGACTGATGAAGTGACAGGAAGGAGCGTTTGATTTGGAAAGCCCTTCTTTGCATGCTTGAGCAATTTTCTGACAAGAACTGAAAGCCCAAAGCTAAAATGGAACATTTCCAGGGAATCCAGCTACCGTAATCGCCACTTTTCATTCAGAAATGATCGGCTGAAGGTCTCAAAACCTCCCTTTCTCAAAATTCTTCCCTTCCTTAAACTTCTTAGAGAGAATGGCGCCTTTGAAGCAGGAATCGTGGGGAATCGGCTTATTTGCACAGTCGGAAATTGCTTATGCGGTTGTGTCACCACGTCATCCTTATCAACTGACACAAAGAGCTCGTCGCGATTTCACACTTCGGATCGTTTTTTGCCTGTTGCATATTTTTCCTATTTCTCATCACTCTCTGCGTGAACAAGTAGCGATTTACTGTTGTAGTTCACGCCTTAGGTCCTCTGAGAGAAGAGAAGTTAGTTAGACCCAGGTAAGCTGCTTCTCCTGTCCTTTCTGTCCATATCCACTCTCTTTGAATGGGCTGTTAGCAGTATTAGAATGACGCGAGCGAGTGCCGTGGCACATGAAGCTGAATCGATGGACGGTTGGACACTAGGGAAGGGGAAGAGGGGCGAGAGAGTGTGGGGAAAGGAGAGAGCGGAGGGAGACTGCGTTGTGTGGAGAAGAGAGAGGGGAAGAAGAGGAAGGCATACAAGGCATCGGCCTATTTTACTCCCGAGTTTCGCGCTTGTTCATTAATCCTTTGACAAATTCTGTACTTTTCCGTGAATTCGCGAGTGTTTCGTGTCCTTTGTCGCCTTCGCTCCGGCGATTTTGGATAAAATCGAGCTTTTCCAGAGCAGGAAACGACAAAGCTGGCGAATGAGCGAGACCAAGTACAAAAAGGGTGAGCTCATGGAAAAAATTGTATGATGTGTGGCCGGAATTGGTCTAAGTGATCTTCAAATTGGAGTTTCTAGTGAAAAAGGGATCTTTGCAGGCCAGAAAGCCAAGTATGCCGAGAGTTTGGCAGAAGACAATAACGAAGCATCAACTAAGCAGAGGAAAACATGCGAAACGTCGGTAGAGGTACGATATTTACGCCAAGTTGTCTTCATCTGGGGTACGGTAGCCATTATCTCTCCCGTATTCCCCATCTCGTTAGCCGTTTCCTTGAGTACCCATTAGCTTCCGCAGTTTTCGTAGCGTAATTGGTCTGGATACCTGCAGTACTTCGATTTTATCCCTTCCTGGACTACAGTACCCTTAAAATGATCTCTACTAGTGAATATCAACTGAACTCAAGCTAAACAACTCAGTTATTGTGTATTTATAGTAGTAGTACCATCATAATGAGTACAAGGATAAGGGATGGAATTGAGACTCCTCATTTTCCTCAAGAACAAGTATCTTATTCAATTCTTCCAATTCAGGTCGATGCCGTCATTCACTCCTCCCCGTTTCCGCAAGAAAACGAACCGTGCGGCTCCATTCTTCCCTCGGTACTACCACGGATATTCGACGACCCGGCGGAGTTGTGAGTCGTTAGTACCAGTTTACCTACTTTCACGAGCCCATTCTCGGAGGCGGAGTTACTTTTCCCTACCTACTCTCTATAGTATAGTTGTAATACTAAATCCCAGTGTCGTTGTTATGGAGAGGATGAGCCTCATTGATACTATGAAAACCATGATAATGGGACTCATTCCAGCTTCAATGAGTACGGTTTTCGCAAGACCGAGAAGGAGGAAGATCGGGATCGAGACATGACTGCAGTCAAGGAAGATGCCATGGAGCAAAAGAATGCTTCCGAGCAACGGTAGGGGATATCCGTATCTATGGACATCATCAGAAATGACTATCCATCGGCCAAAACGGATCAGTCGACGTTGGAGAATCTAGCATAGAGACTGTGAAGCATGTCTATTCTTTCGGCGAATTTCACAATTTTGACCTATTACTTTGAAAAAAGAAACCTCAAGTACATCATATTACAACTAGGCATGATATTGCGAGAAATAAGAGAAAGAATGATAATTTGACGACATTCAGCATGAAATGGATCGCCGCCATCGAATTCGCGCATCCCGAAGTGAAAACGGAGTTGAAGTGGTCGGATGTGAAGACGGATAGATTGACAAGCGACAAGTTCGAGGCACTGATCAGGGTTCGTTGAACACTTTCATCCCCTATTATCGTCAATTTACAAATTAGAGCGAAAACAAGGTAGGAAATAGATAGAAAAGCTACTTCTCGAGAATATCATTGGGTAAGGAGTACCGAGTAGAGTCTACTAGTTTTCGGTTGGAGTAACACTTTGAAGTACACAATCTCGAGGTCATTTGGACTGAATAACCAAGTATCCCTCTTCAGGAAGGCGGAATCCCCCATGCGATGCGTCCGTTCATCTGGCCACGACTTGCGGGAGGGACGGACAAGGCGAAGGATGCACCCTACACGTATGAGGATGTGCTCAGGCACTCGTCTTCGGTAAGGTTCTCCCACATTTATTGATGAGGTGATCAGTGCTAAGTTACGGATAACTAGGTGATGGCCAAACCCACCTGTTGAGGAGTATGGAGGTGATGAGTCACAGAGTTAGTTAATTGACGAGCATTGTTCGCTCTGTTGTAGCTATCACTACTCTTATGATTACTCACTGGGGTCAAAGGGGCGATTTTCAGCGACCCCGTTATCACTTAACTAGTCGGACTGTTCAGGACAACCCCTCGATCGGCGTTCAAATCGAGAAGGACCTTCTCCGCACTCTGCCCAACAACATCTGTTTCTACCGCAAGATCAGTGTGGGAGTGGAGTCACTGAGGAGAGTACTCAAGGCCGTCGCCTATATTTACCCTGATCTGGGATATTGCCAGGTGAATCCTGGGCCTCCTATCTTTTGCGTGGAACCTTTGAAAGCTCTGAGCGGTGAGTAGACCGTGATTATGAATTGTTCAGGGAATGGGAGTCGTAGTCTCTACTCTACTCCTGTTTCTCCCCGAGGAGGAGACATTCTGGACAATGACTGCGCTGATTGAGGATATTCTACCAGGTGAATCTACAAAATTCAACTTAGTTGCGATCGTTGGCCAATTTGACACGAAACCATTGTGTTGTTGTTATTTGTAGTGTTCAGACAGAACCATTTGAGATCAGACTGCATGATCAATTGAGGCGTAATCGAAATTTTTCTCCAGCGAACTACTACTCCACCAACCTGCTCGGACTACAAGCTGATGAGCGAGTGTGCAGGCATCTCATGAAGACGCACGTGCCAGATCTGCATAAGGTGAGATTGACTCTCTACACTCATCAGCCATGATAGCTCAGTTGGGAGAGCGCTCGACTGAAGATCGAAAGGTCGCCGGTTCGATCCCGGCTCGTGGCATTTCTTTTGCCAGCCTTTCGTTCGTCATTTCTAATTTCCAGGATCTGATTTAGAGAAAGTATTGAAGTATTGCCTCTTTCTCTCGTACTGTATCTGAGTGAGCATGCTAGTAGATGGTATAAATATTCCGGTTTCAGCAGATTTACGTGCAATTAGTCGGATCAGAAGCAGAAATTACTGACTAGATATTTATTTGATGATTTCGTGTTCCATTCAGTGTCTGGTAGACAACGACGTCGAATCGTCTCTCGTCCTCATCAACTGGTTCCTCACTCTGCTCAGCTCAGTCACGAAAACGAAGACACTGCTGAGGATATGGGATCTGGTGTTCTACCAAGGAAGCGTTGTTCTTTTTAGGGTGAGATCTCAGTCCATTTTTACTCTTTCCGTGCCACTACTATAGTCAATTTTAAATTTTATGCAGTATATCAAACCAATTCAGACAATCCTCTCGATGATGAAGATGAAGGAGGAGGAACTGGTCGAGTTGGCGGAGTCGACCAAGTCATCCGCCGATATCTTCAATGCACTCTGCCAGATTCCTGCGACGGTAAGGACCATTGTACCTATCTCTCCTTTCTTCTCCTTCGTCCCGACAATCAGAAGCTCGGAAATGAATTAGATGAGAGAGGGGTTAAATTTGGAGCAATTCCCAAAGCCGTATGCTGGTATCAAATGAGTGCACCGAGATGCCCTCTCGTCCTGCTCTACCTCTGGCCCATCTCCTTGGAGATTAATGACCCTCTGGCCCGTCTCAGTAGCCTCAGCAGATATTAAAGGCTCTCTGCAATTTCTTTATCATACTGTCATGCACAAGAATGATGCAAAGGGAATCGAAGATTGCAGTTTAGAGGATGTAAACTCAAGGAACTAAACTAAATGATGCAAAATTGGTGTTTTCAGCTAGACGATGACGACCGTCTTTTCGAATACGTGCGCTCCTTCGAATTCTCCGTCACCGATCATCTCATTATGGAGTTGAGGAAGAAGTATCAGGTGATTTCGAAACACCATGCACACACAAAGGCTGCGATGTTGTTGATGCTTTTAGAAATCTTTTGAGAAAAGCGCAATTATACGATTTCACGTCTCTGACTAATAGGAATCCGAATCGATCAAGCAGCGAGAGGGGAGAAGCGGGAAAAGAGAGAAAGGGAATCGGAATTGGAAAAGGATGAATGGGGGAAGGGGGCGAAAGAGCCCTCGCTTTGATCTCTCTTTGACACACATACAGCTTCCACGTCGGCTATTCCATTTACGTTTGCTTGCTTCTGATTTCGATTCTCTCTGTCTTGATTGATGTCACAACCTCTGTGTAATCACTGTTCATCCAATTTCTCAGGCGATTCTCATGGCCGACCAGGGCACGATCGTCAATGTATCTACAGATACGAATCTCCCGAAACAAAAGGTCCATTTCTTCCCCAGATTTTGTGTTCTGCTTCTCAAAATAGTCGTTTCTTGGTAAATCACATGTGAACATTCCAGATGCAGCGACGCAAGGTCGCCCGATCGAAAAGTATCATCCAGAATATGTTCAGCTCCTCGGACAAAGCAGAAAACGACCCGAAAACAAAGAATATTCGGCAAACAGAGCTGCTAGTTGACTTGAGGGAGAGTATACTGCAGGTTGGTCGTTGACCTTTGATCTTCCATCTCTCCCTAATCACAGGTCTGCCGCTACTTTGGCGAGTGTGATCAGGAATTGGCACTAACGATCATCAATCAAGTACGTTCTTTTGACATTCACCTGCTCAAGCCCGTCCCTCTGTGGATATTAAGTATAGTTTTGACTAAGATTCGATCAATAATTCATCTCAGGCCGACTACACTCCTCAATCACACGAGAAAGACATGTCCAACTTCTTGAGTGGGAGGAGGCAAGGGAAGAAACGGGCGAGGGCTCTGCTCGACTTTGCCCGACAAGATGAGGACGAGCTGGGGTTCAGGTGGGCGATTTCAGCTGTTCAATCGTTGGTCATTTCGAGAACAATGGAGTGATTCACGAACAGTTCACAAACAATGTTCGGAAAACTCGGCTTATCTGCTAGGAGGACAGCAAACTCTCAATAATTGTCTAGAACATGGAAGCAACTTTTCATGTGAAGAATCATTCGAAGTTATTGGAACTTTTTTTTCTAGAAAAAACGACATCATCACGATCATCAGTGAGAAAGACGAACATTGCTGGGTGGGAGAGGTGAACGGGTTGAGAGGATGGTTCCCAGCCAAGTTTGTTGAGGTATCGTACTATTTCTATATGTGATAATAGAATCTTCGCTTCAACTTGTCAGGCAAAATGGGGAAGTGGCCAATTTTCGCGAGCCAATTTTTGCCAACTTTCTAGTTATACTTCAAGTAATCCATTCGTTCCAAGGTAGTTGACGAGCGAGGCAAAACCTACTCCCTGTATGGAGATGAGGAAGTATCACCAGATGTGAGTTATTCTTTCCTAGAATTCGCTTCATGGAGAGAAACTTCATTCGGTAATCATTTACGAGGCTTTATAGATCACTGAATACATCCGAGGCCGTCTAGCAAACTCTTTCCGACAAGTGATGGACCACGGAATCCGGCAGAACGCCCTAATTCCAACGGCAACTTACCATCCCTGGAGCTTTATTGGTGCGTTAGTTCACACTTTGACCCTCAAACACATGTTGCGTGCTTTCTCTCGCTAAGAAAACTTTCCATAACTGCTCCTTCGCAGGCAGATCTTTATCTCACTTGCGAGAGGTGACGTTTTACGGCCGTTTGACTTACAAAAACAGCGCGAAAGTGCAATGAGCCAAGGTAGCGACCGGAAGCTCGTAAAACCACAATTTCTGCCCCGACTTTTCGGAAACTCATTGGCAAATGATCAAGGTTAGAACTGATAGCAAGTTAGAGAAGGGAAGAAAAAACCAGTTCGGTTCTGCCGTAAAACTAGAGCGGAACTGATAGTGAATCGTTTGCAGAAGACATTGCTTATCATTCGGTCCAGAAGCATTTCAACGCAGTCTATTCACGACTGACCCTCTGCAACAGCTTCAGTCTCGATCAGGATGGAAAGGTATCAGTAGACGAAAAGATCAAAGATCAACCTGTCAATTACAGATCCTCACTCCGGAAGAGTTGTTGTTCCGCTCGGTTCAGTTGGTGAATGATACGCACAACCGGGTAATCATTTGACCCGTCTTTCTGTACTATCTACGTTTTCGTAGACCTTTTACCCTCTTGTCAACAAAACAGGAATAATCTTTATAGGTTTCGGCGCATCAGGATGTCAAACTGCGATCACTTCTCGTTCTCGGCGTCAATGAGCAATGTCTGCACCTCTGGTTTGACATCATCTGCGGAACGAATGGTAATCGATAATCGATTGATCTTTGATCTCCTCTCTTTCCAGAAACGATCAAGGAGAAGTACTATCATTCCTGGTCGTTCTTGCGGACTCCAGCGTGGCGGCAGGTTAGTCGAGCCGTCGTTTATTTCGCAGAACCTCGAGGTTGCAGATCAAATGCGAACTGCGATTACTCGCTCAGTTTGCGTTCAAATTGTCGCCCACCTTCGAATTGGACGGACTCTCGAAGGTACTTGGTCAATAGTTGATCACACGGTTCTAATTCGCGGTTCTAATCGTTCAGAACGGCCCTCGAAAACCCGGCATGCTCTCTTCGGCGAAAAAGAAGATGATGGCTCAAGTAAATTGCCTATTTTTAACCATTTTCCTGTTTTGGGAGCCATTTCGAAACTCGTTTTTGCAGGTTGTCGGTGTGGATCGAGGGGCCTTCCAGAACGGCGATGAACCACTGAAGGAAGGCGTCAAGGACATTCTGATCAAGCATCATCTCTTTTCGTGGGATCTATGAGCACAATCTACACGGCGTCATTCTCTGCCATCCATCGGGTGTCGATACCATTTTCTCCTTTCCATCTCTACCTTCATAACTTACGCAGATTGTAAACGTAATAAATCAACACCTTTCTCCTTCATTCGTCATAGTAAGTGCTTAGACAGAGCGTAAAAAGGGGGACGCATTCCTTTCTCACACCTTACTATCGCGTCTTTCTACAGAGCAGTCTCGCATTGTTCTTAGGACACGACAAGAAAAGAGAGAGAAGGGGTAATAAAAAGAACTGATTTTAGTGGGGGAGTGACGCTAAGGCGCTGCAATATCATCGAATCAGTGTATACAGGACAGTTAAACGGGGGAAGAGTATTGCATCAGATTCAGGAAAGCTAAAGAACAGAGATTTCTAGCGACATCGCTCGGCGATGAGTGGAACTAACGTGTGTGTAAGGGTGGAGTGTGATGGTAATCTAACAATAACCGAGTGACGGGGGTGCTTCTTAGATACGGCATTGCTCGATGCACACCATTCTTCCTGTGGGAGTCATTCTGTGGTGGAAGATGTCTCCACGGGGCGACATCGGATTCATTCCAGTGGCAAACTGAAAGATATTGATTGGGCTACAGTACCCTTGATCTGCAGAAACCCTACATCAAACAAAGCCATACGGTTCTCCTACCGTATCCATGCGTATGTATACGGTAGTATAGTAGACTTCCGTCTACAGTAGCCTACAGTACCCCTACAGTATCCTACAGTACCCCTACCGTACCCCTACCGTACCCCTACATTATCCCTACAGTAGCCTACAGTATCCCTACCGTACCCCTACATTATCCCTACAGTAGCCTACAGTATCCCTACCGTATCCCTACAGTATCCCTACAGTAGCCTACAGTATCCCTACCGTACCCCTACAGTATCCCTACAGTAGTCTACAGTATCCCTACAGTACCCTACAGTACCCCTACAGTACCTTCCAGCTCTGGCATCCACTCAGTTGCGCGTCGAAAGCGTGATCTCTAGTGAATTGAGGGCGACGGAATGAGATGACGACCATGTTGTCGAGATGGTTCACGGAGTTGATGGTGATGTCTTGCGACTGAAATTATCGAATTTACTCCAATTTTGAGCAAGTTTAGCTTCTAGAGTTGAAAGATGTTTCGTTCAAACCCTCAGCAAAACTAGTACTGGTTTTAGATTCTTGGAAAAATGAAAGAAACCCACAGCATCCCTCCAGGGAGAGGTGAATCCCTTTACGTACTCATCCGATACTGTCACTTGGCCATTGTTGATTCGGAAAACGATCAGATCGAGACCGGCGTACTGAAAATCACTTGCTTCTTCTTGAACTATTCAAACTCAATCAATAGCATAAATCACTCTTTTCTGTATGAGTACCGATTTCGATACTCTATTTCTATTTCTGCCCACTCCGAGAAACCTTAAGCGGAAGCGATTCTCGAGGGAGGGAGAGATGGTCAAGTGTGACTAATTGAGCTCTGCGCGCGCCTTTGTAAACTCTCTTCCCTCCTCTCTATTGGCTGCACTTGACCATGAACATGATGGTTCGAGGACGGGAGCGATCACTGAGAACATGCTGGAGGGAGGAGGAGAAGGATAGAGGAGATGGAAGGGAGGTGGGAGGAAAGGGGTGATGTATGAAAGGTGCTGCAGTTTGCAGTTAGACGTTATGGTTTTCTCAAATGACCCGGCAATTCAGGATAGGGAAGGGATGTGTGGAGCAGAGAAAAGCTGCATGCAACTCATTGTTAGGATTGATGATACGCAACAGTGTGACAGACTATGCGATATCTAACTACATGATAGCTTTTGACTATATTATGGCTCTACACCCTAGTATGTGACTCACCTTGGTTGACTATACCTTAGCTTGCCAAGACTACGCATTACCAAACAACAGATCACGAATTCAGTGAAGTTGGTCAAGCAAAATCTTGTGACCCACCATGCTCTGTCCGAACCCGATCGCATTCCACATCGTATGGCGAGCAGTGATTCCTGCAACGAATTTGGTTCAAGGCAAGTCAACAATGCATGATCGTTCACCAAACCAATCACGAGAAATTGACAAGGAACTAATGGTCAATTACTCGAATTGATCATCCATTTGTGAATATTTAGTTTATCAAGTCTATAGTGAGTTTTTGATCATTTTTGATCATTTTTAGATTCATTTTTTAGAGATTCTACTTCTGAGAGCTCATCTTTACCTGTAAGGATAAGTCTCATGTGCACCATGCCATCTCTGACTCCATACTGCAAGTGAAAGTTGTCCTGTTGGAATTCGCAAGCGGCTCCGTCCGTTCCTAAAATCGATTAATTACTGTTTAATTAGCTCTCAATTAACTACCCAAACACCTCAAACTCCCTATGATAACTGATCAGTGCTCCCAACTTCAAACCAGTTCGAACTGCTGAAAGATGTTTTGATATCAACATGTGATAGGTTATTATGCATGGTTCTCGTCTTTTCTAACATCGGAGAGAGTTTGGTATACTAGAGACGAAAACGTTCTCGGAAGGTGATGTTTGCATCGAGAATCGCTCCAACGCTCCATAATCTGCTAGTTTTCAATACTCTTTCCACAATGCCTAATACCGTGCTTTGAAGAGTAAGCGACTTTAGCGTGATGCAAGGTCACTTCTCGCGCGCACTAGGAGAGAAACCAAGGTGCAAACTTCGTTTCCTTGCAATTGCATCTCCTTCGTCCTATCGGTTCACTCGATGGAGAAGTCCCAATACAAAAATGACGCTTTTCAACTCTGCCAAAATCGTGCTGCAACTCACTATGAGATACTACTCTATCTCTCTTCTCTCCCCATAATCTCTAGCTCTCTAGATCTCGGCTGCTGACTGACCTTGGATGAGCAAAAGCTCTAAGCTCTACTAACTCTAAAAGCTACTAGTTTATTGGCAGATCGGCGATTTCAAAGCGTATCAACTCTGCCAAAGTCGTGCAGCAACTAACTCTTAGAGCTTATCAGAGAGGGCGAGAGAGTGGGGGAAATGGAGAGAGTCTCAGCTAAGATCTGACCTTGGATGAGCAGCGAGACGGCGATGGTCAACGAGAGGAGGAGAAGGAGACGAGGAGCCATTACTCCCTCCACTTGCAGAATGAGAGCAAGAGGCAGAACGGCAGAGGGGCGGGGCTCGAGAGCGGGAGAAGGTAGGGGAAGGAGAACCATTCGCTTGTTCTATACTCAGGTAGAGAAGGTTAGAAGCAGTGTGAAGTAAAGAGAGTTCTCAATGCTCTGGTTCTCTACATTCAGCATTATGAATCGTTTGGTAGACATAGAAAGAGATAAGGGGGATTGAAGAGAGAAAGGTTGCTACTGCTCTCCCTTTCGTTCTCCACAGTTGCCGAGAACGTCATTTCGTACAGACGGAAGTGAAAGGCGCTAACTACTAAATTATCAGCATCGAACTGATAGTTTGTTGGATCATTCGTCTATAGCACCAGGAATTCAGGACCAGCCTGTAGTTCAGCATCAAAACGTCAACCCTCTGAATTACATACTTTATCGAATACGGAATAGAATGTATGGTAATAAACACAGTTTGAACGTCGGGAGAAGTGAAATAGGGGGTGGTTTGTGGAATGGAAACAACTACGGAATCGGGGGTTGCACAAGAGTCCGCGGGACGGGGCCCTGAGACTGATGAGTGGAGGGAAAGAGTGGGGAAAGTGTGATCAATACCGGATACGAGAGTACAAATGACGGGAAGAAACGGTATAACAAAAAAGAATTCTAGGAAAAGCGGGGGCTCGATCAGACTCGCACCCGCATTCAGCAATCTTTCTGTTATAGTGATATACTACGCAGGAAAAGGGATTGTAAGGGATTGTAAGGGAGCTATCGAACAGTTTCATACCGTTCAGTGCGCTCTAAAGTGTTCAAGCTCTAGATAAGAAGAGTCGAGAGAAATTATCTCATTAGGGGAACTCAAAGTAAGGGATGCGATAAAGGCAGAGGGACCTCGGATTACACAGTCAAAAGAAGGAAAAGGAAGGATCGCAAACTGTGATCATGGAGATTGACCGGTCCAGAAGAGGGGTTAATTAGAGAATGATCTGATCTGTCGAAATCGCACGATATCTCTCTTGTAGGACGAGAGATCAAGCGAAATCGATGATTAAGAATAACGGAGAACTGGCAGTGACTGTTGAGAAACAGCTTGTAGAGGGACAGTGAGACCAAAGAGAGGGTCGTCAGAGGTGTTTACTGAGACGGAGAGGGAGGGGAGACCTTGGGAAGGTCGAGATATCGTCGAGTCAATTAATCGCGGAGAAGCATGAGAAGAGCCGCGACGACGGAGGATGAAGCGGCCATGGGAGCGGAGGCCGTGGGGACTGCAACAATCAATCATTGGAATCATTTTCGCACACATTTCCAGAGTTGCCTAAGGATGATCTAATCACTTACTTTTAAGTGGAAAAGGTAAATTCTCACCCTCGCTTCTCTCGGGCAGCTTGACTCTGATCATGTCGACGGCCTTGTTGCCATAGCCGTAGCCGTTGCGAGCCTGCACCTGGAAGAGATCAAAGATCAGTGAGAGTCCAGGGATCAGAGATCAAATATCAAAGTTCAAAAATCAAACCTGGATCTCGTACTCTCCGGCCTCGAGGAAGTCCAGAAGGTTGATCTGCTTCGACCACGTTCTGTCGCCCGTCTGGTCGCCTGAATAAATTATTTTAACATTTCAATTAACTGGAGAGGTGAAGCCATCGCTGAAGTGAATTCTCAGTTCTCCCTTCTTTGGTTTTTATTCTTAGTATTCATTGATTTTAGTTTTATTGGAACTAGAATGATATCTGGGTGATCTGTGTAATGGCTAGCACAATTTGGCCACTAGTTGGGCACATTCGAAAGGTCGAGTGCACCGAGATCACTCGATTACCCAGTTTTCTCCTTCGATTGTCAAGTGGATCTCATGTTTTGATGGTTATAGAACTTGAGAAGAGTTATTGGAGATACTCGAGAACCTAAACTCTCCTATTTCCATTCACTCATCATCCCTACTAGGAAAATCTCCGCTCAATTCAAAATTCTTCAAAATGAATTCCCTGGTGGCTAGGGAAGCGCTAAGGCGAAATATAGTAGACGAATTTTTATGTACCTTTTTAAGTTTTCAAGAATTTTCAAGTTTTTAAGTACTGAGAAGTATCAAAGAGAATTTTTTAAAAGAAGGACCGAGAAATCGTACCCTTAACAACAGCAATGGCCTTCTTGTTGATCCATCCACTCTCATCGGGACGACGGAAGAAGAGGGCGAACTCGTCCAGTCCATTGGGTGCCATCGCAGTCATCGTGAGGATCGTGCCGTCGAGCGAGAGATCGGGAGGAGACGGCATCGCTGAAGGGGAATGCAATTAATCAATCAATCTTTATCAGTATCATGCAGTATCAGGTCATTCTCTTTCTTATTGAACTAGAAGGACAACGATTAGGCATCAACGTCATCGACCATCTGTGGCCATACAAAACACTATTCACTTTTTCTTTCGTCCTGATGTTTTTTAGAGGGCAATCAGTGAAAGAAGAAGGCGGGATTGGAGAAATGCTATAGTATCCCAGTACAGTATCCTACAGTACAGTGCTACAGTAGGTGCAACAGTATCTACCGTATCCCTTCTCTACCGTATCCCTCCACACTCACCAGTCACATAGACGACAACCTTCGCGTTGCCGTGCTGATTCGTCGCCTTGCACGAGTAGTCTCCGAAGTAGTCGGGAGTGGCCTCGTTGATCTGAGAGATCAAAGATCAAGTGTAACCAAAGATCAAAGATCATGGTCAGAGATCAAAGATCACCAACCTGGAGGATGCTCTCGGAGTAGTTGGCGTGTCTGGTGGCGAACTGCTTGACGCCGTTCATGTTCAGGTTCGTGTTGCGGGAGAGCTGGAAAGAACGGAGATCAAAGATCAAAGTTCATAGATTAGAGATCAAAGATCAATCTCACCGTGAGCTTCGCTCCATTGAACAGCCAGTCGACGGTCGGGGACGGATTGCCGTCGTACTCGCAGGAGATGTTGATGCGGCCATTCATCTCGACGGGTGCGTAGGAGACGGGAGTGCGCACCCAGGGCTGGGCTGGAAGAGAGAATCCCTAGTCCAGAGTCTCAGATTCTACTTTCCTAGCTTGCGAAATTGTGCTACAGAACTGAATAGAGTTCATGTTCTCCATCACGGTTTGTGCATGGCTAAAAAGGGAAAAGAGCGAGCAAGGACGCTAATTCGAAGTGACATCGCACTATAAATCGGATTGAAAACAGGAAGCAAGTGGCTTTCTCATACTCGATTTAGAATGAAAACCATGCGGGTTCATGAGAGATGTTACCGAAATAAGACCAAATTGAGGAATTAGTCGCAAACTCACAAATTCCTGCGGTGATGATGTGAGGATCTGAAAGGAAGGCTTGGTTAGAGGAACACTCATGCATTTTTAGCTTTACACCTCAAAATTGTCTGTTTTCACTCAGTTACTGTCAGAATTTTTGTCAGATAGTTATTCCAAACAGAAACACTCCACACTCTGGATTGAGACAATAAACGAACCATGAACACGAAGATCGCTCTTGGCAGAAGAAGTGCCGGCAGTCGAGTTGGCGTGGCAGATGTAGATACCGGCGTCGGACTGGAAAGAGTTAATTAGTTACTAATTAAGTTAATTAAATAACTTAGTTAATTAGCATAATTATTTAGATAAATCACCTTCTTGACGGAAGGAATACGCAGGGTGTCACCCTCGATGGAGATGTGCGAACCGATGGTGCCGTTCTGAAATGTTATTTCATTCAAATCTTGCATTAAATTTGCATAAATAAAAAAAATTGCACTTTTGGCGTGTTTTGACAGAATATGAGAATAAGAAGGAAGAAGCTTCACCTCCTTGGCCCAGTAGATCTTGGGCATGGGGTTGCCAGTCACAGTGCAGTGGAGGGTGACCGGCTCATGGTTGAGGACGGTGTACGGCCAGTGGTCGGGAGTCATGCGAGCGTACGGGTGCACTGGAAAAACAAGAAAAAGGATTATCCATTCTATATTCTTGTTCACGAAGTGAAAAGAAGTATTGATAGTCCCTCTCTAGTTCTAATCGCTTTCAATAGCTGAATCGATCACGAAACATCTACCCATTCCATCCCTCAGCAGCTTAGAGCCCTAATCTTGACGGCTCGCGGCTGATAACCGTTTTCTCGGAAGGAAAGTGTCTTCGAAAAGCGATAAAATTGAGTCGGGAGTGAGGTGATTTTTGGCTAAAGCTGAGGGTACGAAAGTCGTTAAAGTTCAGAACGATTCTAAGAATAGAAGGAATCGGTGGAAAAAAGGGGGAGAGAGAAGGAAAGCTGGCGTGATGAAACCAGACGAAAATCGTACCCTTGACTCTCATTCTCATCGGCAGGAAGACTTCGGTTTCGACAGTTCCGCACGAGTACGTGTTGTCGTCGTGAGTGTTGATGCGCTCCAGAGTCATCACCGATGTCTGAATCCAAACTCGATTTCTAGGCATTTCTTCCTTTTATCGGCCTAATTGAGACAAAATGAAGTAAAATTTGAAAGAAACTGTTCGAATTCGTTAGCGAATGAGATAAATAGACGTACCCTGCCTCCCTCCTCATCTTCCACCTCCTCATTGTTGATGTCGAATCTGTAGTCGTTGATGGCCGAGTCGTGGTCCATGAAGATCGGCTCGTTCTTGCCCTTCTTCCAGATGATGATGTCGTCCTCGACTGCAAAAATATTGATTTTTACTGCTTTCCCGTGAAAAAAATCGATAAAAAATGCTAAAATTGATCAAAATAATTGCCGAAAATCGTTTAAAAAAGTCTCAAACCCACTCAGATTGTAGAACTTGCACTCGAAGCGCATCGAGCCGTCGGATTCGACCTGGATTTTGCATTTAGACATCTTAGATCAAAGAACAACGACCAGAGATCAAAGAACAAAGATCAAAGATCAACTCACCTCAGTGTAGTTGGCCGTGATCACTTCTATCCTTGTGTCGGCAGGTGTGCGGTCCTTCAGAGGGATCAGCTTGGCCGTTGTGATGGCTGCGAGGCAGGCCGCCCCAAGCAGAAGGTGAGAGAGACGCATCTGAGAGAGATCAGAGATCAGAGATCAATCGCGGAATTTAAACGCGACGAGAAAATCGATAGCGCGGCGATAGCGGAAAAGTACGATTGGACACGCGGAAGAGCTAGAACGAGAAATGAAGAGAGAGTCCAATGAAGTGGCCGCAATGCGCAATCAGAAGGGAATTAGAAGGGAGTGGAAGAGGGGGGAAGGAACATGCGGGGGCAATGGGGGAATCGAGAGTCAAGAGTGGATAATGACTGGTTCGGGCGGGTCATCCTGATATCCCATCCTACCCCCCCCCCCCCATCCTCTCTCTCCTTCTACTACACTCAATTATCTTGTCGAGAGTTCCTGCCAGCCGGCACTTTGTTCGCTTGTAGAGGAGAGGAGGAGGAGTAGCGAGATCAGAGATTAGAATTTCAGAAGATTTGATGCTTAGATGCTCCAGGTAAATAGTAGAAACAAAGAATGAAAAAGCTATTTTTCATGTATAATTGGAGAAGGGCAATGGGGAAACGAGATCATAGCGTTCCACCCCTCCCCGCACTTAAACATCGTCAAAACATTATCCGCCCCCGCAATGATAACTCTCCTTGAACTTTGCCTTGCAGTATTACTATGCACAAAATATCAGCCTAAATCGAGAAGACTGATTACCTCTCTCCTGTTTACTAGCAAAACAACTGTCCCTTCCTCTCAATGCAACCGTCCGAAGGCGAAGGAGGAAAGCGGTCCCCAGGGATGACGCGCCGTCCCCTCCTCCATCTAAGAAGGCTATCTCCATTTCATGAAGTCTCACGCCTTCTCTGACACGCCTTAGAGCATGTTCATTGCAGAGAATCAGGCCTCCTGCTTCCATCTAAGACCACCGAGCAAGAACGAAGATTGAGTGGCCATCGCCCATGTCCGGCGCGCTTTTTTCGGAGAGTGGGGAATCCCGATTTTGCGACAGACAATTACGAAACTACAGTAACCCTTGTGATGATTGCGGTAACTACAGTACCCGCCCACTAACTAGCCTGTCCCCCCGACCTACAGTAGCCCGCCCTCATCCCCTCGAGACATCTCCTCAAGGCACGGAGGCCGCAACTTTTTTCACGCCCCGCCACTCGTTAATTGCATCACGACAATGAGTTTAGAGGAGGGAGGGCGAGAAGAGGGGCTCTGGAGAGGGGGCGAGTGGGCTCTCTTCATTCCATTTACTCTCTTGTATCCATGACCGGCGAATGGGAGGCCAGAATGAAGAGACGAAGCCAACCTCATTCTGAGAACGAGATGAAGCGTACTCTTTCGAGTCTCTTACTGATGAGAGACTGCATGAAATGAGGAGAGTCCAGAGAGAGATGAGAAGACGAGTAAAAGGAAGGGCCGAAAGGGGGCGTAGAACTTGCAAGTGGCCGCTCTTTGCCCCCAAAGAGAGGGGCCATCAGGCTCTCTCAATTCTCCCTGCTCTCTCATCAGACACAGAGAGAGCGAGAGAGTGTATGAAACAGAGAGAGTCAGACGTCAAAGAGGGCGGAGGACGTCGTCCGGCACACGCAAGAGGCGATTAAAGATGGGGACGAGAGAGCACGCGAAAGTGAGAGAGCGCAGAGACAGAGAGACAGAGAATTAGCATGGAGTCCAGTCTTTTCCTGGCTGGGTTGGGAGAAAAATGGAGCGGGAGAAGTGCGTGAACACCCCTCATTTCTGCGTAAGTGCCTATTCTGAACCAGGGGTGAATTGCGAACTGACCGAACAGTTCGGAATAGGCTTACGGTAGGTCATCGATCCGACCCCTAAGGCCGAATCATGGGATGATTCACCATCAGAGGCTCCGAATCTCCTTCCGCTGGAGTATAAACTGTGTCGTCAGATGAGAACGTCACAGTTTACAACCAGTATCGGAGGAGGAAGAGAAGCTCATAGTTTAGATTTATGACTGTTCAGTAAACGGATAGCTGCTTTTTTGCAGGGGAGCAGTGAGGAAATCGGGGAGGAGGGATACGTCAGCACTACAGTAGAGTCTACAGTAACCCCTGAATCCTGCCAAGCATGCCCCCTTTTGATTAGACACCACTCTTAAAGACCATGCCGACAACGCTGAACGCCGCTCCCCATCGAAATGGTTACGCAACACTATCGGCATAAGTCAGATGCCGAAAAGTCGCTAATGGCTGTAAACAGCCCTTTCTTCGAAACACTCTGGATTCGCATCCAAAGGGTTGTATCATCCCTGCCTCGTTCCTCCAGACAAAGGAATGCACGAGGGGGGAGATGGCGTAACGGACCGTGCCATGCACAACAACGCCTGCCCTAGGAACGGTCTCCAAGATCGGAAGTAGTACTTCACGCTACTACAACTCTCCATTGAAGAAGAGACGAGCGTTCGAGTGACTCATCACGAAGCAGCTTCATGAAAGGCCAAAAAGCAAGCCCATTCATTGGATACGCTACTCAATTCAGATAATAGAGTATCTTGGGATCCCTTCCCAATCATCAGCCATCCCCCTCCCCCGCCTTTACGCATACAGGAGCCTGCGCGAACTGACTTGCACCTCCAGAAGCACCAGTCCGATCGCCTTGGAGCTGCCGTCCGAAGTTGAGGAGGTCAGGGATGACTCAGTCCTCCCAAGTGATGAAACAGAGGAGACGATCTGGGGACAACTCTCCCCGTTGGAATGGAGGGGCTCTGAATGGAGGAGGGAGGAGGGAGGAGGAACACTGAAAGTGAGGGGCGGGGTTTGAGGCCGCGCGGGCGGGGAGAGGGGGGATGGTCGGGAGGAGGGCAGTTATGAAGAGGGAGAGAGGGAAGAGTGACGGAGGGGTGATAATCGACTGATTACGGTACGTTGATGAACCATTTGCGGGCGGTAGGGAGGAAAGGGCAGAGTTGTACGATGACATTTGAGTGATCGGTGCCGGCTATGATGATTCGAACCTCTCCCGGGGACGGAAAAGAGACGCGCATCGTTCAAAAAGGACGTAAAAGAGAAAGGATGGAAATGGGAGGACGGGAAGAGAGAAGAGAGGGCAAAGGGTAGTGGTCAATTGCAGATGAAACTGGAGGGGCTTCGAGAAAGGGGGAGAGGAGAGAAGAGACGGGATGGGCAGAGAGAGATTCACAATGAGAAGAAGCCTTTTCTAGATGAGATTGCGCGAGACTGAAGAGAGAACCGGGTTATGATAATCAGCCGGCAAAAAGAGCAGACAGACCGGGGATTGGAGCCCCAAGTCCGCGCGCGTAAATCCCCGGCTCCCGTGGGAATTCGCATCATGCAAGACGACATGTCGAGATTATGCCTTGCCTTCGCTTCATTCCGATTCAAGAAGAGCCACTTGATGCCCAGGGCACTTCTAAGCCCAGAGAGTACGCCGGGGGCTCTAGCCGAAATCGTACGATTTCTCGCTTATGCTTATCTCTCGAGCAGCACCCCGGCTAGACTATCATAGCATTCTCGCTCTCGAAAGAGGAAAAAAGGGCGGAAAGGGCACCCGGAACAGGATACCTCCCAGAGATGACCACAAAAGAGCAGCGAATGAGGAGGGTGAGTGTCCCCCTCGGACGACCGACTGATTCATAGGATGGTAGAGGAAGGATGGGGGGAAGAGTGATCGGAGAAGAGAGTGAGGGAGGAAGGAACGAGGATGCTACTGTATACAAATGACCCGGCCGAGAGGGATGATCTACTCATCGCTTTTTGTTGTCTTCAATCGGACTTTGAATTCGAAGCGGATTCGAAAATGAGAGAAGGAAAGTGGAAAGGAGGAAAGTCAGCTACTGTGACTCATTCGAGGTGTCAAAGGCATTCGGAGAAAGAGAAACGTGGTTGTCTGAATGGGAGAGAAAGAGAAGGCAGCAAAAAGAGCGCGGTCGCACTCTCCAAAATGAGCCACGAAATGCTTATCTGTGTCTCTCCTCCCTTCTCTCTCTCTCTGTACTCTTCCCCCAGCACGATTAGCCACTCTCATGCTCATTTCAATTGATGGTCAGTGAGCGCAAGCTTAAATCCCCTCTCTCTCTCTCTCTCTCTCTTGCGGCAACTGCACGCTACTATCAATCATGTCCCGATTAGGGGTGTAAGCATAGGTTAGTGGGTGGGTATCGAGAACCCGCAGAAGAACCCATATTTAGAAGACGCAGTCTCTAATCCCGTGGTTGGAATGGATTTTCAGTGTTCCAAGAACTGAAATATCAAGAAACTTCGAATTTTGAATACAGCAAAGATCAAAATCGAAAAGCAAAGAGCGGAGAATGGGTGTAACTGGGGGATCTTAATAATCTCTATCTCTGCCACTCTCCTCAAATCCCACACTCTCTCATCTTCCCGGAAACTCGCTTGAACGGGGCGTTCTTATCAATTCTCTCTGCACGTTTTTATCCTCTTCTCTCAATTTCGTTCGCTTCTCTTGTCCTAACGAGTGGTGATAAAAAGGGGGGAAAGTAGTCGTTAGCTCGAGTAACTTATCCTTGACACGGCCCATTCTCGTTAAAGTGACAGTCTAAAACGGACTGGGTGGTTTGATAACGAAGGGAAAGGCAGCAGACATGAATAATTCACGCATCAATCCCTCGAACCTAGTAATCACACACATCATTTGTTATTCCTAAGCAACGTTGCTATTCGGGGGGAAAGAGAGGAGGAAGAGAGGGAGAAGAGAGGCTCCTCTATTATCACAAGTCCCTATCTGAGAGTGCAATGAAGCGCGTCTCGATTCATGAAGAGAGATGTAGTGGCATGAGAAGAGAGATTGAGATGGGGGAGAAGAGCAACTAACATGATTCGCGATGACATGTACTCCTTCCCGCCAAGAATCCCCAAGAAATGGTCCTGTCAGACAGACGAAAGGGTAATATTCGGTGTAAGTACAAGAAATGGCCCTATCTGACAGGGTTGACAGGGTAAAATAGTAGAACTCCATGCGATTGTAGAGCCGTCAGCCCCAGAGCATGGAAATAAATGAACCCGGTCACCCCATATTCCCAGAAGCCTCAGGCGACTGTCACTCCTCTAGAGCGGTAAAAGATTAATCGACCGTTCTCGGATCACTCTCAATCTTAACCATCTGGCGCCCATTCCCAGTACGGTCAACGAGAAGCGGAGAGAGGGCATTGAATCGAGAGGACCAGACAGGGTAGAGAGACTGATGGAGCAAGAGAAGAGGAGAGACACGAGACATGAAAGAGTCATCAATTGCCAGAGAGGGCGGATAGCTAAAAGAATAAGCGAGAGCATCTTTGAGAGCGGAGCATCTGCGATTGATAGGAGAAGAAGAGGAGGAGAGAAGAGGAGAATCGAGACTGTAATCGAGTGGGCAGGCAGCATTGCCGCACTGCTCAGTTCTCGATTGAGGAGTGGGCCTACCGTAACCCCAGGAAATCGAGTGCTACGAAACCCCCAACAATTGTAAACCGAGATCCGCTAAGTAGTCAACAAACCCCAACAAAGTGTTGTCCGGAGATGGCGGATCTGTTGTTACAGTGCCCTATTGTGATCCAAGATCGTCTTTGTAGTCAACAAGTACGATTACGATTTTCGAGGAGGAGAAGGGGCCGTGGGGTGTTAGAGGGCTGTAAACTGTGTTGCTTGCGCGAGGCATCGTGGATGATAAAGATAAGAATGGACGACGATTGTAGTCGCGTATTTATAGCTGAAGAGAGGGAGGAAGAGAGGCTCGCGTGTGTGAGTAGGGCAATTTCCGAGAGTTTCGGCCATCCTCCGAAACTTGGAAGAGATACTAGAGCTTAGATGGTACAGAAAGCGAAGAAGAGAAGCAAAGAAACGGAAGTTGTTGTTTAGAATGCCCAAAGGAATGGGGAATGCAACACGAGGAGTGGGTCAATGGCGGGCATAAATCTCGATTAGAACCACGATCGAGAAAGGCGGATTAGTTCTCGACTCCTCCTTGGAGAGGATAATCGGTGATATAGCTCTATTGTCACTATCTTTCATCGCCAGAAAGGGTTAGGGAGTGCGCAAATTGGAGAAGATTAGAGAAAACTGATCCGGTGATAGGAGGGCGCGCCTCCCCGGCTCTAATTAGGAACTGAGAGTCAATGAAATCTGACAGAGACGCGATTGAGATACGAAAGAAGAAACATAGAGAGGTGCATTCCACTCGGTTGTCTCCGACAAGTGAGCGCTTGATTGGGCGTTTTGGCTTCTCGAGAAGACGAAACTACTTCAGATGTCAAACTGCGCGGGAAGGTAATGGAGAGAGATGAGGCTACAAGGGCAGACAACTTGAGGAAAACTAAAGTGCAGTAGATCATGGGAGACGGAATGAATGACTTAGAGAGAAGGGTTCTCGATCTTCCCCTTCCTCCTTCTCCTCCCTCTCTTTCCCCCCTTCGGTCAACTGCCCTTTTCAGTACAAAGCAGTAACCGCCGCGTCTCTCGTGAGACAAGGAGAAAGAGGGAGAGGAATGGTGAGGACATAGCAAAGTTGCCCTTAAAGGGTGCTAAAGTCACTAAGAAAACAGTTGAAATGGTCCAGGAAGATTAATGATGCAACTCGCGTGAACTAGGTTTCATGGTAGGTCAAGGTTTGCACACCTACCGTATACCACTCACAGATGGCTGAAGCATGTGCGGAGGGGACGCTGTTAAACCACTCGGCTCCAAATGGGCAATGATCGGGGCAAAAAAGCGCGTAAAGTAACGGCAAGAAGGGTGCAGAGTGGCGTTTCTGCCCGAGAGAGCGTGTAGATACGAGCGAGCGCAGAGAAAACGAGATAGACGAGAGACAAGGGGAAGAGAGGAGAGGCGGTTATGACAAGTGTCTAAGAGAGAGAGAGAAGAGAAGGGAAGATGATTCCTGAGCTATAGATCGGAAGGCATGGAACGAGGGGGGAGGAAGAGAGGGAGAAGGAGTGAGATGAAACATGATACCACTGCCACCTGAGTCTCCCGCAATTGATGGACTTCGCAATTGCAAAGTTGAAGCTGGGATGGGCTATTTAGGCTAGCATCAGGCTCGATTTCTCCAAATCAAGCTCTAAAGAGGGGAGATATTTTCGAATGCGAAGTTATTAGATATCTCTGCAACTGACAAGAGATGCCTTCAATGAAGTGAATAGGGGATGCAAAAAAGAGAAAGGACCACGCTGTCCTTTCAGAGAATTGAGAGCTACAGAGAGGAGAGAGAGGCTTCACATTCGAATTGGTCTACCTCCTCCTCCCTCGTCTGTCCCAGATTGGACACCGTGAGAATCACCTGCTGCCCTAATGACAGAGAGAGAGCTGCTGCCCAGGGATATTCGTGGATTTGCCACGATTATCCAGCCCCTGAGGCGAGTAATGGCCATACTCTCTCCATTCTGAACGCTCTTGTGGGCTAGAAAGAGCTAGAGCGTGCGTGAATATGCGAGAATGGGAAGAGGGGGAGTATCTGCGCCAAAATTAGTCCACCCAACCACCCCGCGGGCTCGGTGCTAATCAGGAATGAGGGGCAATTGGGAGTGAGTCAGTGGGAAGAGAGACAAACATATCGAGGAAAGGAGACACGCGATTATGGATCATTGAAGAGGTATCAAGAGTGCAAGGAGTTGATGGATGGTGCATTTCTCAGCAGAAGGCCTGCACCCACTTCTTAGTTCAAGAAAACTAAAGAATTTACGAAATGGAGAGAGGCACCATTCCTCCGCATGGTGAAGTACCCGAAAACGCGATGGTCATGCGAGTGACCACCCGTTTTGATAGGATTATTTCGGCGGATGGGGTGAACAGGCGCTGAGTAAGTTGTGCGAAACGAGAAAATACTACTTCTCTCACTTTCCCTAACTCTATGGTCACTCTGACCTGCAGAGCCTGTGGGTAGATCATTCCGGGTAAAGACAACCTCCCGGGTGAAGAGTGTCTCGCGACATCTCCGAAAACGGAAACAGAGGTCGGTGCCTCTCCTTAGCCTGTCACAATCCGACCTCACGCGAGTAGAAGAAGTCGACAGCTCCCTACTGCATGTCTAATTCAGGGGAAGCCTTCTGACCCTCTATCGATTGCACATACTCAATCGCTCTGTCTGACCTACTAAACAGAGAATGGAAACCATCTCCTAATTTGAGGCTACATCTCCAAATCAGCAAAATATTTACGAAACCCTAGTCTTTTGAGTGGAGAGGGTCTGCAACTAGCGTGGAATAACAAGCTCTCACAAAGGAACAAAGAGAAGCTGGGTGAAGTGTGATATCACTAATAATAACGGAGTAGGATCAAGTAATAAGCCATCAAGAACATACACAGGTATCAGAAAGACATTTGAAGAAGAAGAAGAAGGAAGAAGAAGAACGGATGAATAGTGATCATACAGTCAATCAATCGATGTGGGGAGTAGTGTCCCGAATCGTTCTATCAGTGCATCTATCAAGAGAGGGAAGAAGAAGAAGAGAGGGAGAGGGAGATGGCACGCACCAGATAAGGGAACCCCAACTTGCGGTCCTCTCCAGAGGTCAAAGAGCACCGCCACTCCCCGTATCCTGCATCGATCATGCGTTGCGCAAGATCCGCCAGTTCCCCCCCCTTCCCGAACAATAGGCATATGGAGAGATAGGCACGGCCAAATCAGGAGGGATCTCAGCCACCCGTCATGGTAATTGATCAGTGCACATGCCATGGGAGACAATGCTTTCTCTCTCTCAACCATGATCTATCAGGGATCGGGGGCAGACCGGGCTGGGTCGGGGTTCAGTAGGAATAAAGAGGGGAAGAAGATGACTGATGAGGGCTTATGACAAGCGGGAATTAGAGAGAGAGAGCGGGAGAGGATGGAGTCGGTTGGAGATTGACTCTTGACTCGCAGAAAACAGCAGGTGGCAGTGGAAGGAGGAAGAGTGAACGGTGGGGCGGAATTTCGAGGCAAATTGGAAGGTTCCCGGGCATTCTCCCACGCAAATGAGCGGGGCGGTGCGTGAAACACGGGGAGGAAGAGAAAATCTAAATAGTAGTGGAATCAAGGAAGACGTGGAACGTGTGGGGACCGCTCATTGGACTAGACAAATACAAGACCTATAAGATGGTTCTCGCAACTCGAGAGAGAGGGCAATTCGGGCCCCCAATAGAAGGAGGAGAGGGATGATCGGGAGGCAGGTGCCCCCAGCCACCCGTCACCCAATCGCTTTATTACCCTCACGACCCTTCCATCCTTTTCTAGGGCTGACACGAGACCAATTGTTTTCCTACCACTACTTTCTTACTTGCAGATGAGCCGTTGTTTGCAAAATCCCAAGTATTTTCGAAAATGAGGCCATTATAGGACACGGTGGTGGGAAAGGGATGAAGGGGCGCAAGAATCTCATAAACAAGTAGTAACCAATAATGATATTGTGCGGGAAAGCGACATTTTGGGAAAGCAAAGTGATTAGCGGAATACGGTGGTGGGAAAGGAAGGGAAAACTAATAACTCATAAAAATGATGTGCGAATATAGCGGAAAGCAGTGGAAACAAGGTACTTGGATTGGATACGGTGGTGGGAAAGGGATGAAAGGAGACAGTGAAGTCGGGAGGGGCGCTAACTAGGAAAGAGAAGGAGGGATCCGCACCCTAGATGGTCTAGATAAGACAGAGTGCCATGAATCAAACCCAGTCGGTCTGTCACTGTGCGCGTCTCATTCTCACTCCCTTCTCTTTGAGTCCGACCCGATCTCCTCCCTATCGCATCTCCATCTCTCTTTGACACTTCCTAAATGGTCGGACTCTCTCCGATTCACACACTTTGTCGCTTCACCGTCTAGGGAAACAGTGTGTAGAATGAATAGAGGCAGATCATGGCTCCTCTCGTTGACACTCCCTCTGACTTCCTTTGTCAGACAGACACGTGTGAAGTAAGCTAAGGGAGAGCAATTGGCTAGTCTGCTCAAAATTTGGGAAGATCGGTAGAACAGTTACTGTGCATTTGGATATGGGTATTCATCAGACGCTTAGTTGATGTAAGGCAAACTTCAAAGAGTAAAGTACAGCAGAGAAGGCAAAGTCTAGAAGCAAAGTGAGAAAGGAAGGGCTAGATTACGCAACATTAAGAAAAGGAGAGAGAAGGAGAAGGAGCATGACGATCTCAGTAGACAAAGAAGGGCATGGAAGTGCGAGTGACCTACGCCCGTCGCCTCTCTGCCCTATCATAAAATGAGGGAGAGATCTCCTCCTTCTCTCTCTCCAGTCTTCCTGCACTCTCTTCCTTTCGAGAGAGTGAGAGAGAGCATGAAACGGAGAGGTGCGGGAGCATTGTCCCTTCTCGCATAATGGGAGGCAGCTGCATGCGCCTCCCGTCTAACAAAGCGACGATTGTCTCTGATCGGCTAATCCCTACTGAACTAGAGGGAGGAACGGCCAAACATGGGATAGGCGAGAAGGAGCTTACTGTCTAATCAATCAATGTCAACAATGCAGAGGAGCTTATTCAACAGTGCAAAAACAGTCGAACGCTAGGTCAACAAAGAAAAAGAGGCACAGTTCCCAGTAGATATGATGACTGGTATGTGCTACTTTCCCAATGGACTGACTACTCTTCACTAGACTACCGGGTCGGCGCCTCTGCGGAAAAAGAGGCGTGAAAGGGCCATTTGATGGGGTGGATAGTAGTAATTCACAGTGCCGGGACCGCGATAGGTGCAAGAGCGTGTGAAACGAAGAGGGTCGTTCCTCCAATTCGCAGGATAGTTCACACACTCGATCGAGAGAGTGAGAGGACTGCTAATTAACTGGCAATTGTGGGGAGGCTCGAGATACGAAGAAGTATGGGAAGGTGACCGCTAATGATGGAGAGAGAGAAAGATCTCAGGAGGTATGAGACTCATATTCATCGTGGGGGGGGGGTTAATCATTGTGACTCGAATACCAAAGGGAAACGAAAATGGAGAGCTAATCTGAGAAGGTGCTTACAGAGATTGTGAATGCTGAGAAGTGATACAGGGATCTACTCTGTGTGCACATATGGGTACGGGAGATGAGTGGAGAAGGGGTAGTCTCACGAGAGATATTGCATTCTTCTCCTCTCCTTCTTCTTCTCCACCCTCGTCGATTTACAACTATTGGCCAAGGTTGCGCTGAACGCCTCTCGCAGGGGGGATAATATCAGATCAGTACAATATGGCCGGCCAAGAGAGGAGGGAGTGTCTGCGTCTCTCACTTTCACTTGATCTCTCGCTCTGTCTGACCAGCCATGGATCAGATACGCCCTCTATGGAGTCAGGAGGGATCCTGGGGAGTCAACAATTTATGTGGTCGAGATCATGTCAGAGATTCTTCACGAGAGTGAGTTCTTTTCGACTGTGATTTATCGGTTCCAGTTCCTAACAGAAACTAAAAACCGATGAAATTGATATGAAAGTGCAGTCGACACATAACATTCGAATTTGCTAGTCTGTACAGTCAATTGAATCTCTGAACACGTTGGCACTGTACAGATCGAGCAGTGCCAACAGATTTGCATATAAATTGCGCATCGTGTAATTGACTGTGCACTTCTCCCTCTCTTCCCTCTTCCCTCATACTCCAATCGCTCCGCATAATCCGTAAATGAGCGGTTCTGGACGGGTGGTCTGCCTCTCTCAAACCGTTCTGATCTCTCGCCTTCTCTGACCACCCAGAGAGCAGGTTCATTTGAGAGATTAGGGCACTTGATGGGTGGTCGTGTGTTCCCAGAGGAGAAGCTCCTCCTCCCGTTAGCCTCTTCACGTATGATTAGCGTCGGGTCGAGTAAAGAGCTCCTGACAACCCGGATGATTGCTCTGGGGAAATAACCGCCCCCAGAACTCTCTTCATCTCGATGGCCCTCCATCCTTCTTTAATTGACGGGACAAATCATCTTCTTGGATCCATAATGATCTTACGTATATAATATCTGTTCCGCTAAATATCATGAGGACAGCTAAAATCAAATTTCGTTACATTCTTTTCTTCAAATGCCTCACGTGCAGGTAAAGCAAAGTGGTTAGAGAAATATGAATGCCAAATTATTGTCCCCCAACTCGCTTTCAAGAAAAGAAAGGGAAAGAGTGAAGAAAAAAGAGATCATTGCTTTCACAATGAGTGGTTTATTACCACACCCCGAATGTCAACCTTTTCAGAATACTCCCCTTCTTCTCAGTAAAGAAATGGAGAAAAGGCTACACAACGGCGATTCTTTCCTCTTCGAGAATCATCAAACTTCTCCCCTATCCCAATCATTCTCTGCCTAGCGAGAGAGAGAGAAATCATCTTGAGATGGACATGGTTATACCGTCCCCTTTCTCCCGCTCCACAAAGCGTGTTTTTTTCGACAAGAGGAGCGCGCCTTCTCGACTTTCGATTACTTGGCCGAATTATTCATTTTCACCGCTCCGTCGATCATCCGATTATTGAAATTTCCTGGGAGGAAGAGGAGAAGAGAAACAACCACAATGACAGAGGGAAAATCGTCTGACTCTCTCGGTTTCGCGTTATCTTTCACCTCTTCTTACCTGGAAGAGACCAAGTGAATGGGAGATCCACACCCAACTCCTCCTCCCCTTCAAAAGGGCGAAAGTGAACGAGGGTGTCACAGCCACTTTCTTCGTTCACTCCCCGGTTCATTGCCATTTGGCAGAGCGGCGGTGCTCTCGCAATTTCGTCCTCTCGCGAATACTTCCTCCCTCGGTTGTTGACTGATCTAGCGCTGATCACTGCTCAACTATCTTGAATGGAATACTGCTTGCGATGTTTCCCTCTAGCAATCGACTCTTTTCAACCGCTGGTCACCCCCGCGTCTCTCCCTTTTCAATGAATATCATTTCTCCGATGATTTACTGTTTTCGCTCGTCTATTCATGACATTCGACGCTTTCTCCAGCTGCGTTGTCTGTCGTTGTCGGCTTCTAGAGCGACTGGTCATGCGATAGTGGCCTTTCGCTAGCTGAGAAGCCGATGTTAACTTTTCGTATACTTCCTCCTTCTAGAATGACCGAACGCGGGGCGTGGAGCCACAGTCTCCACTTTCTCTGGACCTGCGTTGGTTTTGCCACAGGACTGGGTAACCTCTGGCGTTTTCCCGCATTGGCGTACGAGAATGGAGGAGGTTAGTGATGATGCTTTCCTTTTTTTCTTTTCATTTGCTCTACCGAGTACAGAAATAGAGCAAAAGATTCTGATTTTGTCCAAAACCATTGAGTAGCTTCAGCAAAGGGCTGACTCACAACTCCTCCAATCTATCATGATCACTTCATTCAGGAGCATTCCTCGTCCCTTACGTCATCGTTTCCTTTATCATCGGCTTTCCACTTCTGTATCTTGAACTATCGATAGGTCAATACGCAAGAGTGGGACCAGCTAGATGCTTCCGATACTTCAAGCCGGTGTTACAAGGTTACAGTTTGCTATTTTGGCTTGAAATTGAGAGAAACAAGATTTCAGGGATCGGTTGGGCCTCAATTACAGTCGCTTACCTAGTAGGAATATATTACAATATGATTAACGTGTACAGTGCCATTTATCTCAAGCAGGTCAGTCTATTCACGGAAATCGAGAGATCTCGTTCAATTCCCTCAACTTTTCGTGCATAAATCACGTTTTTTGCAAAGAACCGGAAGTAGAAGTTCCTGGTCCCCATATCGAATATTCAGATAATCACTGGCGGTGCTGAGCAGTGGATGCTGTGCGACAATAGCTGGAATACTGAATGTACATAATAATTTCATTTCTAATAATTTCGAAATTATAAATGAAATAATATTATTCAGACTGCCAATCCGGACGCGAGGATGAACGATGCATTTTGGATTCGAATGGAACTCTCAACTTCTATTTCAACAACACTTGCCACAATGAGGAAGACAGGATTCTACGCAAGAAAATGGTAATAATTTAACCTCTTTTTCATCAATTTTGAACAATTCCATGATCATAGGTTCTCAATGGCACTCTTCTTCCCCCAGTCAGTTCAGCCGAGGAGTTTTTCGAGTGAGACAAACACTTTCGATGCTTCTTGCACTTTTCCGAAAACAGAGATGTTGACAGTCAAAGGTCATTGTTCAATTGCAGACTATACGTTCACGAAAAGGGAGAAAGCTTGACAGATGATCGAATCAATTGGCAACTATTGATTGGGTAGATCACATTTTGAATTCAATGAACAAATTCATGTTATAGATTCGCCATAATCTGGGTTGTAACATCGATCACTCTGGTGAAGGGAGTCGAGTGGATCGGAAAGATCTCTACAATCACTGCCACACTTCCGTATCTGATTATTAGTCAGTGTCTGCCCAGAATTACAAATCCGGATGCATGAATTGCTAATGATCTGAGTGATCAGTAGAGAGTAAATACTGATTTCAGCATGCATTTTCTTCCGTGCAATCACTCTCGATGGAGCTGAGATCGGACTGGACTTTTTCCTGTTCAAACCCGATTGGTCGTACATATTCAAGCTGAACGTAAGGGACTTGTTCTGACTCCTGAATCAATAATACTTCTTAGACTTGGATGCAAGCTGCCATTCAAATCTGCTACACACTCGGAATCGGATTCGGTGGGCTTCTTTCGCTTTCGTCCTACAACGAGGAGCAGCACAACTGCTTCAGGGCAAGTTCCACTTGCTGATTCTCTAAAAAAAAAGTCCAATCTCAGGACGCGATAATCGTCGTCTCCATGGATTCCTTCATGAGCATCTTCGGCGGTTCGGCAGCCTTCGCCACTATGGGCTTTCTCTCCAAGCAGAGCGGTCTTCCGCTTTCACAAGTCGTCCAGTCAGGTATTCTGTTCTAAAATGCGCCAAATTATGCCAAAACAGAGTTGTTTACTCCTGTCTAAATGTCATTCGGCGAACTCTGCAGAAAAGCTCTGTGCAAACTTCATGGAAGGTATTTTTTTAGGAACAACTCTCACTTTCGTTGCCTACCCTGAGGCAATGATGCGAATGCCACTTCCTGAAGTATGGGCGATTGCTTTCTTCCTCATGTTCCTGTTACTGGGAATCAGCTCGCAGTTTGGTAAGTGATACTCTGAATAGTGGCGATAGAATGTGTAAAATGGATAGAGCCTTCTCAATGTGATGGTAGTTTTCAACAAGGAAGCTGAAAGAGTGAGCACTACTTAGTTTTCCTCATCCCTTCTCCACTTCTCTGCCGAGCGAGAGCTGCGAGAGAGAAACAGCGCACTGGCTAGTATTTCCCCCCGCCTCGCTCTTCTCCCCACATCGATCTCGTGGTGTAGTGGTTATCACATCTGTCTAACACACAGAAGGCCGGCGGTTCGAGCCCGCCCGAGATCAAACGTTTTGCAACATTTTGGTGATGCAAGTAGATAACTTTCAGGTATGACCGAAGTGATGATCAGCGGATTGGCTGATCAATTCCCCTCGCTGCATCGGCATAAGGGCAAGGTTTGTTCCCATCTTCTTCAATACCCTTTCCTTTCTCCGCTTTCACCCACTTTCTTTCAGCTTTCCATCCTCGTTTGTGCGTCGTCGTTCATAATCGGACTTCCCATATGCACCAAGGTAGTCTAATCCTGTTAATACAAGAAAATGAAGTGGTTCAGGGCGGCATCTACTGGTTCACGCTCATGAACGAATTCTGTGGAACGTTCGCTCTGTTTGCCATTGCTTTCTTCGAGGTTGTGCTCATCGGTCAACTTTACGGTACGAGATTAACTCTGTTTTCGACAAAATTGAAAACCCAGTATCAATACACAGATCACAGTGTTTTCCCAAGGAAATCTGATGCAATATTCCCCCTTGAAGTCAGAGATCATTTCCAGGAGTGAAACAATACCAGCTCGATCTGAGATGGATGATGGGCAATCCAACCACGGTTATCGGCAAGCTAATCGGGGCTTCCGGAGTGGCAATCCTCATCAACTGGGCATTCATCGCTCCAGTTGTCCTTCTGGTTCGGAGACTACTCTGAATTGTTCTCAAGATTTCTTTTAGGCCCTCTTCTCCTACGCGCTCTACTCCTACTTTGACTTCACTGTTAGCTACGGGAAGAGTCCGAGGACGTACTTCTACCCTGAGGTGACAGTTTTGTTGTCAAAAAATACAAAATTCACCTATGATTTTAGTGGGCCTCGTATCTCGGCTGGTTCCTCGCTATCATTCCTCTCGTTGCAATCGTACTCTTCGCGATAATCAACATCATCAACTACCACAGAAAGAAAGGAGTGGGTTTCTGAGAGTGACTTGCAACTCTCAACTCGGCAAGATCAATGATAAGAATCCCAAGAAGGTTCACATTTCTGACGCAGAATTTACGCGTACCGGAAGTTGTTTGGGGATGGCTCCGCGTTATCTTTTTGGCGTTGATCGAGCAATTTCTTCTTGGAATGTGAGAGAGAATATAGTTGGAAGAGAAAAGAGAGACGTCCATTTCGAATCTGTGAACCCTCTATGGATTATCAGTGATCGTGTCGTATAGGATTACTAAGTGACACAGGAGTTGGAGAACAGTGGAGAGAAGCTCTCAATTCCTTCTTCCAGAGCTGGAGAGAGGCCTTCCGAGTGCAGCCCAAACTGCGATCGTTCGATCGAATCAGAGGAACAGAAGCAAAGAGAAACAGCTTTAGTGGTAGGGTTTCAAAATGCTTTCCGGTTGCAATATTTTGAAAGAACGTGGAAGACTATAGTGTTGAGAAGCTTCTCGCACATGCCTCTACGATACTACGATAGAAAGTATCCTTTTTCGAAATCTTCTTAGTGCTTTTCCACTATGATAGCAAGCGTTTGCTGTACTATAAAAATATGAGCCATGTTCAGATCAAGACAAGAGCATCCGCATGACTACTCGCTCTGGCCGAATCGTCCCCGTTGAATGATGCCAACTACTCACAGCCAATTCCCACTAGTCAATTCATGCTAGTCAACTCCAAATAGTCAAAACTACGTGTACCTTTATCGCTTTCACAAAGCGCTAGCGAAACGGATAAATCGCTTTCTCTCTTTACCTACAGTGACGTGTGCAAAAATTGCCTGTGTGGCCCTGGTGTCTTACGTGTTCTCCAGTGTTCTGCATCATCAACAATCTTGATACAGAATCTGACCATCTCCATCCTCCAAATCTTCTCGCTCGATCTAACCTCCAAGAGAATAGAAGGAACTGAGAGACTTGAACCCTTCCTCGGCTTCAAAGGTGCACATGCAAACTCTGGTATGACTAACGTGTGAGGATGACTCTGTTTGCTCGTGGGGTATAATAGTCCCCACCCTCTTCTGTCGCCTCTCTTCCTTCCTTGGATAGTCTCTTATCACTCCCTCTCCCACTCGATTCAACCGGCCGTACGATTCTCCTCCTCTCCTTTAGGCATACACCGCGCACTTGGCCTTTTGATCTCCTTTCTGTAGTTGAATTCAACATTTCGATTCTCATTCGACGTCTTCTATTGAAATTGTCGCCTTTTTGGCTATTTTCGAGTGAATTCATTGATTTTACAGAGCAAACTCACTCAAAATGGCTGACGACAGTGAGCAGATCATCATCTTGATTCTCGTCATCTTCCTGCCGGTACAATTTATTGTTATTTCAATTTAATTTGATTTAAAAATAGGAATAGACTTTTCCCTATCGAATCGATAGCAAGCCCGCGTGATCCTGTCACGCGCGCTTGTTTCGAAAGCATGTCTGTCGCAATGTTTACGGCCCTGAAAAGAAGCCGGTGGATTGCACAATGCCATATCTTCTCCTCAGTGGAGATTCGTTTAAATAGTGCAACTCATCAAAATCGTGTTCATTCCATTCCTTGCTAGTCGTCGCGAGCGGTTCCCTCTCCATTTCTCTCTGGTGGAAAGCGGTTTCCCCTAATACCCCTCGTCTCTGCCTACGACTAATCAAGAGGAATCCCCATCCAAGCCGGAGTGGTCACCGTGTGATGGGTATGACCTGCTAAGATGTCTGGTCCCTCGGATTCTGGATTCAATGATTCTCGCTCAAAGATAGATCATTCGACGCTGGTGGACTCAAGCTCGAAGAAGAATCTAGAACACGCCTGGAATCACTTCCAATCTAGTGAGATTCCTTCAACGAGCGATGCCATCAAGTCCTCGCTGTTCGGAAGATCGGAGCCCTTTCTCCAGCCATAAATTGGGTCTGCGACAAGGAAAGAAGACCGATCCCCCACGCCCCGAACCTGGCCGAATGAAAATCAAATGAGAAGATCAAACCCCTTTCTGATACCCATCTTGATCAGCGCCCAGAAAGCGACACTGATAAATTCATTCATTCATTCATTCATTCATCAATATTAACTGTCGAACGTAAACAGTTACTGATTTCTGACAAACTCTTTACGATTCTACTGAGTAATACTATAAAAAAATTCAATTCAGGCCCTCGCCGTCTACTACAAGTCTCGCCAGTGCGACGTCATGGTCGTCATAGCGCTCATTTTGCAATTCTGCTTCTGGATTCCCGGTGAGAACTTGAGATTACGGTAGCTTCAAGTCATACTGTATTGATCTTCTTCGAATTTCTATCATCATGTCTCTTTTTGACACAAGAAGGAAGAGTCTCTTATTCTGACTGAACATCTTTCAGGAATTTGCTTCGCCGCTTGGTTCGTCTACATGAAGCGCTAATCTGGCCCTAGAAGAGAGTTCAAAGATCAACCACCGCCCAATCTCGATCATTCTATCACTTATTCATTCCAGTATTTGTTCGTTTCCACAACTCCGATGAAGTCACGATGAGCCATCTTACTTTATTCCACTTATAACAAATCGAGCCTAATGTACTGTGCACAGGGGTGGGAAACTGATCAACACAAGAGAGAAAGATACTCGAAAACTTAAAGCTGAGAGGATCACGGTGGAGAGAGGAAACAGTACTGAGCTACTAGATAGATCCGGGATAGTAGATGATGAGAAAGAACAGGTCATGGTCACGATATTTGCATACCGAGTCAACCAGTGCGAGTGCGGGGTGAGGAATAGATGGGGGGTTGATGAGCGTTGCCCGAAGAAGGTCAGAGGCACGTAGAGTAAGACCGGAGGGTGCGTAGGGGACACAAAAGATGCGAAATAACAATCATTAAAGCATGTTACATTCAATCTCCTAGTCTCATCAAAACAATCCATTGAACTAACGATGACGGCACAATTTCGGTACTCGATAGGGAAAAGAGATGAAACGGGATTGGGGAAACACCGATAGAGAAGGGGAGGATATCATAGAGAAAACAACTAGATGATATTCGATCACTTGGACGGTTCACAGTGCTGAATCAGCAAAGTAAACCATCCTGAAGCGGGAACAATCTAAGCAAGCATACTCTATAGCAATCTTATGAAATTTGAAGTAGATAACTAATCTGGATATGGATAGATGAGGAAGTATTATCATGACTGCGTGTTTATGGTAGAGGAATGGGTTAGAATAGTTACTGGGGATAAGTAAGGGGAATGGGAGGTTAAATTTCTCGATTGAAGAGGGGATAAGCCTCGGGTAGATGGAGGGTCTTCTCGTGCATGGTCTTGATGAATCTGCAAAATATTCGATTATTTCTTGGAATTTCTCAAATTTCTCTTTAGAAGTTTGATAGATCAATCAGCAGATCAGCCCAGTCCGCTTCTTAAAGGCTACGTTGTGGTCATAGTGCGGTACACACTTTGATCGGAATACGTCCAGCGGCTCTTATCTCTCCCTTACATCGATTCTCGATGGAATGAAGCTCTATGGTAAAGTCGTAATCGGCAGGGAGGATTACGCAAGCGGCAATGGTGCCTTTATAGCCTCACCTTCACCTAGTGACGTCATACATCATCACTGACAGTTCAACAAGACTACCTTCCTATTCTCAAGTTACTCATGGAACGAGATTTCTTACTATCCTTCCCTCGGAGTTCTTTTTTTTACCAACTTCTCCTTCTTACTACTGAGAATTCTTACTAACCTTCCCTTAAAATCCCAACTAACCTCTGGGTATTCGATAGTGGGCGAATATGTCCATTCTCAGTCGTCTCCTCCTCTCCCTCCTCGCTCTCCTCATCCTCCTTGTCGAATTCTCTCCATTTGAAGTTCGCACGCACGATCTGTAATTAGTTAATTAATTAATTAAATATAAAATTAAATAAAGAAATAATGAATTGATCACCTTAGAGTAGAGCCAGAGACAGAGCATGCCCGAAACGCCCAGACAGATTGAGGAGACCTGCAACAAGAGAGATCAAAGATCAAATATGAGGTGAAAGATCAACGATGCTTACCCTGAACACCATATTGTATGTTCCGAGTTTGTCTCTCGCGAATCCGATCACGGTAGGCCCGCAGAAGTTTCCGACGCCCTGCACGAATCCGAGAAGAGAGTAGCCGGCCTGAATTTGAGTTTTTTATAGGGAAAAGGTGATCTTTAGTCTCAAATGGACAATTTTTAAAAGTTTCACATAGAAAGTACTTGAAGTTAACTTTCTATGTGAAACTTCCTATTTCCTATTTTGTTACTATTTTTTGTTACTTTTCACTTGGCGATACTTTCTTCCTTACTTTCTAACCTATCGTCAAAGAAACATACCTGGAAGTCGGAAAGACCGTTGATCTCCACGATCGTCACTGATGAGAGAACATACGAGTTGGATATGAAGACTCCGAAGATGCATGCGGCGGTCTGTAAATACCTTTTATATTAAAAGTGCCGTAGTAAATACTTTATCCCTGATACTCAATCGAATACAGGGAGACTTTTTTATGGCCCTCTCTTTTTTGAAGGAAATAGAATGGAAGACTGTCATCTTGTAACTGGAACAGGACGTGAAACTCACATAGATCACCCATTTCTCTCCCGACAGCGTGATAATGTAGATGGGAACAGCGGCGAAGGAAGTTGCGAGGCCGAGGATGAGGAAGAGATGCTGAATAAGAAGAAATAGCGTAATTAATAAACTTGCATCGGCTCGACAAATTACTACGGAAATGACCTAAAATGAGAGAACACTACTGAAATGATACAGAAAGTGAGATCTCACCTTGACAAAGACTGCTCTATCTCCAATCACTCCCCAGATGATCATTCCGAAGAAGGTCGAGGCGGATATGGCCATGATCACGAACGATGCCTCGTCCGCAGTCCAGTGCCATTGCTGGAAACGAACGAATGTAAAGAAAGATCAAAGATCAAATGGAAGATCAAAGATCAAACTCCAAAGTTCGAAGATCAAACTCAACGAACCTCCTCCAAGTACTCCGGCAGATTGACGTACATGATATCGTACAGAAAGTAGAAGATGAAGCACGATGCGAGGTACGTGTAGTTGTAGACGTCCTGAAGGGAAGAAATGTTGGTTAAAGTGTCACATCTACAAATTTTTCGAATATTGTGGTGCACCATATTCAAAAAATGGGTAAATATGAAGAGTTATTACTAAACAGATCCCCAATCTCGCCCCTCTCCAGTAGTAGAATGCGAGAAGAGGAGAGGGATTAAGGGAGAGAGGGAGGCCAGAAGTCGTGTTGCTGACACTTCCTACTCTCATCTCCTCTTCTAGACAAGCGAATACGGTATGATGATCTCTACTGCTTACCAGCAAGCTCTTCTTCATGGCCGAGAACGTATCCAGAGCTGACGAGAGGAACTGTAAATTAGATTGTAACAACCTGTCATGACGAAAGAAGGCCATTGGCAATACAATCACGAATCAAATGCTTACCATCGCTCGAAGAATCTTGCCCTTGCTTCTCTTCTTCGCCTTTCGCACGTACAGATTTGGCGCTGAACCATAGCCAGTCTTGGATTGGATAAGTTGAGTGTGCTCGTATCTTAAATAGTTTTATTATTATTGTCAGATTTACCTTGATCATTCTTTCACCCAAATCATTAAAACTTGCTATGGATGAATGAGAAGGAGGATGATAAAGAAATTTTCGAAGCTAGGGTAGAGTAAGATTACCTGTATCTGTACGCGTTCGCAGCGGGGACTCGAGTGAAAGCCATCGTATTCGTAGCGGTGTTCGGTTTGAGTGACGATCGAGGAACGACTCTTCCGGTTTCGCGAGCGGATACTGTAATGAGAACATCAATTTTTAACCTCGGATACAGAAGAGGAACAAGTAGTTCGCTACTTGAGATGAATGCATAACTCACGAAGCCTACTCGGCGGAACTGCAGTGCCGTTGAGATGCGTCAGGAACCTGAATATGAATTGATGAACATTTTTTAATTATATTTAATTAATTTACTGTACCCCTTGCTACTACTGTACAACTCACTTGGTCTTCTCATCCAGTTTCTCCTCCAACTTCTCTTCCAATAACTCCATCTCAACGTGCTCGCTCTCGCTCAACTCGGAAGAAGATGAATCTCCGTGGTTGGACTCCTCAGATGATGTCACAGATGAGGCCGATGATGAGGGCGTGCGATCACTGAATTTATATTTATAGGTACCGTAACCCTTGATCTCTCAACTACAGTAATCTAGGATTGCTACTACTGTACCCCTTGGTCTCCTTAACTACAGTAATCTAAGATTGCTACTACCGTAACCCATGATCGCTCAACTACAGTAATCTAAGATTACTGCTACCGTAATCCTTGTTCTCATTAACTACAGTAATCTAAGTGTTGTATAGTAATTAGGTAATATTAATATACACAAACATTTAATAGTCAATCATGAGTGTGACCCACCGCACTCATTCATTTGGTAATAACTCTCACCACGATTGTTAGCATACTGTAGTTTCCACGCGCGGTGCATTTTCGCGCGCGGCCTATTTTCGTCAGTTGTCTAGTTAGTTCTCGTCTCACGACGTCGTCTGTGTATTTCTCCCGTCTAAGAAGATAAAGTAGTTATCACACTACTCGCCGTCCCACCACCACCACGCCACAGCAGGCTGTAAAGAAGCTCACTCGAGGATACACAACAAATTGGCGTTCAGGATCAAGCAGAACTCGTGAGTTTACACTTTCTGGGCGAGCCAGTCAGTGTCTTGGTGGTGGGCAGCCTTGCGGATCCTGTTTGGTCGTGCCAACAGGGGAGCTAAAGCCTAAGCAACCCTTTTATAAGGGGGAGGTGCTGCCCGATTTTCGAATTTCGTCAGTGGTTAGCGTAGATCTTGTTGTTTACTCAGCAAGGGAGCTTGAAACCTGAATTTCGTCAGGGTGACAAATCGAGACAGTTGGCTCGCCGGTCGAGAACTGTGATTTGTGAGGCGCAGGCTGCCAAGGAGGAGAAAAGCGGCGGAGAAATCAACAACTTGTGTATTTCGTCAGCGGGAAGCTCGCCTCGGTTATTGATCGCTATCAGTACTGATTTGGGAGGTGAAAGAGCTCTGACGAAAGTGACACAATGACGGAAATGGACGACTTGAAGGCTCTGGTTGCCAGCATGGCCCAGATTATCAAGAAACAGAACGAGGCCCAGTCCCGATCGACGGAGCTGTCGAATTCCACTCTCGACGCGATTGAATCGCGCATCCAGGAGTTCGTGTACTCCCCGGAGGATGGATCCACTTTCGAGAGATGGTGGAATCGGCACGAGGACATCTTCGAAATCGATCTCAAGCAGTGGACAGATGTGAAGAAGGTCAGACTCCTGATCAGACACGTCACCACTTCCGTGGAAAGGACTTTCTCTGAATCCATCGCACCTACCAAATGGGTCGATATGAAACTCGAACAGGTCAAGGACAAGATGCTGACGCTGTTCGGCGATAATACGTCCATCTTCGATCGGAGACGTATCATGCTCGACCTGAAGATGAGCAGAGAGAACATCGAGGATGTGAGAGTTCTCGCAGCACGCGTCAATCAGACGGTAGAGAACGCTCAAGTCAGTCAAGCGACGGTCGACGAGTGGAAGGTTCTCACCTTCCTGCACTCACTTGACCTCCCTCGATACTCCGATGTCCATCTCAAGATGATGCAGACTGCCAAACAGAAGGGCAAGACTTGCACGTTGGACGATCTGCTCTCAGTGTACAATGATCTATCCCAGCTCAAGAAAGACTCTCGAACGATCACAGATTCACGCCGAGAAGTGAACTTCGTGAATAACAAGAGAGAGAACAAGCAGAGAGGAGGATTCGAGCACAAGCAACAGAATCGATCAGAGAAATCGAAACCGAAACACACACAAAACGAGCAGTGTCCAGGCTGTGGAAGCAAGGCCCATGTGAGGGCAAACTGTCCATTCAAGGAAGCCAGCTGTAACAAGTGCAGCAAGAAGGGACACATCGCTCGAGTGTGCAGATCCACGAAGGCTTACACAGTGAGTGTGGCCACGATTGCAACGTCGGACTACCACATCCAATTGCAAATCAATGGACACTCATCGTCAATCAAAATCGATACTGGCGCTGACATCACGATAATCTCTGACAAGACGTGGAGATCGATCGGACAGCCGAAGTACTCGACTGCTGACTGCACTGCTACATGTGCTAACGGAGAGACACTGGAGTTGCAAGGAAAGTTCAAGGCTAAGGCGGAGTATGGTGGTGTCGAAGCGACCGGTGATGTGTATGTCACCCGCAAGGACATCAATCTCCTCGGCAAGAACTTCATCAAGATGCTCAATCTCGTCGAGATACGTGAGCCCGGTCCGACTATCCACGAGGTCACCACGCCTCTGTCGACCAATCAAGAATACACGGAGTTTGTAAAGAAAGAATACCCCGAAGTAACTGCCAGTGGACTCGGACGC
>LS498788.1:562007-609690 GCA_900490845.1 Pristionchus japonicus | reverse complement strand
CCAGACCGATCACAAGCCTCTGTTATCCATCTTCGGCTCACCCAAGGGAGTGCCTGCCTATACCGCGAAGAGGATTTACAGATGGGCGGAAACACTGCTGATGTACGATTTCCGAATCGAGTATATCAACACGAATTCCTTCTTCTATGCAGATGCACTATCTCGACTGATTAGTGAATGTCAGTCGGATCAGGAAGTGAACATCTCGTTCATTCAGACCGAGGAGGATGTCAACGAATCCCTCGATTCTGCCATTCGTCGTATGCCTGTCACGGCAACGGACATTCAGAAGGAAACTGAAAGAGATGCACTTCTCCAGGAAGTGATCAAGAAGCATCTCAAAGGATGGTCCGAGAAGGTTGCGAATGAGAATCCCCAACTTTCCCCATTCTACTCGAGAAGACACGAACTGAGTATCGCGAAGGGCTGCCTTCTCTTCGGATCTCGCGTGATCGTGCCCAAGACACTCCAATCAAGAGTGATGAAGGATCTTCATGCGGAACACCCCGGAGTCGTTCGCATGAAATCACTTGCGAGAAGTATCTGCTTCTGGCCAGGAATGGACCAGGAAGTCGAGAATACAGTACTGAAGTGCGATCGCTGTGCCAAAGCAGCTAAAGCACCCGTGAAAGTACCACTTCAACCATGGCCGACGACTGAAAGATCGTGGGAAAGAGTCCACATCGACTACGCTGGACCAGTCAGAGGCGAGTACTACCTCGTTGTCGTTGATGCCCACAGCAAATGGCCGGAAGTGTACTGTACTCAGCGAATCACAGCATCGATTACGGTGGATTTCATGGTGGATGCCATCTCAAGATACGGCATTCCAGACGTGATTGTATCAGACAATGGCACGCAATTCACGTCGGAATTGTTCAGCCAGATGTGTGCCTCGTACGGCATCAAGCACATCACCATTGCCCCGTATCACCCACAGTCCAACGGACAGGCGGAACGATTCGTCGATACGCTCAAGAGAAGCCTGAAGAAGATGAATGGAGATGCGCCTTCCAAGGACATCATTCGTCACTTTCTGATGACATACAGAAGGACGCCCAATCCAAATGTGCCTGAAGGCAAGAGTCCTTCTGAAATATTCATCGGAAGATCTATCCGATCGAAGCTCGATCTCATTCGTCCCACCAAGAGATCGGATAAGGTGGATGAGAAGATGAAGGAGCAATTCGACAAGAAAAATGGTGCCAAAGACAGATGGTTCTCTGTTGGTGACCATGTATACTACCATGCACCGGATGGACCAAATCGGTTCCAATGGATTCCAGCTGTGATCACTGAAAAGAAGGGCAAGGTCATGTTCGAGATCGAGTTGAATCAGAAGAAGCAACGAGCACACGCGAACCAACTTCGCAAGAAAGCGAACGGTGTTCCTCAATCGGAGAAGAGAGAGGCACAGCTCCCGCTTGATCTTCTGCTCGATACGTTCGAAGTGAACGCTGAACAGGTGATGGATCAGAGAGAGGAGTTCAATGAGGAACTCAATGATGATCCTGTGGTGGAGCAACAGTTTGAACTGGAAGGCCTACTCGAGAGAGATGTGCCAGTGAATGAGCACAGAGAGGATGTCAAGGAGAACGATGAGATAGATCTCATGGAGGATAATGTCTCTGAGGCTTCGGAAGCCAAATCCTCGCCATTCGCTTCTGCCCCAACATCACCGCAGACCAGTCCCATCAAGATACCTGTGGTGCCATCGAGACCGCAGAGAGAACGTCGCCCGCCCCCTCGACTCGACGTCAATCCACACGCGAAGACGTACAAGGAGACGAAGCAGTAACCCCGTCCCCCTTTGCTACGTCCTCACCTCACCTCTTTCCCCATTTCTTGTATTTTTAAGATCGGCAGTGCCAATCTTGAAGGGGAGGTGTTGTATAGTAATTAGGTAATATTAATATACACAAACATTTAATAGTCAATCATGAGTGTGACCCACCGCACTCATTCATTTGGTAATAACTCTCACCACGATTGTTAGCATACTGTAGTTTCCACGCGCGGTGCATTTTCGCGCGCGGCCTATTTTCGTCAGTTGTCTAGTTAGTTCTCGTCTCACGACGTCGTCTGTGTATTTCTCCCGTCTAAGAAGATAAAGTAGTTATCACACTACTCGCCGTCCCACCACCACCACGCCACAGCAGGCTGTAAAGAAGCTCACTCGAGGATACACAACACTAAGATTGCTACTACCGTAACCCAAGATCTCCTCGACTACAGTAATCTGCGATTTTTACTACCGTAATCCATGATCTCACAACTACCGTATTCTAAGATTGCTACTACCGTAATCTCTCATCTACAGTAATCTAAGTTTGCCACTACCGTAATGTCACAACTACAGTAATCAAAGATTGTTGCTACCGTAACCCATGATCTCTCAATTACCGTAGCCCATTAACTTCGAACTACAGCAACACCTCTACCGTACTTACATGATTCCTTCCAGGTTGAGTGCATCGATGGACTGGCTGGTCTTGCTGCTCACTCTCTTCCTTGACCGAGTGATCGTGTTCGAGGGAGACTTGCCGAGCTGAAGTAATTATTCAATATTAATCTCCAGTAGTCTTTTTCACTCACTCGTTATTTTTTCATTGTTTTTCAATCTCACCACAAGTCATCGTACAAAGAGTGGGGAAAACGGCTTTGGAATCGAATTGGAGTTGGATATCTCAACCGACCTCCAGATCCAGATGGTCGAACTTGCTCGTGTGCAGCATAGTGTAGTCACTGTTCAGTGCAACAGACGATGGTTTCTTACGGAAGGTCGAGACGGAAGCGGAGCGAGGGAAGTTCTTGTCGGCGGAAGGGATGGCCTGGATAGGGATTAGGGTTAATTAATTATTGATTTCCATCTTCACTGGAACCTATTCTAGATGAGAATTTGCGCGGGATGGTCAGGATGATGGTTAAATATTGAATTATCGACCTTCACTGGGACCTACTAAAGTAATTTAAATATTTATCAGTTCCTATGACGTGCTCGACACGTCTTGGTTACGCTGTCTGAAACCTGATACCTGCTGCTTCGTCACTATGAAACATAACCATGCACGAAGTTGGAGTAACATTCTCTATGCGGTAAAACAGGAAGACACAGGAGGAAACGTTGTTCAAACCTGCGTGCTGCATGCGCTGATTAGCGATCCGGCACGGAGTCCATCCATCTCGGAGAGGTTCGGACACGAGAACGCACGACGGGCCGGAGCGAGCTCGACCATGTCTTTTATCTGAATATATATTAATTACATATAATTTAATTAATAATTGAATGATTTTTAATTAGTTTAAGAACAAACCGGCGCTTCGAATTCCCTGTTCTTGATCTGTCTATCGAATCGCATCTTCTTGTACTCGATGGTGTCCTTCTTCCAGTCGACATCGACCATGCAGAGACCCTTTAATTTGTCGTTGTTTTTGGTTTAAAATAGACTGAAATAGGAAAATGTAGGCAAGAAATTGATACTCACCACCAACACAAGTAGCAGGAAGGCCAGGATTGCACAGGTCCAGATTGCGTACTGAAATAACGAATGTTTTTATAGCATTTACAAAGCCAATCAGTTAATAAACATAGTAAATAATGTTTTCTTACCTGGAATCCATACTTGATGGTCTGGTTTAGTGCCTGAGAGATGAGTACGGTACCGATGCCCGTGCCAGAGACTGCGCATGCCGTTGCGAACGACCTGTAGCGGTATTTCTTGTTTTTTTTTAAATTAGGCTAGCTCTAAGAAACTGTGGCTAAATCTAGCGTTTCCTCTCCTCAACTTTATTCCCACCGATCGATACAGTGGACTCGACTATTGAATACAATACCTCTTGGACGAGAAATAGTAGGTGACGATGACCACAGCAGAGTTGTAATTGAAGCACATCCCGAGTCCTCCGAGGCCAGCTGAATGGATTTTCGAAATAGATATAAATAATTAAACTTTTTAATCGACATTGAGGAGAAGAGAGTGAATGGAATTCGGGAACTGTTTTTAGTTGAAGAATCTAAAAAATTCGAACCGAATGCGAACAAGAATACGAAGTAGTTGTCCGTGAATGAGGCGATGATGAACCCGGCCACGAGAATGATCGAACCTCCGATTGCTGTTCTCCTGGAAATCAACTGGTTTGATGGCTTGGAGAGTTATATCTTTAAATAATCAAGGATTGGGCAAAAAAATATCCTAGAATAAAGGTATCCGATTTTAGACTTGGACAGTTTACATTGATTCAATTTTTTTAACATTGATTGGATTAGGCTTGAAATACGTCCCTGAAGTGCCAATCATAGGATTTCTCACTTGCAGTTGAATTGTTGAAATGCAGTTGAAATGCAGTTGAAATGCAGTTGAAATTGAATTAGCCTTGAAATAATGTGGAGTCGATACGAAATCTCACTTGCAGTCGTAGATGTCTGTGAACGTTCCAGCGATGGGGGAGAGGAGCAATGGAAGGGAGAGGAGGAAGCTGTTGATCACGCCAGCTTGCGTTTTCGAGACGTTAAAATGCTGAAATGACAGAGTTTGATGATTAGCGCACTGCGTAGTACCCAATAAACTGCTCTAAAAGTCATAAATAATAGGAAAATTGGCTCACTTCCTGCATTGAGTGGAAGATGATGCCGATGGAGAAGGAGATCCCGTCGCAGATGGCATGCATGCAGAACGAGACCAGCACCATGCTCCACGCCCTGCAGCCTGAATGTGGAATTGATTGGTTATTTTTTAATCTGATTGAAAGGTGTGTCTAATGGAGAAGGAGGAGGTCTAACTATCATTATAAATCCAGATCAAAGGCACACCGACAACAGAAGGCACCCAGATTAGACGATCACACCAGCAGATACTGTTGCACACGACTAATGACTCCTCAGCCCACAGTCAGTCTATTCAGTTAGCTGGATTATGTGACGCCGTTTGATAGCGAATTCAAAACATTTGTCTAGAAAAGAAAAAAAAGTACCCTTATCCAGCGCGACGGGCTCCGACGATGCTGTTGAGTCCGTGTCCGTCTCCGATTCCGCCTTGCTGGCTGAATACAATCTCGTTGACAGCATTTTGTGTATTATAGGCACATTTTTTTGTTCTATTTCACAGTTTCGATCAATCCGGGATGTTACTTAATAGCAGGCGTTCTACAATGATGGTTGTATGGAGCCAATAATGGAAGATTTCAGCATCATCAGAGGCTAGTGCGGAAGCGGCCTCTCTACCCTCTGGTGCTTCTCTTTCGTCTCTTCCCTCTCCCCTCTGATCCCAGCCATCGCACCCAGTGGGTAGATAGAGAGGTGTATATTTGGAGAGAGGGATTAACGATCCTCACCCGGCTTCTCGTTGTTCTTCGCATCGGCAGCGAATCTCACGTGCAGCTCCGACTCGACGTCCTCCTCGCGCGGTTGAACTGCCGCATCTCTCTGGAATTTATTTGATTTTTACAAAGTGATATTCGAAAAGTAGTAAAATTAGTAACGATAAAGCTTTTCTAGTCCGGGGAATCTAAAACAGTACGCCACTCTGCACTGTATACGGTAAAATTGAATTGCTGTAGTTATCCCAGACCTCCCGAAATTATAAAAAAAAATCAATCCAATTAGGACGGGAATGATACCTGGTCTTAGTCAAAAAGCCGTCGCCCTGAACATTAGCATATTAAATAGTGAAATAACCTTCACTTCCTTCTTCAACTCTCGAAGAGCAGCTTTAGCCAGCAGCTCATTCCTCAACACCCTAGGCATCCCGGAGGGAGCAGAAGACTGAACTGACCAGCGGTCAATCACCCTGATTGGGGGATGGAGGTGTTCCATCTCTCAGCCAACAACGAGAGATGGACAAATAGAGCAGGACCCTAATAAACCATTTATGTTTCTCCCTCTCATCGGATGGTGCCGACTTGTACAAAAGAACTCTTGATTTTCGATCTCAAGAAGGGGCAATGGATACTGTAGAGACTAAGGCTCTTCCCATAAAGTACAGTATACTGTATACCAAGCTGAAACCCTAACAGTGGATACACCTTTGCAAGCTTGTAGTACGACCAGAAAGTCACCTGTTCTCGCTTTTGCTCCTTTTTCCTCTTCCTCTGCCTCGCTCTTGCAAGAAGCGCATGCTCTGATACTCTAGGCATCACGAAAGTTCCGTCACTTGCTTCCACTACGGATTTGGGTTACTGATATCCCACTACTCGTTTCGGATGCTCTTTACGATCCGCCCCCTCTCTTTTTGTCAGTTGATTTTTGAGGATCTCTCCATCCCAGGAAGAGCTGTTTCAATGAAAGATGTGTTATTGCCAACAATCCCTCTCCTGACGTGAGACCAATTGAGGAATGGCAGTCAATCATTACGAACACTCCAATTTCTCCCGCATCCGATTCACAATTGCAAGCATTTTGAGCGAGAAACAACGAAACATCGGAAAGAAGGGATATTTGAGATAGTTGATTTCTTAAATATGTCTTTCTTCCAACGATCTTACAACTAATTAGTCCGCCAGATCGATCCAGTTATAATATCTACTTTTTAAAGAGTGTGAATTCCATTCTTCCGGAAAAGAAAGTAGACCCCAGTAATCGTGTGACGAATACATGGATTGTGACGATCTCTTCAACCTTTGTGACTAGATAAGGAGCATGTCAACCGAGGAAGCTTAGTTTAGTCATAAAACATGTCAAAGATTGTGCTAAGAGATTAGAGGTCCATTGAGTGGAGTAATCCGATGTAACTGGTTTCGATGGAGTTTTAGTTTTCACCACTTTTTAGCCAGATTGCTTCTCGAGACTATCGGTGTGTGGAACCGATCACATTATGGTAGTAATCTAACACCCCAATGCTCCCACTGTCTGCGGGATCTCTCATAACGATTATCCATACCTCATTTTCTTAATGTCTTCTTACTTACACGAACTAATCGAGATATCTCCATTTCCCTAGATTCAACAAAAGTGAATCGAACTTCAACACTCAGTAAAGTGCTGCTTACTACAGAACCAGAGTGAGACTCAAATGGAACTCACTGTGGCATGGTTGACCCAGTAGGTGACGTCCCTCTCCTTCTTCTTCTCCTTCTCTTTCTTCGATGTGACGCCAGCCCAGAGACGCTCAACGCTACCAGTTCGAGGCATGATTCGATATACTACTGAAATAATTAAATAAAATATTTATTAATTAACGATCTCAGCTCTCTCTAAACCACCACCGTAATCTCAATCTGACACATCTGATAATAATCATCATAAGCACGACATTATCTCGATCCTATTCGGTCGCAAAAAATGGCAATAAACAGGAAGATGATTATGAATGCCCCGTTTTACGTTCCATGAAAGATCGACCATATAGCAAGTAATAGTTCTCTGTCCAATGCATTTTGGAGAGGGACGAGAGGGGAAGGGATGGAGAGACACTGGTCACTGCATAATATTTCCCTAGAACAACAACCCGAGTAATCCATGAAGATTCTGGACATAATTCATTCACGATTTTCTTTAGTTGGGCCAAGAAACGCAAATGGAGACACGATTGGAGAAGGGGATTGGAGAGATTACAGAGCCCGGGGCTTCTAGTGGTGTGGCCTCAATCTCCATGGGAACACTGTACAGAGACAACAAATGCAAGAAGAACCACTCATAATCCGACCAGTGGGTAGGTTACTTACTGTCCATTACAACTATCGAGTTGGGAGTGCAGAAAAGGGGGTGTACAGGTCGAAATACACGTCGTTTCAGCAAAAATTGGACGGTGATTGACAGATTGCTGCCGAAAAAGAGGGAAAGGGATGATATTCTCGAGTGACAGGGAGTAGCAATCGGAGGAAAGTAAATTCGTTGCTTTGTGTGTGCCCAATTACAATCTTTCTCGTTGATCTACACAAGGGGCGAACCCATCCCGACTTTTGCACGACGGAAGTGAAAGTGCGCGCCTACCTTCTTTTTGATATCCGTCTTGTTTGATCCCAAACTTCGAGATTGAAGTTAGGGAGCGCGAGTTTGATGTAGTCTGCCAGCTCGATCCTCAAAGTTATTATTTTAATTGCTTTATTAATAATTAAAACAGCAAACAGCGATCAAACGGCGGGAATGACGCGCTCGCGCTAGTGTCAATCATTCGCGAACTCAATATTTACTCGCCACGCACCTTTACTCTTCTTCTTTATTAGCATTGTGGGGAAGAGGAAGGGAAGGGGGATCGCACTTTTTGTGAGCGAAACAGCGCGCTCGACTGATATCATGTCAGCCTGGGGGAGACTTTCCAAACTTCGCGATGATAAGGGCAGCTTACAGGGGATTCTCAGTCATTCTAGCGATAAGGCGCCTTGCAACAGCCTATTGAGTCGACAGAGTGAGAGTTTCCTAGAAGAAATGCAATAACGCGCGCTCGAAAGTGTCATTCAAGCGTGGCGGCGCAAACAATCAGCCGCCACATAAACGGATTCATCGCTGAAATGACGACAAAGGAGAGACCGCTCACACATGACGCGATAACATAGCACGTACTGTGAGAAAAACAGCGCTTATCACTGTGGCTATCGTGGTCAAACATCAAGTTTTGTTTACGCTTCACCAATTCATAACGCAGGCAATTGGAGAGTTACACCGATGCACGAGGGCTAAACCCGTTCCCTTCTCGACCCGTCTAACCTCTCAATCCCTTATCACAGTTCATCCTATCATCACCACGCTTTCCTTGTCATCCTTGCCAAATCCTCGCAAGAAGCGTCCCTTTCCTCCTTGGTAGTGTAATGAATTGGTGAGTCAAGGCCGCAGGTGCGGTGGTGACTAACGCGCGCGCTCCCTCTCTCTCTCTCTCTCTTCCACGATCCCTGTCCCCCAGGCGCCAGCTGGCCCCCTCTTACCGTAACCTAGAACGCGCGCCGAGACCCGCTAGGCTCCAAACCAATCTCCGAACCAGAGGTCACAGACCACTTCTGGAACGGATTTCAAAGGTTTTCGGCAGAATTCTGACAGAAAACAGTCAAATATCGCGAGGCAATCACTTTATAACCGACATGCAAGCAAATATTATGCTATATCTTAACATAGGGGAAACGAGAGGGGGCAAAGTGAAAATTTCGTCACTTTGCGCAAGTGTGAGTGTGTGCGGCTTGGGTAAATATCAGTAGGCAGGGGGGGGCGGGGAGAGAAGGGCAGAGGAATAATAGAGGTGTGAATAGGATAGGAGGAAACTGACACCACGAAATGGTCCACTACAGAGGAGTTGGAGGGGGAATAATTTAGTAGGATAGGAAGGAAACGATGAATGGAGACACATTTCACAGTCAAAACATCTGCTCAAAAGCGGTTCCACGAAGTTGGGAGGGAATGAAAAGGAAGGAATGAGAGATGGATGAAGGTGTTGAGAAGGAGGAGGAAGGACCTATTCGAGTGAGAGAAGAAACGATTACCGAGGGAAGGGAGGACTCGAAGGAAGGAAGGGGACTACTAGAAGGGGGCGTTCACACTAACTTATGCGAGAGGGGGAAGAAGGACACAAATTGAGGGATGCCTAGAGAGCAATAAAGTGAGGAGTCATTTCGTCATCCTTTTCGTCACTTAGGCGGTCGGACGGGGCACCTTGCGGGCGCGGAGTCCAGACTGATGACAGGACATGATCTGATCCCACTTGGCGAGACAGACGACGAGGTCCTTTCTCAGCGACTTGATTCCCCAGAGAGCGCGGGGATTCGACTGAAATATGAGGATGATGGAACGGCTTTCCCATACTCCCTGGCGACCTTTCAGTTTCCGCCTCGTCAGGCATTTTTCCACGAAACGAAAGACGAAAGTCCGGAACAATCCATCAACTTTCTCTCTCTTTTTCTTACTCACACATGCGAGAACCCATTTCGTTTTATCGCTGAAGAACTATGCCCAGAAAATTGGAGAATGCGTCTCGAGGTTATTGCTTTTTGGAGTTGGCAGGCTACAGTACTCAATGCCATAAAAGGTGTTGTGGATTGAAAAGGATAGATATGAAAGAGAGCGGCCTTGATAGCCGTAAAAAGGTAGTTCACAATGGGAGCTTGGCACTGCAGTTGAATAGCGATCCAACAAAAAGAGTTCCACTCACTAAGCTTCTCTAGATCGAAAATCAACCCTCGTATTGATCGATCGGCAAGATAACTTCTTCAAACGTCAACTTTCGCTAAATAATTGAAGAGAGCAAAATTGTTGCAGATTGCATTGTTTTCGCACCTGCCTTGACACTACGCACATACGGAATCGAATTATTTCCATTTAGAGAGGAGAAAGGGAAATATTACTTTCAGAAATTGTTACTTAGGCTAAACAAAAATATCTCAGCACTCTCACATGGAGAATATTCGCGAATCTCGGAATATTATATCGGCTTTCTCACACGCATGTTGCAAAATATTCGCCACGTGCTATCTTCTCAATCCCTTGCTCGCCTTACTTGGGGATATCTCAATCCAAATCATACTATTATAAATTTCCCCACCGAACTCTCCTCACCTGAGGATGGCACATGTCCAGACACTGGGGTCCCAGGGCTCCGACTCCGTTTGCCCTGCAGCACTCTGTGTTGTCGTGCGTCTGCGAGGCGCAGTGGACGACGGCCGACAGGTACTTGTACAGACGGCAACGGGCGGGTTGAATCGTGTTCATGAGCTGGAAGGAGTTATCACTCATGCTTGTCACTTAATTGGAGTATCTAGAAGAGCTTTCCGTCCTCTAAATGGTTCAAAACGTGTAATAAGATTCGATTCTGAGTAGTAAAAGGCATTTCGTACAAGGTTTGCGTCTGCAGTCGGGAACCAGGACCGGGAAATGGAATCTTACCACAACTCGGGCCTCAATAGCATTGGTCTCGTAGATGCAGAGGCCACGGCACTCGGGAGGCACGAAACGGGCACAGCACGAGCCGAAAACCTGAATTTGACAAATTGTAGCCTAATTTGTTGATTTCACAGCCAAAAGCAATGAAAAAATGACGTCTTTGCAGTTCAGCGAAAGTTGAGCAGAGATAGAGATCACGAACATCTCTCGTACCTGATCAGCCACTTTCCTCTCGATGCATGGCTTCCACTTGGCCGAGGCTGTGCCGCAGTCCTAAATTTGCACTTATTGGCGCGATCTACGAGAATCTCCAATGAATGACGTCATCGGCTTTAAGATTGGTCTTTTTTTATAGACAACATCGTTGCATGAAAGGTTAGATTGACGTGAGCTTTCTTCTTCGAATGTTCACGACGACGACATCATTAACCAATTTCAAATACGTACATTCGGGTTGTCGAACTCGATCTCCTGTGCCGCAGCTACTGCTACAAGCGCGAGAATGCCGGCGGCTATTCTATTCATTATCTGCAAAACGACGATCATAAATCGTAAATTGGATGCGAAATGAAAGCGAAAACGGGAAGGAAACACCGCGGGGCACCGAGTGACACTGTACAAGGAGCACTACAAGAGTAGTTTGCTCGTCACTCCCAAAGTTCGATGTAGTATTGAAAATCAAGAGAAAATGACACTTGAGAATCTAAAGGAACACGCGTCCTTGCAGGGGACCAACAATAGACCATTCTTTGCAAAGCTAGAGCTGCGAAGGTGGACGAATTTCGATTCAAACTGCTAAGTGAGGATTGCGAGTTGTTGAAACGACCGAGGAATGGGGAGAGGAGAGGAGGGGAACAAGTTGGATCGACTCGACTTCCCATTCTTGTGTTGATCACTCGTGCGTGTGTCTCCAACAAGCAAATCGGATCTGGTAAGACGATTTGAATGGATTGGGAGGAAAAGTGCCCCCGCTTTTCCCCCAGACCACGCAACTAGCAGTGACGATTAATCATTGGTCGGAACCGTAGAACCGTCCCTTGATCAGAGTGGGGAGTCCTAATGACAGACCTGAGGATTAACTGAGGACTACACAGCACTAGTCCTGACAAAGTAAGTGTTATGAGCCTGCGAGGAGATCCGGCTCAAGTGTGAACAATAATGAGTAGAGTCAATCTGGTCGCGGGGAGGAAAGGGAACGATTAGTAGAGAGATGAGAGATGAGAGCTATGCTGGCAGATCGGAGAGGAGTAAGAAGGGGAAGGAGAGAAAGGGAAGAGAATGATTGGCCATGAGGAGACTCGTTTGGCAGAGATGGCCATGGCTATGCTTCCCTTCTTCTCTCTTCTCTCTTAGATTGTACCATTAGATGCTTCCCTATCGTCACACTACTCTCAGGGTGGAAGGCCGTTTTTGTCGTGAGCGAGCGTCCTTCGACGATACTTTCTCTCCTTGATCGGCATATCCCGCATCCCTTCCCCCTTTCACTCTCTAACACTGGGATCAAGGATATTTATTAGGTAGGGCGATCACTCGTAAAGGATGGGGGTGAGACATGACTCATTATTAGGGTAATTAGGGTAATTGGCATAACAATTAGACGAGTTGGCAGAGGTCGGCTTGAGGAAGCTTGGAGATAGGAAGAATCTCGTTGTGGCGGAGCTTCTGAAAGATTGCAGATCAATCAGTGATTATGCATTGAAATAACTGCTTGAGCTTACTTGGCTATGATCAAAGCATTGGTTCTATATGAAGCAGAACAAATTGTGTTACTCATTCGAGAAAGGCTTACCGTTTTCATAAAATCAGCGAAATCATCATAGAATCGGTTCTGGAACTCATCGATGTTCCTAGTGAAGACATGGACCGAAGAGCATGGCGACGAGCCTGAATCAGTTTGCGATTGGTTTGAATACAGTACTGTCTTCCCATCGTATCTTCACCACTACGAGAATGCGATTAAGTGAATGGTACTACTTATTACCTCCAGTCTCCGCGAGGACAATGTACTCGAGCTGTGGTACTTCGGCAGGACCCGCCTTGATGACGCAGACTGAAACGGATTTAACCAGAATCAACATAATATCAGAAAGTGATACGTTGCTAGTAGGCAATTATGAAATCGTTGTGGTGCTGACCTTGCGAGTTGTACATATCCGTGCTCATCAGTAGCGAGTTGTCATCTTGTAGGAAGAGATCGCCCTTCATCTGTAATAAATCAATAATCAACTAGTCCTTTCCATGTTCCATTACTACAAATATGCACACTTCCATAACATCAAGGAATTTGATTCATGGAAGTGAGAAATAGTTAGAGAATGTGCTGCGCAGTACCTCATGAACAGCATTCTCCTCCGAATCGTCACGGAAGAAGACATTGAGGGCGGATTTGTCCTTCTTCTTGCCGTTCACTGAAATTACATGTTATTATCATTATGAATAATTGATTAATTAATTAATTATTAATTACTTTATTTACGATATTCGTACCTTCCATGCCCACGCAGACTGGCTTCTTCGACGTCATTGACATCGTTCTGGATCCAACCGACGCCATGTCTTCCAGACTCATGATCGTCGAGAACGTCTTCTTGAGTGAGGAGGCGTTGCCGTAGATCTGATGATAATCGACTTATCAGGGACTCAATGAATGTGCCGTCTGAACCCCAATCAGATTGAGATACCGTAATGCATTCTGTAATAATGAGGTACCGTATTCCATTCAGTTTTATTGTGATACCGTAACCTCACATTAAGACAGACTACCGTAACCCACAGGAACCATACCTGCGTCCACGATCCCTGGATCTCCTTCAGCTGGACGGGGATGCAGGGAGGGCAGGAGGAGCTCTTGCGACCAGACGACTCATCAGAAGGTCGACGAGACCGAGAGGGAGGAGCGTGTTCCCGCTCCTGCATCTCACGCATCACTTTGCTGAAAGGAGAAGAAAACCCATTAAAATCCATTAATGTTGGATAATCAGGATGAGATAACGTAATCCTCACTGTGGAAATGAGCTACCGTATCCCTCATCGTGAATCCGTATGGTTCTTGAAGAAAATAAACATTGATATAAGTACCGTACCCCTTCAGGCTCGTCATGGTCTTGAAGGATCCCTCTCGAATCGCCTCCTCTTTCTTGACTTGGAGTTCTTGCCTGGAACAGAATCATTCGTTGATCCATTTAAGATTTTTTTGTGAAGAGGTTCTCACCTGAGGAGTCTCAGTGTGTCCCTCTCATCATCAGTCAGCTGCGAGCCGTCATCCGGAATGTCGATACCGTACTGCTCCTATAGTTTAATATTTTAAAACTGCATTTTACGGGATCAGCTCAGACAGATCGTTTATCAATTTGTTTTTTTTCTCTCCGGTATTGCAGATTACGGTATCATGAGTGATTTACGCAACATAAGAATTAGATACCTTAAAGTACCGCTTTAGGTTCTCATCGGTGACTACCATATCATCATCGCTGTACGTCCTCTTATGTCCGGCGCTGCGACGTCTCCCGTCGTCGGCTGTAGTGTCGGCAGTGAGGAGCTGAAAAGATGACAATTACAGAGGATATAATTGAATGTCTATTCTCTTCATTTAAAAAGTACACCAATGGCGGCAGTGAGGAGATGGAATTGGAAAAAAAATTTGAGCTGGAAAAAAGAGCTGGAGAATGAGGAGCATACATTCAAAATATATTATAATGTGTGTTCATCTTCGTAAGAAGTACGAGGATTTTTGATCGCTCCTGCAGCGCAATTGATTGATTGATTGTCATTTATTAAGGTTGTATTTCGTAGCTGGGCAACAAACATCTCAATCAATCAAGCTTTTAAGGAATACGAGTTTGAGGGCACGGTAGCTAGACTACGGTATCTTCCACTCACCCTCCCACAGTACTCATTCACTCTTTCTCCGGCGAGTTTTCAGGACGAGAGGTGGCTAGAGGTTCATTCACTAGACTAGTACTATATTTCAAGACTACGGAATCCCATACTCACCCTTCCTCCTACAGCTCTCATGGGATGCTAAGACGAAATTCAGATAAGTAATCTATCTAGACTTCGGTACCTGCCAGTCTAGTTACAGTACATTATTTGTCAGCCACTCACCCTTCCTCCCACAGTATTGTCCGTCGACGGCGACGATGCATCCTGGGATAGGGCAGTGAATGGATTCTCTTGCAGTGTCTTGGCCCTCTCGATCTGTTCCTCGAGCAGTTGCTGTTGCTGCTGTTGCATCAGGAGCTGGAAGACCATTGATTTACTAAGGTACCGTATTCTAGCATTATAAATTATTTACCATACTGCCGTTGATGAATTGAGTGAATTTCGGCATTGTAAACGGGATTATACCGTAATCCTGGACAAAAATTATGAATCTGAGCAACTAACAGCAGCTCCAGCCTGATGATCCACCATCGCTTGCTGGTATCTCCTCTGGTTGTCGAGGTACTCCATCTGCTTGAGCGAGTACTCTTGCAGTTCGTGCTGGAAATTCTGATTTTTTCTTAATCAACACCTTCTTCTGGTAATCAATCGGCTCAGATGTTCTATTGTGATGCTACTAGTCTCATTATAGCTCTATTTGAGATGAGAAATCGATATGGGGTCATATGGTAGGTCACTGAAGGATTATTGACCTGATGTTGAGCCAGCTTTGCCATGTACTGTCGGTTTCTTAGTGTGTTCACCGCATTCAATCCTCCCTGCAATTTTAATTTTGTTCTTTTCGAGAGATCATAGATCAATCTGTTCCTTTTATTTGTTTTTTGGTCTGTTCGTCCCTCTTCCATTCCTTTCCCGTTCCCTTCCCGAGCAGATTACCTAGAACGCACACGCTCTCGGGTCAAAGACTCTCTCCCTATCACTCATTCGATCTCTCCTCTTCTCATGATCTCTGATCGACTAGAGAATACCCGAATAGGAGAGAGTCACCTCGACTCTCCCAGGTTAGATCATCCCGAGTGCAAACATCGAAGGCCATATCAAGATGCAGATCTCTCCCCTCTCCATACCCATTATCGCTCAACTCCATTATCACTCACTCTGCTGGGAAGAGATGCTATCTTATCAACCTAGTTGATCTCTTGGCTATGAATACGAAACAGGCACACTGTCTTACCGTATCCTTCCCTTCTTCAGTCTAGTCAGGGCTAGAAGTCATCTCTAAAGTAAACAAGAGAGAGTCCACGTATCTATGGAGACGAAACACACATTTATTCCTTACATCTCATCACATCTCTAGATATCCCTCTGAATCGTGTCTCTCTCAAGCAAACAAGAAGCAGACAATCACCAAGGAAACCATGGATGATCCCTTCCATCGTCTCTCTGACAAACAAGAGAGAGTAGCTATGGAGACGAGAATGTGCATGCATCCCTACCCTACTCTCTTCCATCTCGAGATACACCACGAAATCGTCGCTATGGAAACTGAAGGATACATTCCGTCCCTAGCTTTCCGTTCTCGTATCTCGAGGCAAACATTTAATTATTCCCTGTTGCTAACCCGAGAGGGGAAATGTATCCATGGAAACGAGAAGATACACGCTATCCCTCCCTTCCCTTCTCTCTTGATCTTCTCTCTCTGACAAACAAGTCAAAGTATCTATGGAAACCAGATAGAGCTTCCTTTTCCCATGACAAATAACGGGTCAAAGTGTCAAAAAAGGTCAAAGTATACCGGATTGGATGAAGAACCAGCCAGAATAGCCGCCGGTTCAGGCATCAGGGCATCAAAGGCACTCTCCTTGGCCATCGATCCCATCGGGATTGGGTCACTCAAGGCAGGGGCTCGGCGACGATTGGCGAAGGACGAGGGGAGACCTGAAATTGAATCGAAATTGATTTCTTTGAGTGAAAAGCGGTGTTTCTCCTTCAAATTCGTTTCAAAGTTGTAAGCAGAGTTAATATCGACCTTGGAACGGATCCCTGGGCTGCTCTCCCTCTCCCAGAGCGGCGGCCAATCCACCTTCTCCTCCTCTTCCATATCTCGCTGCGGCTAGATCCTGAGCCGAGAACCGGCCGGCAGCTGCGGCTGCGTCCTGTGCAGAGTACTGATACTCTTGGGGAAGGTGCTGCTGGGCCCCGAGGTAGAGGGGAGCGGGCTGGAAAGAAACATTGTTGCCTCAGATAGATTCCTGATCTTTCCATTCCCTTTCTTCCTTTCCCTTCCATCCCATTAACCACATAGATTCTGGTAATTGGAATTGCCAACCTATTGAGGTCACTCTGGTAGGTCAAACTCTCTTTTAGCCGATCGCATCTCGATCTCTCTTTCCATCCCATTTCCCCCACTTCCTTCCCTCAACCCCATTACTTCTTTTGTAATGGGAATTCGAGGCTGTCAAGGGCAGATGTTCTCTCTCTCCAATCTCACTCACCCTTTTCTGGAAGGCGAGTGGATCACGAGGATCGATGGGCACATCTTGAGGGATGGCATTGTAGTTTTCAGCCACCTGTCGAGCTGGAATGGTGCTATATGATATCTGCCCATCTCCATCCATCTGGTATGGATCCATCAGCCGATCTCTGGAGAGATAAACACCCCAGTCCAGACAATACCCAGCTCATATTTCTCATAACAGACTCCTTATTATCCACCATCTCAACTGTGCAAACAGCTGCCCATCGCAGTGGGGGTATTCCTGTACTATTCGGAAGAAGGAAATAACAGATGCCATTGCATACTAAATGGTCTGCGGGAAGTCCCCCATATGTACACTGTTCTCCTCTTTCTCTCCCTTCTTCTCCTATCCTCTAATGGGCAGGTCCCTCTTCCTTCGATCTTTCCCATATTAGCTCCTCTCCACTCTCCTTCTGCCCTTCATTCTCAGTCCTGTGGATGGCAGTAAGAGGGGAGATGTAATAGAAGATTGATGGCTCTCCCCGTCCCTCATCCATTCACTTCTGAGAGAGAGAGAGGGAGAGGCCCTTCATGATTTACAGCGAGTCCCCCTCTCCCTCCTCCCTTCCCCTGGACTCTCTAGCTCATTAATCCTAATCCGCCGAGATTGCTAGCGCGGGAATATCGATTGAGAGAGGGAGAAGGGGAGTGGAGGGCACTTACCAGAGTACTGGCCGAGAGGCACACTTAGCCCTTGTGGGTAGGCGACGGGAGATCGACGAATCTCACGAGAGGGAGAGGGAGGAAGGACCGGGTCTTCCTCCACTACTACTTCTTCCTGCAAATTGAGTTTAGAATCATGGCCCTTTCTCTTTCGAAAGTCTATGGAAGGAAGGAAAAAGATGTGCCCAGATTAGATCTATGGTCTTTCTGTGTGAAAGGAAGAAAGGAAGTACGTCTGCCACTGTGAATGCTCGATTAGATCACTGCTCTTTGTGCGAGGATGGAAGAAAGAGAGTACACCTATCGGTACCCTACGATCAAAGGCGCAATCAAGTGACAGGATTACGGCACTCTCCTCTGATGTTGACTGGGAAAGCAGACGGGGGAGGTAGAGTAGCCCCTTTGATGTTTGTCAAAGGAGGAACAGTAGGTGGGCAAAGGGAAGGGAGAGAGAAGCTAATCTGATCCCTCTTCTCTCTCATTAATCCCCATCCATCTTAGAGATGAGATGATGAGAATGAGATTGCACAGTAATGAATCATCAGTGGAAAACAGTCGAAAACAAACCTTCTCCGGCTTCTTAGCAGCATCTTTCTTGGCCTTGCTCACTTGCGGGAAGAGCGAGTTCATGAAGGCACCCGCCAGATTGGTTGCCAGACTGTCGATCACTGGAAGGGATTGGTAGGTCAAGAGTGGCTTCAGGGGAGGGAGAAAGGTGGGTGGTAGGTCACCCATACTCAAAGTAAATGGGTAGGTCAAAGACTCACTCTTCTTCCCTTTACTGTCCGTGGAGACGTGAGACTCTTCCTCGGCCGAGACTGGCCCGGCATCGATAATTGGCGAGAAACAGACGGCAATCAATAAAACGGCTCGTATCCTCATGGTTGGATCGATCGAGAGTGAGCCGTAAGCCGAGCACGATCCCGAGAGGTGAAAACTGCCTTAGGATCGTCGCCCGAAAGGGAAAATAGCGGCAGCCCATTCTCGGATTAGCAGCCAATCCAGTTCGAGATGATATCGTCACACCTGTCGTGGTCGATTATTGGTCGATTATCATCAATCGATTCGAGGCACAGGCTTTTTGACCTACTCGCTCTCTTCCATTCTTCTCTCAACGTCGAATCGTCTATTGATTCGCCCTGCCTTGCGTGTTCTCTCTTTCCTCGATTCTGTTCACGAAATGGGAGCCAATTCATCGATTCATGTATTGATTCGGCCGTGCCTTGTCCCCTCTTCCCTCTCTTCTCTCCACTATACAACTCCATTATCAATCCCGAATCTCCCTGTGACTGTTTACGATTCGAAACGTCTTGTATCGATCTCGCAAACTGCCACGCGGGACTTTCGGGATTCTTGGAGGATGAAGAAGACAAGAAGATTCGCCGAGAAGACTCAAGAAGATTTCGCAGACCAATTCATGTTCCCCTTCTCCCCTCCCATGTCCCCTCTCTTCCCTCGATCCCCCTGCATTCTCGTGTGTATCATTGCAATGGGAGATGCGCCCTGGGTCAACGAGGATAAAAAACATCATTTATTACAATCCTTCTCTCTCTCAAACTCTCCTTCCTTCTTCTTCCGTGTGTGTGTGGGGCGCGGGGCCCAGAACCGTTGATCGGATCAAAGATCTTGACTGCAATGAAAATTCATTAGTAGACTCTCTCTCACAGGGGCGCTACCGTCATGAAAAGGAAAGGGGTCGGGTGCTTACCTTGGAGATAGACAACCTTGAGTGGTTGCCTCCGCGGCCTGGGCATTTCTTCTTCGGGTGTGGTTGGTGGTGGCTCGCCTTGAAGGCGGCTTCAGGGGTTCATCCTCGGGAAGAGGATGAGGTGACGAGGAGTAGGCTCGTCAAACTGTAAGGAGCTAAGTTAGTGAGGACTTGGTGAGGGGTACAAGGGGGAAAATAGGCGAAAATAGGGGAAATCTAGTGAAGAGGGCATCGTGAGCTAGTCACCCGACTATAGGAGGGAGGGAGATAGAATGAGGGAGGGACAGCCTCGAGAGGAGTGTGTGACAAGAGAGAAGAGAGCGCAGACAACGAAAGGGAAATAGGGCGGAGTTATGGGTAGATCAAAGAACGCTCAAGACCCTCTCTCCTTCCTTTTACCGTCAGTGGATAAGTAAGACCCGATCAGAGTTGAGAAACAGATGGCAATCAATAAAATGGTTTGGTTTCTGATCGTAGGATCGATCGAGAGTGAGCACTACACGATCCCGAGAAGGAAAAGGAGCGGAAACCCATTCTCAGATTAGCAAATCAAGTGCGAGATGCTATCGCCGCGCCGCCCATGATTATTGATCGATTATTCTCAATCTTCTGAGTGGTTGGGGTATCTGTGACCTACTCGCTCATTCACATTCCTCTCTCTACTTGGAGAGGTCAATTCAACGGATCGTGTATTGATTCGGCAGTGCTTTGTCCCTTCTTCCCTCTCTTCTCTCTACTATACAACTCCATTATCAATCCCGAGCCTCCCTGTGACTGTTTATGATTCGACACGCCATGCATCGAACTCGCAAACTGCCACGTGGGACTTTCGGGATTCATGGAGGATGAAGAAGACAAGAAGATTCGCCGAAAAGATTCAAGAAGATTTCGAAGACCAATTCATATCCCCTTCTTCCCTCTCATGTCCTTTCTCTTCCCTCGATTTCCCCCTTCATTCTCGTGTGTATCATTGCAATGGGAGATGCGCCCTGGGTCAACGAGGATAAAAAACATCATTTATTACAATCCTTCTCCTTCTAACTCTCCTTCCTTCTTCTTCCTTGTGTGTGTGGGGCGCGGGGCCCAGAACCGTTTATTGGCTCAAAGATCTTGACTGCAACGATCGGGCATTAGTAAGCTCTCTCTCACAGGGGTTGCTGCGCAAGGAAGAGAAGGGGTCGGGTGATTACCTTGAAGACAGACTACCTTGAGTAGTTGCCGCCGCGGTCTGGGCTTCTTCTTTCCTTGAGGTGTGTTGAGTGGTGGCTCGTTATGGAGGCGGCCTCAGTGATTCATCCTCGGGAAGAGGATGAGGGACGAGGAGTAGGCTCGTCAAACTGTAAAGAGCTAAGTTAGTGGGGACTTGGGAAAGAATACAAGGGAACAAAGGGGAAAATCTAGTGAAGAGCGCATCGGGAGCTAGTCACCCGACTCTAGGAGGGAGGGAGATAGATTGAGGGACGTACAGCAAAGAGAGGAGCGCGTGACAAGAGAGAAGAGAGCGCAGACAACGAAAGGGATAGAGGGCGGAGATTGGGTAGATCAAAGAACGCTCAAGACCTTCCCTTCTTCCCTTTACCGTCAGTGGATAAGTAAGACCAGATCAGTGTTGAAAAACAGATGGCAATCAATAAACTGGTTCGTATCTTCATGGTTCGATCAAGAATGATCCGTTAGACTAGCGCCTTCCCTAGAAGTGAAAACTGTCTTAGAATCGTCGCCTCGACAAGAGGATAAGAGTGGAAACCCGAAAACCCGAAAAAAGAGCGAAATCAATAGAGTGTGGAACTGTTTAGATTATTGATCGATTATTGTCAATCTTCTGAGTGGTTCGGGTAACTGAGACCTACTCGCTCATTGACATTCCTCTCTCAACTTGGAGCAGTCAATCGTGTATTGATTCGGCAGTGCCTTGTCCCTTCTTCCCTCTCTTCTCTCTACTATACAACTCCATTATCAATCCCGAACCTCCCTGTGATTGTTTACGATTCGACACGCCATGTATCGATCTCGCAAACTGCCACGCGGGACTTTCGGGATTCTTGGAGGATGAAGAAGACAAGAAGATTCGCCGAGAAGACTCAAGAAGATTTCGCAGACCAATTCATGTTCCCCTTCTTCCCTCCCATGTCCCCTCTCTTCCCTCGATTCCCCCTTCATTCTCGTGTGTATCATTGCAATGGGAGATGCGCCCTGGGTCAACGAGAATAAAAAACATCATTTATTACAATTCTCCTTCTACCTCTCCTTCCTCCTTCTTCCTTTTTCTTCTTCCATGTGCTACGGATGTTCATTGTGAGCAGCTAAATGATTTCTTTAGAAAATCCCCAGCATAACATGATCTATACTTAGCCAAAATCCAATAGATTGCCCCAAACTCACCGAAATCACGCCACATCATATTTCATGCCATCTGGATTGATTGTCTTGACGGTGTGGTCGGTGGTGGTTCACGATGAAGACAGTTTAAGTAGTTCATCCTTCAGAAGAGGATGAGGGACGAGGAGTAGACTCGTCAAACTGTAAAGTGCTAAGTTAGTGGGGAATTGGGAAGGAATGCACGAGGAAAATACGGAAAATCAAGAGAGGAGGACATCGTTAGCTAGTCACCCCACACTAGGAAGGGATAATGATCGAATGAGAGAGGGACGCCACGAGAGGGCTCATCGGCTGAGAGAGCGTGTGAGATGAAGAGAGAGCAGACAGAGAAAGGGAAAGAGGGCGAGCTCCATTGAGTGTCGGGTAGGTCAATGTAAGCGAACACTCTCTCTTCTATCATTTAGTGCCACTGGAGGCGTAAGACTGTTCGAGGAAGAAAACCATGGAAGAGAAACAGAGGACAATCAATGAAACGGTATTAGCATCGATTGGATGGTTGTGTGACCTACTCGTTAGCTAAGCAGGCCTGTCTCAACCTGCTGACAATTCTCACTCTGAGTGGAACAAATTCATCGATAGGTTGTCTCAGGGCCGTGCCTTGTACCTCTCTCCTCTCTTCTCTCCACTATACAACTCCATTATCAATCCCGAGCCTCCCTGTGACTGTTTATGATTCGACACGTCATGTATCGATCTCGCAAACTGCCACGCGGGACTTTCGGGATTCATGGAGGATGAAGAAGACAAGAAGATTCGCCGAGAAGTCTCATGAAGTTTTCGCAGACCACTTCATGTTCTCATTCTTCCCTCTCTTGTCCCCTCTCTTCCCTCGATGCCCCTTCAATCTCGTGTGTATCATTGCAATGGGAGATGCGCCCTGGGTCAACGAGGATAAAGAACATCATTTATTACAATCCTTCTCTCTCTAACTCTCCTTTCTTCTTTTTCCATGTGTGTGTGGGGCGCGGGCCATTATCAGGTTGTGGAACCTGGTTGTCTCCCAAGACCTGTCTCGACGATCTGAATTATTTTTGATGCTGATTTGTTTGGAAAATCCCCAGCAATATATATTATGCAAAATCCAAAAGATTGCCCAACGCTCACGTGTTGTTCTCGAAGGTGCGGTGGGTTGTGGCTAGTCGTGGAGGCTGCTTCAGTAGTTCATCCTCGGGAAGAGGATGAGGGGACGAGGAGTAGGCTCGTCAAACTGTAAGGAACTAAGTTAGTGGGGAGTTGGGGAGGAATACAACGGTAAAAATACGCGAAAATAGGGGAATATCTAGTGAAGAGGGCATCGGGAGCAAGTCACCCGACTATAGGAGGGAGGGAGATAGATTAAGGGACGGACAACCCCGAGAGGAGTGTGTGACAAGAGAGAAGAGAGCGCAGACACCGAAAGGGAAATAGGGCGGAGTTATGGGTAGATCAAAGAACGCTCAAGACCCTCTCTCCTTCCTTTTACCGTCAGTGGATAAGTAAGACTCAATCGTTGTTGAGAAACAGTAAAATGGTTCGTATCTGCATGGTTCGATCAAGAATGATCCTTTAGACTTGCGCCTTCCCGAGAAGTGAAAACTGTCGTAGAATCATCTCCCCGAGAAGGGGAAAAGAGCGGGAAACGATTCAATGAACAGCAACCAGAAAATATATCGTTGCACCAATCTTCTGAGCGGTTCGGGTATCTGAGACCTACTCGCTCATTGACATTCCTCTCTCTACCTGGAGAGGTCAATTCAACGGATCGTGCATTGATTCGGCCGCGCCTTGTGCCCTCTTCCCTCTCTTCTCTATACTATACGACTCCATTATCAATCCCGAGCCTCTGTTTACGATTCGACACATGATTCATGTATCGATCTCGCAAACTGCCACGCGGGACTTTCGGGATTCATGGAGGTTGAAGATGACAAGAAGATTCGCCGAGTAGATTCAAGAAGATTTCGCAGACCAATTCATGTTTCCATTCTTCCCTCTCTTGTCCCCTCTCTTCCCTCGATTCCCCTTCATTCTCGTGTGTATCATTGCAATGGGAGATGCGCCCTGGGTCAATGAGGATAAAGAACATAATTTATTACAATCCTTCTCCTTCTAACTCTCCTTCCTTCTTCTTCTTCTTCCAACTAAATGATTTGTTTCGTCCTTCTCCTTATAACTCTCTCCTGGTACCACTAGTCGTCATTCAGCTGTGGTGCTCAGTGGTGGTCTCATGAACCGGCAGCGCTCTGGTCATCTAAATTATTTTCGCTGTTGATTTGTCCAGAAAAGCCCCCAGCAATATCTGAACTAAGCCAGAAGCCAATAGATTGCCCCATTCTCACCGTAATTTGTCTTCCGAGTATTTCCTTGACGGGATGGTGGGTGGCGGCTAGATATGGAGGAACCTTCAGTGGTTCATCCTCGGGGAGAGGATGAGGGACGAGGAGTAGGCTCGTCAAACTGAAAGGAGCTTAGTTAGTGGGGACTTGGATGGGAATACAGGGGGGAAATAGCGAAAATCTAGGAAGGAGGGCATCGTTAGATAGCCACCCGTCTCTAGGAAGGGATAATGATCGAATGAGGGAGGGACACCACGAGAGGGTTTATCGGCTGAGATAGCGTGTGAGAAGAGGAGAGAGCAGACATCGAGAGGGAAAGAGGGCGAGCTCGATTGAGTGTCGGGTAGGTCAATGTAAGCGAACACTCTCTCCCCTTTCCTTTATTGTCACTGGAGACGTGAGACTCTTCCTCGGCCAAGACAACTCCCTAGTATACCATGGAAGAGAAACAGAGGACAATCAATAAAACGGTAGTAGCATCGATTGGAGGGCTTGTGTGACCTACTCGTTCGCTAGCTGTTCTCTTTCTATCGTCTGACACGTCTCACTCTGTGTGGAGCCAAATTATCGATTGATGTATTGATTCGGCCGTGCCTTGTCCCCTCTTCCCTCTCTTCTCTCCACTATACAACTCCATTATCAATCCCGAGCCTCCCTGTGACTGTTTACGATTCGACACGCCATATATCGATCTCGCAAACTGCCACGCGAGATCCTCGGGAATCTTGGAGGATGAAGACGACAAGAAGATTTCGCAGACCAATTCATGTTCTCCTTCTTCCCTCCCCTGTCCCCTCTCTTCCCTCGATTCCCCTTCATTCTCGTGTGTATCATTGCAATGGGAGATGCGCCCTGGGTCAACGAGGATAACAAACATCATTTATTACAATCCTTCTCCTTCTAACTCTCCTTCCTTTTCTTCCTTGCGTGTGTGTGTGGGGCGGGGCCCAGAACCGCTCATCGTATCAAAGATCTTGACTGCAATCATAATTCATTAGTAGGCTCTCTCTCACAGGGGGCGCTACCGTCAGGAAAAGGAAAGGGGTCGGGTGCTTACCTTGGAGACAGACAACCTTGAGTGGTTGCCGTCGGCGGCCCGGGCTTCTTCTTTTCCTTGATGGTGTGGTGGTGGTGGCTCGCCATGATGGCGGCTTCAGGAGTTCATCCTCGAGAAGAGGTTGAGCGACGAGGAGTAGGCTCGTCAACTGTAAAGAGTTAAGTTAGTGGGGACTTGGGAAGGGATACAAGGGGAAAAGTAGGCGAAAATAGGGGAAGAACTATTGAGAAAGGCTTCGGGAGCTAGTCACCCGACTATAGCAGGAGAGCATGAAAGAATGAGGGACCGGCAGCCACGAGAGGGCTTATCGGCTGACGGAGATACGCAGCTTGGGAGAGCTCGTGCCGAGAGAGGAGAGTGCAGGCAGCGAGAGGGAAAGCGGGCGAGAGATCAGGGGGAAGGAAGAGAGCGCGCTCCTCCCCCAGACGACGAGAGTAGGAGTACGCACACCCTATTTTTCTTGCATTTTCTCGCTCAATTCGAAAAGATAACAACCAGTATTGTCGTAATCGATAAGGGAGGAGCTGCTCTATCGATCAAGCCCACTCTCGACTAAAACTGATGAGATTTGGGACTTTAACGTTGATTTCCGAACATTTGAGGTTTATTCAAACATTTGGGCTGATGCGCAGGTTCGGCAGGCGTACTGTAAGGCGGCCGTGTCAACCTGCTTTTCAAATATGGAAGTCTAGAAGCGTCGCAACAATGAGCCACGATTATCATCATTCCGTGACTAATCGAGAACTTTCCATGACCATTCCTGACCACGTGTACTTACTCTAGCATATAGTTCACCTCCCTTACTCGTTTTTACCCGTCTTTCTCGCTTTAGAACTCGTTCCCGAGTAAGGTCAAGTAGTTGACCGAAGCAGAAATGGATTCTTATGAACTGTAATAGTATTTTGGTGATTTTCCATCTAGTTTGAGCTCATTATAACTGTTTTTCGCGTCTTTTTACTCGACTAGAAGTCTAAATAACGATCTTCCAGGTCGTAAACCTACACGTAATGGCGGACGTAGCAGCGGCGGCGCCCGCGGAAGGCGAGCAACAGGCTCAGGTAATACTTTCAACCAATTAATTAATTATTCAAGCTATTTTAAATGAAATATTTACGAAAAACGCTCAAAATCGCAATGGCTTGCTTTGGTGCGAACAGTGTTTTGTGGTCAACAAGAGTGACCAGTGGAGTTTTATTATTCTTTCAATCGATAATCCCCTCATTACAGGGAGCATGGGGCATCATCAAGGGGATGGCGATGCGGATGTTCACCATCTACTGCATTTCCAGCGTGATTAAGGCGAGTTAATACCGTACTTGTCAGTTCGCGATTGACGGTTGCTTCAACTTGCTTTTAGTGCTTTTTCTATTGGATTTTCTTTTAGAATGTATTCATTTAGCAATGGATTGAGTAACAAATAACAATGATTAATGTTCAGGGATTCACGGGCGGGTTCGGGCCGGCTGGCGTCGCCAACACCACCGCGGGCGGACCTGCGAAGGGCGCCATCCCCGCCAGGAACATGTTCGAAATAGGCACCAACTTTGATCTCTACGTCTACCTGAGTCCACTGGTGAGCTGTTATTCATGGATTTGAATTATAATTTCCATCCTCTCGATTAAAAATAAAAATATTCGTAGATGTTCCTCGGATTTGTTCCAGCATGAGTGTTTCACACATATTTCTCATTGAGCTTGACCGATTTCTCATGGGAATCTTATAAATATCTCGGTGTAAATCGAGCGACTATTTATGATTAATCTTCCAGGAGAAGCGATTCGATCGATTCGACGAGGAACAGCCGTTCTGGTTGCGGAAGGGTTTGACGTACGGTGACTGGGACTCGGAGGAGACCTACTCGCGAGTGATCCCCACGCCATCGTCGTTGCTGAAGAATAATGTGAGAAAATATATTTTAATTATCATTTGCACCAATTTTAAGTGCTAATAGCTTAATCTTTCCAAGTTTTTAGTCCAAAAGAAGAAACTCGTGAAACACAACTTGAGTATTTGAGTTAGGGAGCATTATGGCCTCAGATTAGTGCTTTCATGAGTTTAAAAATATATTTTAATCATTGCAGTCCCTCTACCTGCACGTGTTCGTCGTACGGGAAGGAGCCAGTCCGGATCCCAAGAATCGCGCGCATGTGAAGAGAGAGGTGAGCTCCACTCTCATGAATTATAGATGAGTACGGCATTCGGTTGCACCAGTAATTGATGGAGCTCGTTAGTCTTCTACTCTAGTGCAAGCCCCACCATTTTTAATGCATTGACATATTCGAAAATAAATAATAAATATTATTCAGACAATGCACAGTGCCAAGCCGATGAACAAGTACAAGAAGAAGTTCTACAAGAAGACCGCCAATCTGCTGACGGGAAAGAGTGAACAGAGCGAGGAGGATTTGGCGAAGGTAGCGGTTGCTCTTCTCTCAATAACATTTGTTATTTCTTCATCCTTACTCAATAATCAAATCTCAGGCCCACGACTTGAGATCTTCATTGAGAACTACTGTATTAGACCCAATCATGAACTGATTTTTACATTTTATAGGCGGATCTTCCTTAAGAACTACCGTATCAAACCCAATCGCGAACTGACTTTATTATTTTCAGGCCGAAGTGATGACCCACGAGATCCTCAACTTCTACCATCCCAACATGACCATCAACCTCGTGCTCGATCACACCCAGTGGACGAGGGGATCAGTTCCGTCGCCACTGGATGAGGTACGGTACTTTGGGGATTGCGGACTGACTTTTTTAAATTTTTAATTTAACTAATTAATCAATAAATATCGCAGGCCGTTCACTTCGACCCCGCCGGAGTCCAATACCAGCCCATCCTCTTCCTCAACAGCTACTGGAATCTGGGCAGTGACTACATGCCGGTTAATGAGACGGTCAAGGAGGTTCGTTGAACTTCAAACCCGGCCCTCAAAACCGGCTATCAAAGTCATTCAAATAAAAATAATTAAATATCTTCAGCTCAACATCACCTTCACCTACCAGCCACTGAGCATGTTCAAGTTCCAGTTGTATGCATCTCAACAGGTGAGAGATTGTCGTTGTTTACTGTCTGACAACTGACCAGATGAGAATACCAAGATTAGATCGAGATTAGATAATATTCTGCGAGGAAAACAAATCAGGAACGTTCATCCAATGTATAAGGGATCTTCTCATTAAAAAAATCCTACAAAACAGTTGTGTTTCAGATGAAACATTGTTGGGGTTTAATAGTGATTAATATTCCCCTTCAGATGAAGAACAAGTGGTCGTCGATGATCGGCGGGGATCTGATGCAGGACGACGGCGACGACGACCAGGATGCACTCAAGCAGGCCCTGATTGAGACGAATCCGATTCTGCTTGGTAAGAATCTCTTTGAACTCATCCTAGTATAGATTATTGAGTTTATGATCAAAGGTAATGAAAGAGAGACGTGCGCAAGGAATGTAGGCGGAATACTCCGATCCTTCTCGCTGAGAATGTGATATGAAACGCATTCGATACTACTCTGAGAAGTAGCCTGAAAAAGACTCAAGCAGGCCCTGATTGAGACCAACCCGATTCTGCTTGGTTATTATTTCATATCGCTTTTGTGTTTCCTTTATCGATTGCTCAGTAGGAATGAAACAGAGCCGCGCACAGGAATTAATGACTGTAGGCTGAATAGGAAACGCATCCGATACTGCACTCAGAATTGATCGATTTTTGGTGACTACAGTTGGGTTAGATATTTGAGTACGCAATCGCACAGAGAGATTACCCACTCGATAAGTCTCCCCAGTCATCAAACAGGGATTATCGTATGCGCAGTGAATCACTCAACCTTCCCAGTCAGCATGATAATCCCCAGTGCACTATGCATGGAGTGCATACACACTCGATTATTGAATGATAAAATCGATGAATTGTTGATAAAATCAATAAATCCTTCAGGAATCACGGTGGTCGTCTCCCTCCTCCACACCGTCTTCGAGTTCCTCGCCTTCAAGAACGACATCCAGTTCTGGAAGAACAAGAAGAACCTCGAGGGTGAGGATTCAAAGTCCAATTCATATTTAGTTAATCAATCAAATAATTAATTAATTAATTAAATTAATTAAAGGTCTCTCCGTCCGTTCCGTCGTCTGGGGTGTCTTCCAATCGCTCATCGTCTTCCTCTACATCTGCGACAATGACACCAACTTCGTCATCAAGGTGAATACCGCAATCGATTATCGATTTTTAATCCATCGATCGATTATTGATTGATTAATTAATCAATTAATTCCAGGTCTCCGTCTTCATCGGCATGCTCATCGAGTGCTGGAAACTGCCCAAGTGCATGAATATCGAGGTAAATTATCGATTATCTTGATCAGTTTAGGATTACGGTAATCGAACTGTAACTCTTGAGCGAAATATCGATCCTCGATTACCGTAATCGTTCTACTAGATAAACTTGAATCAAATATTGATTACCATAGTCCTTCCACAGGATTACGATATTAGGAATCTAAAATGTGCATCGCAAACTGATTTTTTCAGCTCAATCACGAGGAGAAGTACCTCGGTCTCATCCCGAAGATCAAGATTTCCGATAAGGGATCGTACGTGGAATCGGACACGAAGGAGTACGATAAGGTAAAAATAATCAATAATTATAAAATTAAAATAAAATAATCAATAAATCCCTTCCAGCTCGCCTTCAAGTACCTCTCGTGGGCCCTCTATCCTCTCCTCTTCGGCTATGCAATCTACTCTCTGATGTACGTCGAGCAGAAGGGATGGTACTCGTGGGTGCTCAATATGCTCTACGGATTCCTCCTCACCTTCGGATTCATCATGATGACCCCGCAGGTTTGTTATTTAATTAAAAAATTAAATAATTAATTAATTAATTAACTTAAGCTCTTCATCAACTACAAGCTCAAGTCAGTCGCCCATCTCCCGTGGAGAATGCTCACGTACAAGGTACGGTATTGATGGAGCAGATCGAAAACTGATTTTTCCTGGATGGATGGAACCATCCAATCGCAAACTGATTTTTCCTGAATTGATGGAACCATCCAATCGCAAACTGATATTTTCCTGGATGGATGGAACCATCCAATCGCAAACTGATTTTTTCCTGGATGGATGGAACCATCCAATCGCAAACTGATTTTTTCTGGATCGATGGAACCATCCACTCGCAAACTGATTTTTCCTGGGTGGATGGAACCGTCCAATCGCAAACTGATTTTTTTGAAAATATGATTGTTTCAGTTCATCAACACGTTCATTGACGATCTGTTCGCGTTCGTGATTCGCATGCCGACCATGTACAGAATCGGGTGCTTCCGTGATGATATCATCTTCCTGGTGAGTGGCTGGGGAACGATAGGATTACGGTAGACAGATCGATAGACAAAGATCCTGGGGGTAATTGATAGTGGTATAAACAGTGTAGGAGTTTGCTGGAATTATGAGGAGGTAATAGCCAAATTTGCTTCCGTGATGATATCATCTTCCTGGTGAGTAATCGGCGCTTTCATTCTCCAGCTTCTCTTTCCATTCTTGTTGACAGATGGCATGATTTAGATTGGTGACCTTTTCACTCAGCTTGTGACTACTGCGATGCAAATATAGCTCTACAGAAAAAAACTAACGCTTTTCAGATCTATCTCTACCAGAAGTGGGCCTATCCCGTGGATCTCAACCGCACCAACGAGTATGGAACGTCGGGAGTCGATCCCGATGGAGCAGCTCTTATCGCTGCTGCTGCGGTTCGTTTCCCTTTCATCTCTATCCTTTAATTTAAATTTTTAAAGATTTTTACTTAATATTAATAGATAGTACGCAATTTCTCAACCCCATATTTCAAAGTAATTAATAAAATGATTACAGGAAGGCGAGGAACCTGCTGCCATCGAGGACAAGAAGGACGAGGCGGGAACCTCCGAGGAGAAGAAGGAAGAGCAACCAGCAAAGAAGAAGTCCGCCAAAGCCAAGAAAGTCGACTAATCGATCTCCTTTATCATCTCTTTCACATTTTTGATCATTTTATCCCTTCGCATCTATCTTTTATCTCATGAACCACAGCTATTCTTGTTGACCTCCACGAGGGTTGTTTCCGATATCACTTACACATTCCCTTAGATTCTCTTATGACGCCAGAAACATGTTCGACAAACCACTCAAAGCCAACCTCTCCCCTCTAGTTCGCCTTAATTCAATTTGAATGCACCTGTCCACTCGATCTACGTGTCTGTGCCCACATAGTCGTCGCAAATAATAATAATACTATTAATAATAATTGATTCGTCCGTCCTTGTTTGCTTAGTTCTGGGTAACTAAGTGAGTAAGTATTGTTCAGCTGTAGATGATGAGGATAAATAATTGGACTTGAAGGACCGGTTGAGCGTTCCCGAAAAGAAGAGAGGGGAGATCTCTCGGTCTCTCTAGAGTGCTCGCACTAGAGATGAGCAATTATGCTCGGGGAAGTTCGGGTGAGTCAGGAGGGACAATGCAGTCCGAGGGACCGGGAAGAGGAGAGGCAGGAAGAAAGAGGAGAGAGATCGCCACTATTAGGTCAGGCGGTCATCCGAGTAAGAGCGAGAGTGAGAACGAATTATCGAAAGTGAAGGGTGAAAGGTAGAGACCAGTCTTGGAAGCTTGAGGGGGTGAGAGACCTAAGATCTGAGAAGAGAGCGGAAGAGACAGTGAAAGTGGCCGAGAGGGTGAAAGGAAGCCAGAATAGTGAGAGGAAGGAAGAAGCCAAGAGATGCGCCGATTGCTACTTCTCTTCTGGAGTACGGTACTGGTTCAGAGAGGTGAGTGGCGAAAGTCTGCCGTCATTTTATCTCTTATCGTCCTCTCTCTCGATCCCCTAAAATGATAGAGAGAGTGCAGAGATGCTGAGAGTTACTATAAATGCTTGATTGTTGTTTGCTTATTAATAAATGTTGATGGCGCGTTGAGTACCTTGGATTGTTGCGGATAGATACTGATATTCTCCATTCAGTGCGACCCGAAATCGCCTCGTCAGCCGATCTGAATTGCGATTTCGCACAAAGTTGCAGGTGGAGGAATGGAACGAATGGACAGGTAAGCATTTTTGATTATGTTTGAATGTCTATTTCTATTCGAAGTAGTTGTTAGTTTGCGAGTTGTGCTATCAACTGTTTTTACTATTTTATATTTATTTTCTCTTTTTTTATTTCATAACGGTTTTACTATTATTTATTTATTTTTTTTTAATTGCCTATTTTTAGAATTTTTGATTCGGCGTATGAGCCTGCATTTCAGGAAGATAGTGCTGATTTCGCTGCAGCCCAGAACCTCCAGATGGATGACTTCCATCGGATAACAGCGATCAGACCCGATCAAGGTACGCATTGCACACTTTTTCTTCTTTTTTCTATGACAACACATTGAACTCGTGCAAGAATCGAATGCATTGAGTTTATTATCATTATTTTTAGACGACTACTTCGTCTACTCGTACGCTCTGGCCGGTCGACAGGAGTCCATGCTCGTTTCTGATGTCGTCAACTGCCAACTTGGAGGAGGTTGGTAACTTCATTCTTTCCTAGTGAAACCTCTTCGTGTGACTATTCGAGCCTAATCTCCTTCATATTTCAATTATTAAATCCTTCCTGAAGGGTCGGATGATAATATTACGGATTTACGTTATAATTAAGGCTATTTTGTGATTATGCGTTCATTAATTCGAATATTCCCAGCCAATCTCAAGTACTGGCAGCATGTTAGTATTACGCTTTTATATTTTTTATTGCCATTTTGAGCTTGTTTTTATACATTTAATCCATTCCAGCCAATCTGAAGTACTGGTACTGGAAAACGGGCAAGGACGTCGCACTCGATGTCTGCATCCGACAACCACCCGGGAACAAGGACAGAGCAGCATTGAAGTGAGCCATCTGTAGTTTGTACAAGTTCTCTCCCCTGTCTTAGAGCACTTGCGGTAAGTAGTGAACTAATTTAAAATTTCGTTGAAGATGCTACGACGGTCTCTCGGCCACGTTCGCTCAGCAATGGCAGTTCCGTGCGATCGAGCTGCCTCCAGTGTCTCAACCTTTTGAGGTATTTACTTCTTCTTCAGATTTGTATACAATTATCACGCAAGTGTCAATTATTATTCGTTAACTGATAATCGTAATAAATATAAGTTCTGCAGTTGATCTTCCGCGCTCTGTTTACTGCTCCTCTCGACATCATCGCCCTCGACAACATCCAGTATAATGCAATTCTGTGTGGTGAGTCTCAGTTATTCTTTACTCGATTGCATTATTTACTCTACCCATTAGTTCTTTCTTGTACGGTCTTTTCAATAAAAGTACCTGCTGCTCAATGCATGTAATTCTTTTTTCTTAGTGTCGTGACTCGCCCTCGCCTCCCTCCTCACAGTTATCTATTGCAGAGGGCGAGTCACGATCATCCACTTCCTCCTCATCTTCCTCTCGGTTCCGTCGATCACCCTCTTCATCTCTCCAAGTCATGGGTCTCAACGAGTGGAGAGCATTGAGTCTCACCCAAGGCATCCAAGTAGAAGCAGGCCACGCACCGGTCATGCTCATCGTCGGAGATAACGTTCCGGAAGCCGCCGAGACCACTACGTCGACGACACCTGCCCCGTTCACGTTCCCGACCTTCCCGACCTTCCCTCCCTTGACCTTTCCCACCCTGACGCCTGAGTCGACCACTACGTTGCCTGAGACGACGACGACGATCTGTCCTCCGGAATCCACGACGACGCCTTCAGAATCCAAGGAGACCTCAACGTCGAAGGATGAGGTCGCCTCCAACATCGACGCCACCCCAGCCGTCGACCACATGGACAACGCCGTCAAGTTCATCAAGAACATCCAGCCCGTCCTGCCCTACATCCCGGCTCTGGTCCGCAGCATCCAGGCTATTGACCCACGAGTAGCGGCTGCTACGGGCACGGATCCACTGGCTGAGTTGAATGAACTCTCGAAGATCGTCGGTATCGACCTGGTCGAAACGGCATCGGAGATCAGGAGAGCCGCAGCTCATTCCGCGCCTGTCGTCAAGGAAGAGGAGAGAGTGGCTGCCCTAGTGACGGATCTCTCCAACCGCATGGATCATCGCTACGATGGAGTCCTCAGAGACCGCAACCCAATAGGCACTGGCCCTCCTGCCCCCTCTGCTCCGAAGGCAAACATCTTCGGGTTGGAGAGGGCTAGCAGGGCTCCTAGCTTCACTTCGCCCACCGTTTATCCTCCGAAGTTAGTGAAGAGTCTGAAGACTAACGTGCAGAGACAGCCTTCGGAATCGGCGAGTGGTCCTGTCGTCGAGGAGACGATGGACCTTTCTCATCTCTCCACTGAGGAGATCAAACAGTTAGAGCAGTTCCATCGCAAGATCTTCCATCGCCGCGGAGAAACGACTCCTTCTCCTCCTTCCCTCCCCTCAGTCGATGACTTCCCCACTTACGCTCCTCCACTCGTCGTGTTCAAGAAGAGCCGTCCTGAGAGTCCTTCACCCCCAGCCCCAGCCCCGCCCGTCTACCACCCTCCAAGGGAGGAACTGCCAGAAGTGACGCTGGGAGGTGCCAACTCCATGTCAGACTTACTCATGGAGCACATGGGAGATTTGAAGGACATCCTTCCTCCTGAGGCTCTGGCGGATCTGAGTAAACTGAGGGAAATACCTGATCTGGATGAACTGACGAAGGGAATGGACGTATCGCTTATCAACAAGCCGGGCGGATTCGCTACACTCAAGAAGCAGTTTATGCAGAGGATGATCAGAAGATCGTTGGGACTGCCACCGACGGATGATACTCCACCCAAGTTCGGAAGGAAGAAGGCCCTCCCTCCTCCTATTGTCCCCATCAAGATCACGAGGAAAGCAATGATGAAGGCGATGAGGGCAATGAATCGGAGGGCTTGATTGATTAATTATCATTTATTGTGTATCTAATGACTATTCTCTGCCTCACACTCGCGGGTTGTACTGTTCATGTCTGATGGAATGAATTTGATTCGATAGCTTCCTTGTTCTTTGACCACCAGTCTCAACAATTTACCTCGGAAGAGAAGTAAACCGTCAAATTCCTCCAGAAAACACGATGGGTGGCTCTTCGGAAGGCGCTGGAGGACACTTCGACGGAGTCGCAATGAACACTGTCGGCACGCTCGGGTCGTATGCGAATATTGGTAAGTCGGAGTCATTTGAAGCGTAAGAAGACCATGTTTTAGATCCCTCCCCATCCCACTTCGACTCCCATTCTTCCCCCGCGCTTGCCCCTCCGCCTCCTCCTGCACCGAAGATGTCTTCGGCTGTGCCACAAGTTGCGGCTCAAGGTCTGTTCCTGCCCAACCGCTTTCACAACTCTCTCACTCAGGGTAGCCTCTCATCTCTACAGAATAGAATGCTTTCAGCCTTTCAAATGCACCTGTTGTAGAGGATTGATGATCTTCAACTTCAGGTGGTCGCAGTTACCAACCCATCTACACTCCTCGTCGTGGGGCGCAGTTCGACTCCCTCTGCCCGGCCATTGACTGCAACTTCGATGACAACGTTTCCCTTTCATTTTCCCTTTCATTTTGCACTTTCACTCTCAAAACGATCAGCTTCCAGACTGGAAATGGGATAAGGAAGATAGATCTGCCTGTTCCAGAACCTCTGCCGCTACGTGACCTCGACCTCTGACTCCGACCTGATCATTTCCCTTCCCGCTGATGGGAAGCAGCGCGAATTCGGTCTGAGCTCCTCCAAAGTAGCTAATACGCTGACTGGAATTCCTTCCGATCTGCTGCACAGTGAGTATTACTCTCAATAATCTCAGGAAGAGCGAAATATGTACAGAGAAGGAAGGATAGAGATAGAAAAGCGGCAAATGAGAATCTAAATTTCGTTAAAAAATGTTAAAATCTGATTCCAGAGGGCTACTTCGCGTTCGCTGCTCATGCCGAGCACGGCAGTGATCAGTTCGTGCTCTCCACTACTAATCCAGTCGCCATCCCAGCAGCTGCAAGACTGGACTTTTTCGTGTATCTGGCGGGTAAGGGATTGTTTCGTGAAGACGAACTTGTTTGGGAGGATCTCATTGATCAGAGTCAAACTAACTCTAAAAAAGACAAAAAAGTAAGCTGATATTAGGCACAAATAGGAGAGGGACCCAGGATCTATCTATCCTTGACATTTCCAAGACCTTGAAACTCAAGCACTGTATGCTATCTGAGAGACTCATTCAATTCATGTTACAAATATCTCTTCAGGAGTCCACGGTCGTCTGCGAGTCTGCCTCGACAACCTCAGCAACTGCCCGTTCGAGTTGAGGGGAAGAGACATCGACATGAACTCGAGGCAGTGGAAGAACTACCATGTAGTGCTGCCGGAGGGACAGCATGCGGTTAGTTTTTTTATTATTATTTTTGATCAGTATTCAATCATTTTGCAATTAGAATGAGAATGTGGTGTGGTGCTGCCCAAGGAACGGCATGCCTTGAGGATTATCCGTGTAGTATAGTAGTAGTATCCATGCCGGAATACCCCGGCGAGAGAGGAGGGACGGAGTGAGTGAGGGAGGCATACTTTAACATCATTGAATGTTTTTTATAGGTTGAGCATGTAAGCCCGGTTTCCTTTAGGATCATTCTGTACTATTAGAGTGGGCATGCAGCATGGTCTCAAAATAGGAGTCAAGTAGGATTGTTCGTGCTGTAACGTGTGTGAACCATCTAACAAACTTATTAGACCAGTGCTGAGAATAAAATATGAATTTGAAGCGACATGATTCCAGATCCACTTCGTGGCTGATCGACTCAAGAAGAACTACGCGATTGGCATCGACAATATCCAGTTGCTGAACAGATATGGAATGGCTGCTCTTGCTTGTCGCTAATCACACCTTTCGTTAATAATCTTCTCGCTTCCCCTTTTTCATTTTGTGCAATGTTTCGGTGCAATATTACTACTTTTATCTCTTTCTCGGATCTATTTCGGTGCAATTCGACTTCTGTGTGGCCTTGGATAAACTTTTCCTTTCTTTTGTGTTATTTTGTGTACCTTGCTCTCTGCAACAGTTCAGCGTAGGGGTTTGGCAGGTGTGTAAAGGGCGTAGTATTCCCTCCCACGAGATAGATCCGTCACATCAAGATAGTATAAAAAGCGGAGGGTGTAATACATTCTACTCCTCCCATCACCATGTGGTTCCACCTTCTGATCAGCTTGATTGCGATCAGGATAGTCCAGTCCCAATGCGGCTGCACTGGCTTCCCATTCATCAATCAAGGAGCGCCAATGGATGGAATGAAGGTGAATTCAACCTCCACTTTCTTACTCTCCAAGAGGCATTAGCTGATCAGCTCCTTGGGATGTATCAAAGAAGAGAGTAAGTAAAAGGATGATTTCAGTTCAAACAGCCCATCATAACCTACAGTCCCGATCGTTGCGTGGCAACAGTTACCTGCAGTGTAAGTGGATTTACCAATGAATTCCTTCCTTATACAGCCAGGAATGACGAATCTATCATCGAATACCCGCTAACTTTGTGTATTAACTGATTCAATGAGTAACAGAAAGCCTATGTGACCTGCCTGGAATTCCTTTCTTGTAATTTATGAAATTGTGAATATTAGAATGATCTTGTTCCTTGGTGCGACCAATGTTTGGATGCTCGACTCCTCTCTCCTTAGACTTAATCCTTCACTTACAGGGTTACTCAGTCATGGCGATTGGTGCGTACTCCTCATTCGATATCGATGGAGTGCTGATCGACACGAATACGGACAATACTTTCATGGCAAATAGTTTCCAAATATTTGATTGAGGGGGAACATATCTATTTCAGCTCTCGTACACGGATATGGGAGGAGAGATGGTGCAGACGAGTCTCGTATTTGATGATTATCAGTGCGGGGCTGGTGGAGTAAGTATCGTTACTGCTAAATATTTACTACTAAGTAGATTCGCCTCTTGGGATGTTTGCCCACCGTTGCGAGATCCAATGTTAAGCGTACGTCCGCATATCGTTCTCAATCTTATCGAATGTAGCGTTAACTATGGCTAGCGCTCTAACTATTTCACTATTTCCATTTCAAGTTTGTCTGTTCATTAAAGACTCCTGATAATTTCAGTACTCTCCGATGGGAATCGTGAACGATGGCGGACTGAATATCGCCTATGGCAGTGTTTACTGCATGGGTAAGCAATTTCATCTCCTTTCATGCCCTTTAGAAGAGCAATTAGTGTCTATTTCTCTCTGTTCTCCAGTAATGACTGAAACATGATCAATTATGAGAGGGACGAAATAGAGCATAGTCTCAACAAAATCACAAATGTTCCATTTTTTTAGAGAACGCCCTCGCCCCCGACGATAGTAAGTTGGTCTTTCTTATTGGGCCACTGAGAGAATCCGCATCATCGATTGTATTTATTGTTGATAAAGTGATATGCTTTACAATACTACATACTCTACCTTCATACATGCTACCACGACACAATGATGCAAACTAAAAAAATTGTTAAAGCGTAGTGTATAATTAGTTCATAATTATGTGGCGAGTCCACTTCCTCTCTCGTTCGGGCTCACGCTGCGGGGCTCTTCTTCTGAAACTTATCCCAGTTATGATGATACTACGGTCCGAAAAACTCACCTCGTCTTTCTAATCCTTATCCTCGCGAAAGCCTCCTCATTATCCTTCAAGGGCCCGAATGGATCCTCGGTTGTCTCTTCTCTAGTCTGCTCGACAAACCCGGAAGCGTACTCGGGCTTTGCCTTGGGACGGTAGGGGGAGATCTGCAGAGTCTGTTATGTTTTTGTACTCGTTATTTGTTCACACTATGTTCCAAAGAGCAAATGCAAGGGATATCAAGTGGGTACAACCATACTTGAGAACGCAAGATTAGTCCCTCCTCTCTCTCCCCAACAACACTCTTCTCCCAGTGACCGGAATGAGACAGGCCGGAAAGGAGATAATTCACGTTTTCTAAAACTTTAGGCTATTGGAAAGTAGTATTCCCACCTTTTCCTGCTGTGTAATGAGCTGTCTGACTCCTCCAGTCGCATAAGCACCTTGACCTCCAACAGGCGCAGGCGGAGAGTTCACTTGGAACTGGGACCCGTAACCACCTGTGAAAAATTGTTTGAGTGTTAGTTTAGAGTTCTTAGAGAGACTCGGAAAGACAGGGGACAAGAGATTGATTTGGATTTTAGAATGACTCTACCTGATCCGCCTCCGATCGGAACGTAGGGCTGTGGTTGCGGGGGAGACGGGCCGATGGGCGACACTGCATATCCTCCTCCTCCCGGGTACGGAGGCGGGTAGGGAGCGGGCGGAGGATACGGCTGCGGGGGCGGGTACGGTTGAGGAGGGGGATAACCTGAAGACTAGTGATTCGAAAAAAAGAAAGATCAAAGATCACCTCCTCCACCGCAACTGGGCGGTCCACAAGGCGGCGGATATCCTCCCCCACCCCCGCATCCTCCTCCACAGGAAGGCGGGGGCGGCCCGCAACCACCTCCTCCTCCACCGCAACCGCCGCCACTGAATTGGGTAGAATCAGATATAGCAGTCCTTACTTTTTGCAATGACACACAATTCATAGCGAGATACTTGATCAGAACAAGAGGAGTATCATCAAAAGCGAAAGTTGTTTCACGAAAGGCAATTAGAGACTGACCAGCCTCCCCCGCCTCCTCCACAGCCCCCTCCGCCAAATAGAAAGGCCGATGCCGACCCAGCCAGACCGAGTAGAACGAGCAGCCGCATACTACCAGAGCACGGCTCACACACTGCCAACAGCCTCGGGAAAGCGCGTAGGAACGACCTTTCGAGGACCCCACAAGCAGTTACTCCCCTATTCACACTCGTATTGTGCTCCGTGCAGACTTGAGAGGCGTATGCTCAAGGGCAAGTCCGTTTCTTTGCCTATTCGGAGTGAAATTGATGCTCATCATTTAATTGGGGTTACGACAGTCTCAAGTAGAGTTTATAGGCGAGAATAGACTCTCTTCGCACTTCCTAGGTACTCGGACCAGTGAGAAAACGAGTGGAGAGAGGAGAGTAGTGCTTTCTCTCTAAACTTTACTCTCAAGTGCATGATACATTCGGGATGTGTATTGTGTGCGTGGTGCCAAAAAAGGAGACGGGAACGCCTTTTGAATTCATCTTTCGATCTTTCGGTGTGTAAGTATGTGCATTAATGCCTGGAAAAGGCGAATTTGAGTCGCAAGCGAACTGTGGTGTATCGTTATTCCCACAACAATTAAGCAATTCCTAGTTGGTTGATTTCGTACGTGTATGATCATTGATAGCGAACTCAGACTCAATTGGGCTAGAAGAGGTGAAATAAAACTTCCTTTTACGATGTGTTGTTTCCGTTCATACACTGTTTGCAACGAATGAGCATGCAATCACTTGCGATTATCTATGTTTCGAAAAGAAAGTTGGTTGCAATTGACTGAAAGAAGAGTGAAATAAGTAGAAGAGATGATGGATGTGGACTCGGAATCAAGAGTCTCTACGAATCTTCCCTTCTCACAAGAGCATGAAGAGATGGGGAAGACGTGAGATAGTAAAAGTTCATTTACCTTGCCCTAGATAGGGTCTAGATTGACAATAGGAAAGCATGAGTCATCTTTCTTGTGGCAGCATGACATCGTGTTCATGAGTCATAATCTGGATTGCGAGATCGGGATTGAGACAGAGAGCCCTTCTCATCCTGAGAGAGAAGAAGTTACTTCCGCTCTCTCCATTCCCCGCGCTCTCTCGTCTTCTCTACTCGGAGAGAGAGAGAGAAAATTGGGATATTCTGAACATTGTTGGGGCGAATGGCTGCGGGAAAATTTGTCTAAACAATATGTCTGAAACAGGACTCGACTCATATGCGTCCATTTCCTCCCTGTACGAACATATTAAGATTGTGTAGATTAAATTATAGTTTCCTTTATCGACAAGATTACAAAGGAGATATCAAACAGTAATTGAAAGAGTATGAAGGTGGAGGGAAAAGGTACATGAGGGAATCAGATAAGTCCGAGAGCTGATGAGTGCAGAAGAGTGATACATATTCAAATACGGGACTCCTGTTCACTATTATATCGATAGAGGAGTGTTCGCAATGGGATCGGGAACGGGATCTCAAAATTTCAGCATCTCATCATAATCAATCAGTATGATCCATTGACACGTAAGGAAACTCCGTGTATCGTTTTGCCTTCAACCTCATAATCTCTTAAACGGAATTCTGCGCGCATCTTGTCGGATCTTCTCTCGATATGGTGAAAGTTTTCATTGATCTGCCCGTACTGAAAAAAAAAACAATTTGTTCCAAACCCGGAAAGAGAAACTCCAACAGTGACATCCCATCCACGCATGTCATCGCAGATAATTGCACGAGTCAGTCGAATATCGGTCGCGAATTCATATTTGATACCCGACCATTTTGACGGATTCTTCAGACGGCCCATAATCATCTGCAATTGTCTGTTATAATACAGTATAGGCAACAAATACCGTAATCGGTCTTAAAGAAAACATAAGAGCACAATCCATAACTGACCATTAAGAGCTTGCTAACCCATTGCGACTTTAAGATCATGGTTTTGACATCGAGCTGTTCATAACCGACGAGGAACGGAAGAGTCTCTTCGTTCACGTCGAAGAAATGGGTCTGTAGATGGACAATAGAATGAAGAAAGTCGAATACTCTACTTACGAGTAACTCTTTTCTGCCGTGTTCGCGAGCATAAGCAGCATAAACATCAGTAGTAAAAAATTCCAGTAATTTTCCCGGTTTTAATGTCTTTAAGAATGCATTGTCCACGAGGGAATAGGAAAAGGAGAACATGACAAGTTCCATCGCAGAGATTGCTCGAGCCATACTAAATTTTTGTTAGGGTTACAGGTTCGAGGTCAAAAACACCGAACGGGACTCCCTCTTCTCCCTCTCTCGTTTTCAATTGCGCGAGAGACTCACGATATGGAAAGATGTGTCGGTAAACTCACCATTAAAAAGAATGAAATGAGATTTGAGGGAAAGTAGATCATAGGGGCGAGGGATTCGATAGTGCTTAGCGCCTCAGGTCATAACTTCGTTCATTTTGTCGTACCGCTTCCAGATGGGAATTACTTCGTATTTCAATCCTGTCCTACATTTTGTCTGCACACACCTAAGCGTTCCGAGTAACGAAGAATTAGCCTCCTCTCGATTTAAGCTCGGGCTTATATTTCACACACAATCCAGTGCTACTCTGTGAATTCAGCTTGAAATTTTCTACAACTTTGTCACAATACTCCCCGTGTAAACTCTCACAATGTGCGCGGAAAATTCGAGGGTCAATCTGGTTTCAATATCGTTAATGGCGAGAATACCGACACTTCTATGCATATCGCGAGTCTCTCGCGAGATTGAACGAGAGAGAAGGAGGGAAAACGAGTCTCGTGGGATAATCTCGATGACGACCTCCAACCGGCAACCCTATGATGATATCAATAATAGTGAACTAGCCGTATTCTGTGCTCGGTAGTTATGACTTCGTTCGGAATCGGACGGAAAACAGCGATATGGAACGAATGATCCTTCAATTCCTCGATAAATTTCGTATAGAATCCAGAGTCCATAGGGAACTGAAATATATTAACGTCGATCAACGGAATAAGTATCGTTCTAATTTCGTAATTGATTGCGATACATACTTTGTTAGTCCCGAATGAATAGACGTCTCTCTCCCTCATCAGTTTAATGAGATTGGTAGTGAACTGTTCAGGAACTGGCCACGAGGGGCAATCATCTCCCAACTCACACGAGAACATCTCAAAATTCGAAGGGTACACAAGTTTGAGAACTCAAAAGTAGAGGGCAATCATACCCTATTTGGAGATTTTCCAGGAATGATTATCTTTTTCTCAGCAAAGCCTCCACTCTCCTCTTTGGTAATTTCGTATTCGATAGTCTCGAATTCATAGGATTTACTCGATGGAATCTGACGACTCTGGGCATAGAGACGACATGCGTATCCATTTGTGATCTGTTATATGTATTTATTACGCTTTTTGATGAAAGTTTGTATTGATCTTTTTAAATGTTTACAAACCTGATAAATACAGAGCTCGCTACTCTCGAACTTTATCTTTTTGAGTTCTTGATCCCTTCTGAATGCCCGCATTTTTCTATTAACTCTCGAGCAAGCGATGATTTCGGCCCTGCATAATCAGCATTGTCAAGCTGGAAGAAACAGAACATTCACCTTGTAAGTTCTTTGAGAATTTTAACATGGCAGAGGCGGGGCAATCGGGAGAAATGGTCCTGAGCAGTCAAAACAATGAGTTGTCGATGAATTTCTGATAACTAACGTTGATTCCGAGGTCATATTCCTCTACTTCCACGTCATTCACTTGAGAACTTTCTGCGCTGACGATGGATGGATCCCTGTAATAAACGTTCTTACTTTACTGTCACTTAATCTATTTATACCAGCGAACGTATAGCCTTCACGCAAAGGAATTAACTGAAAAAGCTTTTGATATTGCTATCCTAGGCGTAGAGGCGAAAAGCTAAAGAACGAGGCGAAAGAAGGCATGTATACTGACAATTGTATAACGAACTTATCATTTTATAGTCATTTTGATTAAAGTAGCCACAGCAAAGGTTGATTGAAAGGATAAGATTACCAGAATATCAAAACTAATCACGTTACGACCGATTTTCGCTTGCCTCTTTCTGCTTGAATGTCTTCTTCTTGACTAATAGCAATTTTTTGACAAATGGCATCGACTGTTTATGAAAAGGGTGATTCACAAATCCTATTGGGCAAGGTTTTCTTGCGTACGAAACCAAAATCTTCAAAACAGGGTTGGCTGCTTGATTCATCGAGCAATTCGTGTGCTAATTGCGTATAATTAAGCAAAACTGACTCATTCGGCTCGATTCTGGCCCGTTTCTCACTGCTTTCGCTTCCATTTCCAGGGCGTTTGCCATCGGGACTGCAAATTATTATTCATGAATGAAGGAAAAGAGTAGTTGACTACGATTCGAAGACCATTAGCAAGTAATTACGCAAGAAAACTACTAAAGGGGAAACATTAGCAGAAAAACAATCGTACCGGCTCATTACTCGATTCTGCTGCTTCCGATTGCTCTCGTAAGTTCTGAAACTGCAAAAGTGATTAAATTTATAAGTAAATCGACGAAAAGCAGAGAGAACGAACTACAAACTTCATTGTGTGTAATGAACGTGCACTTCATCGGGGTGCAATATCCCGAGTGACAGCGATACTTTTTTTTGATTCTTCCCGGTTCCGGCCTTGCGCCTTTCTCCCTCTGTTTCTCCTTCTTTGGTTTCTTTCCTGCTTATAAAAATATAAAAAAATACAAGATCTATTCCTTTTTCTGAAATGAGTCTGGATTAGTCTTTTCTGACCACCAAGCGAATTACTGAAGGGAATTGAGAATGTTTAGTGCTGAAGTATGAATTATCCCCCGATTTCTGAATAAACGGTTCTGCTCACGGCCAAAGGCCACTTATATTCGCACAGTATCTTTTACTTCTACCGTTTTGAGGTTATTGTAAAGAAATGCGTGGACGAAAAAGAAGAGATGCGTTTGGAATATGGATACTCAAGGCACCTTTCTTGTTTCCCCTCTCTACGGTCTCGATATACAATCCAATTGTCACACTACTAAAAAACGCGAGAAGATACAGGGAACATACAAGATTACGGGGCCAAGATCGGATGAAAGCATACGGGTCCTCATGGAACCATCATGAAGGAGTCTTCCGACCTTGTCTTAGGGGAAACAGGGGAAAGAAGCACATCACTATCCCCTTATCATGGCTCCATATTCGCCGATGAGTCTCATGACTTCTTCCTTCTTCCTCTCGATTTCTCTCTGTCTCGCAACACATTGGCAGTCACAAGTTGCATTCCAATCCTCAATCGGTGCCTCTAAACTGCAAACTTCTTCAACTGCATAACAGCGGCCGATATTCGGTACTGCGCTTTGAGGGAAGGATCGTCAGCGAGAATAACCTGGAAATGGTGGAATTACAAGCAATGCTCTTTACATCGTTCTGTATCACACTCTCTTGATTCATTTTCTGTGCGTCCTTGATGTAAAAGTGAACTGTCCGAGGCTTTGCAACATTGACACTCTCGATTAGGCGAGGGTTCATTGAAAAGAAATAGAGAGTACCTTGCTTGTGTACATAATCGCAGCTTGTTCATGTGCAGAAATCTGACGAGTGAGATCGGGATTGAGACAGAGAGGACATTCGCCTTTCTCATCCTGGAAAGTAAGAAGGTAGGAACAATAAGCCTCCTTTTAATCTCCCTTCAAAAAGACTGCTTGTCACAGCGTTCAACAGAAAAGGCAAATTAGAACTATTAGAACTAACGCGGCCTTTGTGATTGATCCATCCATGCGGCACTCGATTGGGACGAGAGTTCGTATGAAAGCGAATCTCCGTCCGTTTCTCCATCTATGCTATCCTCGTTTTTTTCAATATTTCAACTAAATTTATAATAGGAAATAGATAGAACTGTGAAGAAAGAGATAGAAGTGCGGGAGTAATTATGATTCGAGAATCAAAAAGGAGTGGTAAGACAAGTCTTGCCTAAGGGATCTCGTGATATTCAGAATTGCGAAAATGGATTGACTCTCCCTATTGGAGTAGTCACTTGCGCCAGGCTCCGGGAGGTGAAACGACTTCTCTCTCCCTCAAAACAAGTGCGAAGTAGTATCTTCTCCTTCTTTGGACTAATGAGGATCATCCCCGTTGGTTAGAGCCATAGCAACCACATAGTATCAGGATTATCAGGAGAGGGAAGCGACTAGGGAAACCAAATATGATGTGTAGTAGGGACTACACTGAGTCTCGTGATGGCATTAGTATGATTCATACAATGATGTTTCATTATGAGCCTTGCTTCCGATGGATTGGTTCCTTTCGCCCTCCTCTTTCTCAATACGATTGAAATGAAGTAATGAACAGTCACAATTATCGACAACATTACTGAGGAAAGCAATCGTGGAAAGTATGAAGGACGTCGTATGGGGGACAGGAAAGTCGCACTCGACAGGTTAACTATAGACCTTATATAACAGCCTTATATACGGAAGCGATATTTAGGGAATCTAATTCGGGCTTCTGACTCTTTTTTCGAAAAGGCTTGGAGAAACAGTGGAGAGATACTTAATGGAAGACGCTGGCTATAAGGAACGACGAGTGTGGAGTAATCGGCTCTGTCGGGATTGTGTGGTCCCATAGGAATTGTGAGGTCCCATCAGTATTGTAAGGTCCCAACAGAATTGTGAGGTCCCAAGAAAAATAAATGACCCTCGACGGAATTGTGAGTTCCCATCAGAATTGTGAGGTCCCATCAGAATTGTGAGGTCCCAACAGAATTGTGAGGTCCCAAGAATTTGAGCCTTCTTGGGACCTTAGAATTCCCACTGAGACCCTTTGAATCTTCTTGGGACCTCAGAATCCTGTTGGGACCTTACAATTCCCACGGGAAACTATCAGTAAGGACGTCAATTCATGGATTCCATCAAGGCCCTGCAAAAAAAAAGAATGCAAATCACCTTAATCCTTCGACAAGGATGATAGTGAGAGACCGGTCACATCGAACAAGGATAGGAATAGCTGGTCTCGAATAAGGATTTGAACATGGCTCTACTCTCCTCATTTCGTGTGCGGAAAAATGTCCAACCAAAGATTTCTGATTCCGATTTGGTTGGCTAGTCCCAACTAAGTTTCTTTTTTCAACTAAGTTTTTCTGTTTCAATCAATATTTGAACTTCTATGGTTTACAAATACCTTGATTGACTAAACGATTTGCTAACACTGCTCATAGGCCCGCGTGGGAATTGTGAGGTCCCAACAGGATTCTGAGGTCCCAAGAAGATCCAAAGGGTCTCAGTTGGAATTGTAAGGTCCCAAGAAGACTCAAATTCTTGGGACCTCACAATTCTGTTGGGACCTCACAATTCTGATGGGACCTCACAATTCTGATGGGACCTCACAATTCCGTCGAGGGTAATTTATTTTTCTTGGGACCTCACAATTCTGTTGTGACCTTACAATTCTGATGGGACCTCACAATTCCTATGGGACCTCACAATCCCGACAGAGCCGAGTAATCGACTGAACAACGATCGAGGTGGCAAGTGAGGGTTACGGTAACAGACTCGACAGTGAGATTGTGACTTCTTTATCCCTCGATAGATATGACATAAGTTGAGAGATAGGTTAGAGTGGATACGTAGAGGGTGTGGGACAAGATGAGAAGACTCAAGAGATAATTATAAATATTTTGGCGGCATATTCCAAGCAGATATTGTCGGGAGATGGAATCCAATGGAAGGATCTTCATCTCGAATCACAGTCATCTC
>LS498788.1:512926-561446 GCA_900490845.1 Pristionchus japonicus | reverse complement strand
AGTGAGATTGTGACTTCTTTATCCCTCGATAGATATGACATAAGTTGAGAGATAGGTTAGAGTGGATACGTAGAGGGTGTGGGACAAGATGAGAAGACTCAAGAGATAATTATAAATATTTTGGCGGCATATTCCAAGCAGATATTGTCGGGAGATGGAATCCAATGGAAGGATCTTCATCTCGAATCACAGTCATCTCCCGTTTTGATCTCTGATCTCTTCAATAAGTTGAGCGAGAGTGGTTCTCTTTTGTCTTGATTTTCTCAAGAAGTCCTTCGATCTCACAAAGGCAGAGGGCGCTATATTCCACTAAGGAGTCACGGAGACTGAGGAGCGGTCAAGGGGAGAATAAAGGAAGAGATGGAAAGAAGAATGAACGGAAAAGGAGTGAGTCGATCTGTCCTCACATGGGAAGAGTTGGAGAGAGAGGGCTGGGATAAGGAAGTGTCAGTTGGATGGAGTAGGAATGAAGTTGATCAATAGAAGGAGAAAGAGACTATGAGAAGTGATCGTCTGGGGTGGAAGAAAAAGTCAACTAAGATGTAAGTATGGAAGAGCTGCAATGACAATCATTGGAGTCAGAACGTGAGTTCGAGACGGAGCAAGATCCCGGTTAACAATTGATGGGGGCTTGTGGAGAGAACATTGGAGACACAAGAAATATCGATGAGTGAATGAGGGATAGGAGTATTCAGGAGGATAGGGGACAAAATTCACTAGTGGATTAGATGCGAGACCATCTTCCGTCGTCACTCTTCCCCAGTTATTTATTCACTTTCTCTGGCAAGCCCCTTTTCATTCCTCCTCATTCGACGCAGTACGCAATGTTGTCTCTTTCTCATTGTTTAATAGTTCTAGAACCACTCATGATGGTCTGAATTCGCCGTACCATCTTCTTCCCGAAACTCATCCTTTTCACCAATCCTTTTGCATTCATTATTATGAAACAGTGTCCCCTCTTATGAACGTCGCTTGTTCCATCTTGAGGTATTCTCCCTCCCCATTCCTTCATTACCTTGTCGTTCGACACATTTTTTAATATTCCTTTCTTTTCATCTTCATTTTCAAAGTTGATTACCACTTCGCACGAATCATAATATCGCAAAATGGTTCAAAAGAGGAATACAATCAATGTATGGGCTGCGAAATCAATGAGTAAACACTGGAGGGAGCAGTCATGGAAATCAGATAGGAGAAGGCTATGCGAAATATGAAATCTCACTGAACGGTTATGGAGAGACTGTCCGGACGAAACAAGATAAGAGAAGAGAAGCGAAATCAAAGTTCTCACATCAAGATAACGGAGAAAATGGAAAAGTGAACGAGGAGCTGCGATAGCAATGGGGAATGAACAGGAGGGAGCAATCAATGAGACGAGAGAGGGGAGTGTGAAGCGAATTCAGAATTCACGCTTCTAGATTACAGAAAATAGAAAAGCAAGCGATATAGGAAGGATAACTTAAAATCAAAAAGGAAGGATCAAATTTGTTGGATCGAACTGAAATAGCGAAAAAAACTAATGATGCGATATCGAAAGATGTCTCACTCCCTACTTCCTTGATAGGGAAAAATTTGAAATGAAGTATTATGGGTAAATCTTGATCAAGCATTAGACAAATTACTTAACAACATAGGAGATAATTTAAGAATATTCACTAAACTACTACTCCTCGTTATCATCTGAATCAGAAACAGAATTAGAATTAGAATCAGAAACAGAATCTTTCGGCATATATACATTAATTTTCACTCCATGGATAGTTTTTCCCTCAACCTCCGAATCCTCCAGTTCGAAGACTGCACGAATATTGTCAGCATTATTCTCCAGTTCATGACGGGTGGTTGAGTATCGCCCTCTTTCGAGTAAGTACTGAAATCACAAGGATAAGTCAAATTTCTAATACTGAAATTCTAACCAGGAAACCGGAACCACGTATTCCCTCGATGATCATTTGACTGGTCAGAGGACGATCCGTGGAGAACTGAAGGCAAGTATCCGTTGTTCTCGACGTATTCTTCAGATGTGCGATTTGCAACTGTAAGTATTTTTTAATTATACGTTACAATAGTGTTTAGTCAATACATCTGGAAATAATTCTATATTATAAAAGTGAAAATACAAATACTGACCTTGAACAACTTGATCACCCATTGAACTTGCAAGATCATAGTTTCGACTTTAAGTTCTTGATATCCAATAAGGAAGGGAAGAGTATCTTCGTTCAGATCAAAGTAGTCGCTCTGGAAATGATCTATGTAGTGTGAGGAAGTCCGATCATAGCACTCACGAGCAATGGTTTCTTGTCATCTTCATAATCGGGAGAATACCAGTCATCCGGGGCTTCGAAAAACGGTAATTTCTCTGGTTGTAACGCCTTGAGAAAACTGTTGGTTATGAGCGAGTATGAGTAGGGAAGTTGAACGTGATGCATTGTGGATAGAGCTCGAGCCACACTGGAATTATTCACCGGATGAAGAGTGATTTAAGAATAAATAGATATGATTGATAGAGATAAATAGTGATGATTTGTGCACTAACTTAATTCTTCCCTCCTCGGAGATGATTTCGTTTCGAATGGGAATGATAACAGCCTCCTTGCAGGAATGATTCTTCAATTCGTCGGCGAGTTTGCCAAAGAAGTGGGGGTCCATCGGGAACTGGAATATGTACTAGATTTGAGACAATTCCAAAATATCAAAAGGTCATAGAGTAGTTATTTGATTGTGGAACGTACTTCGAGAGCTATGAATTTCGTAACATTCCGGATACGTATCATTTCAAATAGTTCTGTGATGAATCGATTGGGGACTGGCCACGAGGGAGCCTTTTTTCCTGTGCAATATTTTCCGGGTCTCTTCTGAAAATACGTTGAATTAGCATGTGAAAACTGGGAAAAAAATGTTCAGGGAGACCAAACATACATATTTCGGCATGGGAGAGATACTCTTCTTTTCACTAATTCTGCCATTCTTCTCTTTTTCAATCTCGTATTCTAAAATGTCGAACGAGTATTCTCTGTTCAATACACTGTGAGCCTGCATTCGAAATCCATATCCGCGACGTGTCTGAAACACGTATTCATTGCTCTTTTGGAAGTAAATTGACCAGGCGCTGTCGAAAAACAGTTATTCAAACCTGATAAATCATGAGGTCCCTCCCGTATCCTGTGAACTTGATCTTGTTCAATGTTGCTTCGTTGCGAACGAAATTCCTGTTCTTCCTGTCTGTTCGTGAGAACATTTCGAGATCCAGTCTGAATTATCAACATTGCTAGGAAAGAAAATACAGTTTGTTCACCTCTCGAGATGCTTCAAAACTCCGATAAGCGGCAAATCCGGCAATTTCTGAGCAATCAAAACATTATTGATTTATGAAATTTAGATAACTTACATGAATGGGAAATATATCCTTGGGTACTTCCGTGTTCGATCCTTGAGCATTTCCACTAATATTTGATGCATCCCTGAAACAATGACTCTATGTGAATCTATAGTATGTAATGAATACCATAGTATGAAATGAATGACAAAAAATTATTTAATTTATAATTAACAGTTGTAGTATGTCACTTACTGAGGAGTGGAAGAAGGAGCGACTGCCGAATTTCGCTTGTCTCGTTTCACTTCTTGTCTTAAAAATATTTTATATGCTTCAAAAGTCTCGGAAGGTTTTATGATCTACTAGATATTTTTGTGATCTTCTAGATATTTTTTTATGATCTATTAGATATTTTTCATGATCTACTAGTAGTGATGGGAAGACGTTTGAGCCGGAATCGTTTGGGGAATGGTACAGTATCCGATTTGGAACATCTTAATAACTTTTTAAAATCGTAATGCCTGTGTTACAGGGTTCACGAAAATCTGGATGGCGCATTTCGATCACTAAACTTCAGAAAGCTCGTAATAGCGTCACGTCAAAATCGGTGCCCTCTATTTTCTAAAATGAATTCAATAATTTTTAAAATAACAATTTTCTGAGAGTGGATTGCGGAGTAAATCGAAAGAGGCCCGCGAGAGGATTCGAAAAATGTTTAAAAGACGAGCTATGATATTCAGTAATCGATAAAATCGGCTCATAGCGTTGCGTGCACGAAAGCAAAATAGGCTCTGGCTCATCGTTGTTTACGAGCGAGAAGAAAGAAGAGAACAGGATTTATTGAGAGAGCGCAGTGAAGCAAGATATAGGAATGGGCAGAAGGGAGAAGGGGAGAGTCCTCCCGAGAGCGATCCCAGAAACGCGCGACACAAAATATCCACTTTGTGATCACTGCGATCATGTTTGAATCGCGCCAGTCGCGTAACCAGTTCGATCAAGGCTGAATTTGGGTAATATCCCCCCCAGCCCTTCGGGCAATGATCGGCGAGTGAAACCCAGTTCATTGCCTCGACTGACGCCGTAGCTTGTTTCAGTTTCCGCTTAGGCGCGTTCAAAGAATCTAAGTTCGTGAGCGGACCCAGACTTAGTCCATTTCCCTTGGTAACGGCTTCCATAGAATTCGATGCAAGACGAGCGTATTCAATCGACAAAATGCCCATTGACAAGTCTAAACAATCAACTTTGCAAGGTAAACGTCAAGTTTTTCTTGTGACTAAATTTGAAAAATGAAACGAGAACAAACTGATTTGGAGAGTCGTTAGTCCTTTTCTTGCCATTTCCGCTACGCTTTCCGCGTTGTTTGCCTGGAGAAGTCATCCCTCTGTGGAGATTCGTGTCTTGGATCTAACAGATCTGAAACAACCGCAGTTGAGTTAAAACATGTGAAGGTATAAGTGTAAATAAAAATGTGAGGTGCTCAAATGGGGAAAAAGGAAGTGCACAAAATAGCCAAACACCACGTAAGACTCTCGCTGGGGTCAGGACTGTGTGAGACGGGGTCACACAGAGGGTAGGGAGAGGGAGAGGGAAGAGAATGGATGAGGCTCTCGAGAGGGACACACACACACACACTCCCCCGAGAGTACGCGGGCTAATTAGCTGCAAACAACAATGCATCCGGGGTAAGTCAAGCCCATCAAGGCAGATTGGGTGCAAACCAAGGTGCTACGGTGAGGAATTCACTACGTTGAAAAGAAGAGGGAAGTGGTGACGATTGTAGAAAAGAAGTTGCTGCGGAACTATAACACTCCGCTCCCTGTACCCGTACCAAGTCCCAAAAAAATTTCACCCTCTTCCCTCTATGTGAAACGATCGATCAATAGTTTATCGCGAGTGGGAATCAATAGTTTATCGCGAGTTGGAGAGTGGGTAGATCAAGGGAAGGGGTGGGGAGAGAGAGTGTAAGCCCTGGGAACGAAAAGGCAACAGGAAACTACTCGGTAACAAGAAAAGGGAGGCATGAGAGGAAGAACAAAAAAGAAAGCATTGAAATATAAATTTGTTAAAACAACAATTATGGGAAAAAATCTAAATAGGGAAGAGCACGACTATTGTCTAATGGGCGGGTGAGTATAATTAGGCAGGGAGAGGGCGCGTTACATCACTCTCTCTCGCCTTTTTTTCCGTGCGGGAGATGAGAGCGCGCTTGTTTTGAATCATGGATTACGGTAGCCATCCTTAGAGGTGTATAGTAGACCTGTTGCGTAATTGGAAGTTAAAATTGATTTTTAAAATTTTGACGAAGTTTCTTTTTGGTTTGTACTTGAAGTTCGCAATCATGTATGGAATAATCATCCTATCTAATTCTCTATCAAAGAAGCGGATGTACACATATTTCAAAATCTAAGACAGTGGGGATGAAGTCAACGTGAAGTAGCCGAGAGAAGAGGCAACTTAACGGATTGAAACTTTCTTTATCGAAATGCCATTGTCGTTCGTGATGTATATTGTATAACGACTAAAGACAATATATATATATATATATATTTATTGTGTTACAATAACGTACATACAGCTAACTAGATGTAAAGTGAATGTGATGAGTGGGGTGATGATGAATTATTATTGAAGCGCACGAAAAAAGGTGGAAACTGCTCGGAACCGGAGTCTCGACGCATCTTCTCTTCTCTGATTCCCTCATTTGAGAGTTTCGATAGAGAGAAAATGATAGGATAGGAGAACATCATTGTGAATATCTAAAAAAACTCAGAAAACGAGGGAGAGATCTTAAAAGACATGGGTCAGATGGGAATATGTTCGTCACAATATGTATCACTGCATCAGAAATGCCTCATAAAATCAAGTATTGGGTGGATCGAAAGGTTTTGTGGAATCCCCTGAGCATGGCTCCATATTCCCCGAAGAGTCTCATGACTTGTTCCTTCTTCCTCCCGATTTCTTTCTGTCTCGCAACACATTGACAGTCACAAGTTGCATTCCAATCCTCTATCGGGGCCACTAACTCCAACTTCTTCAACTGCATTACCGCGGCCGATATTCGGTACTGCGCTTTGAGGGAGGGATCATCAGTCAGAATAACCTGGAATTCATGAAGTGCTTCATTTTTTGCAGAAGGGAATTTGGTAGAGAGGGAGGTCATAGACAACTAGAAAGTACCTTGCTTGTGTACATAATCGCAGCTTGATCATGAGCAGAAATTTGATTGGTGAGATCGGGATTGAGACAGAGAGGGCAATCGCCTTTCTCATCCTGGAAAGAATGAAAATGGTCATCTCTCCTCCCTTCTTTGATGAACGAGAGGGAATACATGTTAGATGATTGAACCCTCGGACAGAATACGGCAATTACAGAAACTTACTCTCCGTTTGTGGTTGATCCATCCATGAGGCACTCGATTGGGACGAGAGTTTGTATGGGAATGCATAGTGAATGGGCGAATCTCTAAAACTATTTCATTTGCGATATTCTCATACGAGACTTTCGAAAAAAAAGGATGGACACCTTGATAAGAAAGGAAGTTGAGAAGAGTTGAAAGACTATGAAGAAAGAAATTAGTGGAGTGGGAGAAATTAAGTTTGAGTGGGAACGGAGGTGGAGACGTGAGAATTACCATCAGTTGAATTGAAAGAATGAAGATGAAGAGTAGTACGAAGATACTTTCCCCTCTCCTCTGCCCAAACATGTGGAAAGTAGTATATTTCCGTACTAATGAGTATTGACCCTTTGGATAGAGCCATATCAACCACATAATATCTGGATTATCATGAAAGAAGAAGAGCCTAGGGAAAACATGTGTGATGCATTGGGCTTGATGTAGACATGAGTATGATTCATATAGTGATGTCTCATGTTCATGCGTTCGTTCGAGCCTCTAAAAATTCAAATTATAAGGATCTCAAATAAAATAACTCATTTTAATAAAAGTAACGTTGAATAAAAGTAACGAAGAGTATTGAGCAACCGATGTAACAACGATCGAGGTTGGAGGTGCGGGTTACGGTAACAGACTCAAAAGTGAGCTTATTACTCCTTTATCCTTCGTTAGAGATGACATGAGTAGAGAGACATGTAGGTGAGAATGGAAGAGTGGAGGGGAGAGGAGAGAAGAGAGGACTCCAAGATAAGGACCAAAAGATAGATGAAATTAAAGTTACCAATGCCTAGATGTTCAGGAGAGTGAATCGGATGGAAGAATCTCGATATCGAGATAGAGAGAGCGGTATCTTTTGATGTTCTCTCAGTACTCTTCAATATGTTGAGCGAGAGTGGCTCTCTTTAGTCTTGATTTCCTCGTGAGATTCTTCGATCTCACTACGGCAAAGGGCGAAATATTGTACTACGGTAGTCACTAAGACTATGGATTGGAACGTTCAAGGGGAGAGGAAGCTACGTCATAGGCACACATGCACATAAGGACTGACGGAGAGAGAAGGATGGGCTAAGTAAGTATTAGCAGGAGGGACATTCCCTCGAAGGAAAGAAGGAGTGAGAGCAACGTGGATGTCGGCTAAATGAATGATCAGATGAGATGTCACCAAGTATGGAAGAACTGAAATGCTGATCAGATCATTCATGAAGCGTAGGTATTCAGACAGGTTAGATTTCACGAGGGGTATTAGGGGCTGTAGAGAGAGCATTCACAAGGATTTTTTGCACTTTCTCAATGGTCTGCACAAAGTTCTATTCCATAAGCGCCAGAGCGCAAGAGTGATGAGATGACTCGTTTACGTTCGGACACTTTATCGACTGCGATATGCATAAAAAGAGAATTTAACGGGCGATTGAACACTAATACCTCTAACAAGACGACAAATAAGCAATGCAACGAAACGAGAAGAACCAGTGCCTTAACTCGCCGTCTTACAACGTCAATTATTGAGTCGGAGAGAAAAGCAAGAGGTAGTTGTTCGGATGAAGTAACTGATAATTAGATTGAAGTAGAGATCGAAAAGTATAAAGTATTATTAGTGTTGAGAGCAAAAGAATAGGGAGGTGTTTAAGTGGTTATGGGGAGAAGAACTCATGGTCAATGAGTAGGCTGACGATTGCAGCCGTTGGAATAGCCTCCTATGCGACGTTCGCTCCTCCGGTCTTGGCGCTCATCAGAGCAGTTAGTCTCTGATTCGACTGCTGTAAAATGATATTTGTGATTCAATTAAACAATCAGAATTGCATACACTCCACCTCCACATTATTGAACTGTTTTGAGTCACATCAGCGTGGAAATGAAGTAGGAAAAGGATCAACGTTTCACTTATTCGTCCCGAAATTCACCTCAGCCTTTTGGATCAGAACCGTCCACTTCTGAGTCGCTGCCTCCGCTTTTTTCTCCACCTCCTTTCTTCTCTCTATCATCTCCCTCATGACGAGGAAAGCTTCATTCGCAGCTTTCTGGTCTCCTGTAATGTATCCGTCAGAGATGGAACGGCCTGATTCGCTCCATTTCACGCACTCTCTCGCCTCACTGCCTAATGAGAAATGGAGAAAGTCAGGACAATACTAGACGTTGATCTCAGATAAGAAAGCTAACTCACGCTCGGATTCTTGGAGTGCCTGAGCGAGAGAAGAGACCTTGGAATTCATCAGATCAATCAGTCTCTGATTCGATTGCTGTAAAATGATATTTGTGATCCAAGTTAACAATCAGAATTGCGTACACTCCACCTTCACATTATTGAACTGTTTTGAGTCACATCAGCGAGGAAATGAAGTAGGAAAAAGATCAACGTTTCACTTATTCGTCCCGAAATTCACCTCAGCCTTCTGGATCAGAACCGTCCACTTCTGAGTCGCTGCTTCCGCCTTTTTCTCCACCTCCTTTCTTCTCTCTATCATCTCCCTCATCACGAGAAAAGCTTCATTCGCAGCTTTCTGGTCACCTGCAATTGATCCATGAGAGGAGTCATTGGCCTGACTCTCTTCATTTCACGCACTCTCTCGTCCCTCTGCCTGACGAGAGATAGTGCGAAATGGAGAGAGTCAGGCCATTACTAGATGTTGATCTCAGATAAAAAAGCAAACTCACGGTCGGAATCGGAGAGGGCCTGATCGAGAGAGATGGGAAGAGCGGGAGTTCCATGTCTCTCTTCCGTCTCTTCCGGGGTCTTCTCGACTTCCTCGGCCGGATTATCGACCGGAGCCTCCTCTCGCTTCGCAGCCTCATCAGAAGGCTCCCTGGGCTCTTCAATATGAGCATTCGGTGGCTGTGCCTGGATCGAACGCAACAGCTCCACGAGATCGGTCGGGAGAGGCAGAGCCAGAACGGGGACGACGAGATTGGGCGCTTCTCCCTCTGCACGACGACCAATTGGAGTCTGTTCGAGGTCGCCACCTGCAATGATTAGTGAACTGTCTCCCTCAATTTCAAGCATTCTCTTGTCAATCTGACTGCTGAGAAAGCAGATTATCACTAGTTTTGATTTCAAGTAGTTATAACAGAGGCAACAACGTACCCTGTGCTCCAAGAAGAGCGTTCGGCTGAGGCTCCTCAACAGGGATCGTTGGAGTTCCTCCATCTGCTGGAGGAGCGAGGAAAGGATCGACTGCCAGATTCTCGACACGCTGCTCGACAAGCGAATCTTCTCCTTCCTCGGAGGGAGTGTCCTCGGGTACATCCTCCACCATCTCCTTCTTGACCTCCTTTGCTTTCATTCCGATCATGAAAGCAAGGAAGCGCTCATCCGCTTCCTCTGAGATAGCTCCTTGCTTGGTTCCCTTCGAGGCGGGAGCTCTCTCAAGGAGGAGACGATTCTCGACGAAAGAAGGCACCTTTCCGTCAGTCGACGCAGGTGGAGTAGGAGGGAGGGCATCCTCGTGCGCACCATCGAAAGGCTCCAAGCAAGGCATGTCATCGAGGGAAGAGTCGATCTGCTCCGTCTCCTCTTGAGACTTCTTTGATCTCTTTGCCGCAGCCTGTCCGTGCGCCTGAGCAGAGCGACTTCTGCAATTGACGATATTATTTGCTGAATAGCCGCACTTTTGCTCCTAACATCGACGTAATTCGTGCGCTAGATTGCATCTACCAACCTCTTGCCAGACTGGGCCGGTGTCTCGATGGCAGCCTCTTCCTTCTTCTCTCCATCACTTTCACTTCCATCCTCAGTGAAACTCGCTTCACGATCCCTGAAAGCGATGCCATCTCATCACATCATATTGGAAATGTGATTGACATACCTGAGCTCGCTCAACTTCTCCTCCGTCAATTCTTCCTTTTTTACCACAACGACCTTGACGGAGTGGTGACGCACCTTCAATGCAACGCGTTCCTTAACACCACCACGCCCCATGCACTCTTTTTTTACACTCATGGTATATAATAAATCCGACTCTGACCGTAACTCTCGAATTCTGTGTATCTACTGCCCAGCTACAGTATCTTCTGCTGTCGCAATCCTTACCATAACCCCTTATCCTCTCGGCCTAATGTTCCCTTATCGTACTCTTGATACCGTAAGCCTACTCGTACCGTATCCCTCGTCCCCTCGACCAACTATTCATTACCGTACTCCTGATCCTGTAATCCTACTCGTATCGTATCCCTCGTCCCCTCGACCAACTATTCATTACCGAACTCCTGATCCTGTAATCCTACTCGTATCGTAACCCTTTCCCCATTGACTTACTGTTCCTTTACCGTACGCCAATCCATCGTTTCCTTACCGTATCCCTAAAACATAATATCCAAACTACATCGAACCTCCAATATCTCTCCCTTCTCCTCCTCTTTCTCGTCCTCCTCAGCCATTTCGGGGACCTCTGCGATGTCTTCCTCTGCCATATCGCCGGCCTCGTCCTCGTCCTCGGCCAATTCGGGGATGGAGGAGAGTCCGAGAGTCGCCAGAAGCTCTTGGATATCGAAGAACTTCTTCTCGAGGGTGCCACTCTGCTGAATGGAGTTGATTGGTCTATTTCTTCCTTAGTATTGCTGTCCAATAGGTAGGAGAAACGGACAGGGACAGGGGATATGGTGCCCATTCACCGCTAGCAATCCTCAAAGAACCATCCCCTCATTGAGTGCATAATTTTAGGTGTTTCAGTCACAGGACTACTTTAAATCACTCCATATCAACCCTCTGGCACTGAACAAATGGTTTGACCATGTGCAATCTCATCCACCAAACTACTTTATCTCAAGCACATCGGCCCTCAAGTGACAAGAGTATGGTCCGAACCTGCGTATTATCTCCATTCTCTTCCTCGGGGAACTCGGGGAGACCCAGGTCGTTAAGCGTGAGAGTTTTTGCGCGCAGAAGCGTCTTGAGCGGATCGCACACCTGAATGGAGTCGATTGTCATTCGCACTTCCTCGATCCGATACGCCGGCTTAATGGGTGGAGGAGGAATACCTTTCTCAACCCGATCCACACACAACAGGCCTTATACTCCTTCCTCGTCTTCTTCCAGTAGTGCATTCGCACCTCACCGTGTTGTATCAGAGGGTTCTGCCAGTTGGCCTGCAAGGCAATCCTTTTGTGGGGATAAGAAGAGGCGGGGCGTTATCGCGCTCTATCCATTTTGCCTCCTCTCCCCTGAGTGAGACAGAACGAGAGAGCATGCAGATAGGAGAGAGTCAGACAACGGGATTGCTCACGGGAAGTTGGTCGTAACGAAGGGTTGCGTAGCTCCCGTCGAGGAACTTCACGAGATAGAAGTCCTTCACTTCACGAGGCAGCATGCTTTCTGTAAAGTTCGAAAATACTTGACGTGAACTGAGGGAATACGGGGAATGGGGGGTCAGACAGATCTAGGAATAGAGTGGAAATCATTAGCAGTCGTGTATATAACAGCATGAGAGAGAGCGGAGGCAGAAACAAACAAATTGGAGGGAAATCGAGAACATTAGAAGTTAACCCCGAACCCGAGATTCAAATGTGAAACTTGGAGGGAAGTGACCATTCAAAACGAGGTGCACACGAGAGGTGGAAGGAAGCGAGTAAACAGCTTGATGAGTGGCACCTATTGTGTCTTTCCTCCAACTCCTTCTGCCCCTCTCCTATTGTACACTATCTATCGCTGGTCAGTCAGACCGTGAGAGGGAGAGAGATGGAGAGAGTCTAGCTCTCACTGTCTGACCCTCCACTCTCAACACAGTATACATGCTTCTCTCTCGAGGCTTCTCCCTCCTTCCCACTATTTCATATGGCCTGATCTCTTCGAAACAAGGGGACGGTGATGCGCGCTTGCCTGGTCAAGAAAATAGCGCCTTCGCCTTCACTCTTTCTCCCACGTGAGAAGGAGAAAGAGAGAAAGACAACCCTCAAGGCAGAATCAACCATTGATAGGACAAAAGATCTGCGAAACAAGGAATACACCTCTAGGTGGCGTTGCGCAATCAAAATCACTTGGGCCTGATCAAGTAAATATCCAATCAAACTGTTGTCATCTTGCGAGAGAGAGAGAACCCCAGTCGGAATCAGTTATCGAGAGGAGGAGAATGCAGCAAAACGAGGAGTGGTCGCAATCGAAATCGAGCGGGATGGATGAGACTGGATAAGACAATGACAGGACACTCGAGAAAACACAATGCGGAATCAGCCACTCATCAATCAAGGAAGGGAAGGAATCAAGAACATAAGGTAAATCGATTGGCTTTCGGAAATCGTCAGCGGAAAGGAAGTAGATACGAAGTAAGAGTGGGGCAAATTTGAACATGCAACTTTGGAGGGAATATGGCACCTCTCAAACTGAGCATATGGGGAAAAGAGAGAGAGGAGAGAGTGAGAAGTTGAGTGACCGTTGTGTCTCCGCTTCCTTCCCTCTTCGTCTCTTCTCTCTATTACCGGTCAGACAGACCGAGAGAGTGAGAGGAGCTGAGAGAGTGTTTCACGCGGCTTCTCCCCTCCCCCCTTCCGAGTGTCCAGATGTTCTCTCGATTCCTCTCGCTATCTTGGTCTGTCTAACCAGTGATGGAGAGTGTTCAAAGAGATGCAGGAAGGAGGAGGGAAATGGTTCTCTCTCTCCAGCTATTGACACCCCTGCACCACTTCTCCTCTTGTTTTCCTCCAAACGGTCCAACTCTCATGCAAGTTACAAGTTTGAATCCTCCACCATTCTCACAGAGAGGAAGGGGAGATGCAACAAGGCAGACTCAACCCCGACTTTTCCCTAGTCATCCTCTTTCTCTACAAGCAGTCGTGACTGTCTTTGCTCGATTTCAACTATCGAAATCAGCGTGAGAGGTTGATGAAACCACGTCGTTCCTATGGATAGAGAAAGTACATGAATGGGACGAATACTGTTGAGTAGGGAATTCGAGACTGACACGGTGAATGAGATACTCGAGAGAGTTCTCGCAATCGAGAGACAGACTCGTATTCCAAGTCGTTCTGTAGGGTAATCTCGTCGGAGAATTACGATTGATAACCGATGACCTGGCTATTCAGAACAAACATGCCTGCTTAGCTGGACTGTTAGTGCCACAAATCAAGGAGGAGAGAGGTAGAGGGAAAGTGCTAACCAATAAGGAGGAGTAGAGAATAACCTGAATCCAGAGCGGCCAGAAAAATACGAAATACTAAAGAGTGACGGGTGGACCGCTCTACTTTGAAAGGGAATACGACCGCAAAGGCAGGCCAGAAGAGAGATCAGGGATGTTCTACTGTGAACGAACGTTCTGACGAAGTTGGAGACGCGGAAGGACGAGAAGGGGATGGGGAAGGCTTTTTTGCTTCTCACAAGGAGAGAAAGGAGGAGGGGAGGCGCAATCAAAGTGCAGTGAATGACGGAATGATAGAGTAGACGAGTACGGTATCTTTTACCTGGAAGAGTCTTTGCATGGATACACGCAAACATGCCTCTCCTGGGATGATAAGGGCATCCAGTGAGGGTCATCTTGATAGCGCTGAGACAGCGAGGTTGACCTCTCTCTCCCCAAGACGGATGGGTGACGACCGAGATGTTATCGTTCCTTGAGATGACAAATGAGAGAGGTTAAGAAGAAAAAGGAGAAGAAGAATAGGGGTCGGACCGTTCACGCTAAACGGCTGACCACGCTTTGGATAGGTCAGAAAGCGCGCTGAAGTTAGAAACAAGTGTATGGTAGGTATGTGGATATGGAAGGAGTGCGAAAGAAATGGAAACTTGGTGAACAACCCATCCATGGGATTGACGAATGCACAGGAGAGGGCAAAGTGATTATCTGTAATTATCGAGAGATCGACTTTTGATGCAATATAATGGATAAGAGATGAGGCGGAATTGGAAACACCCTCTCGAGATAGGATCAACCATGAGAATTACAGTAACCGAGTCCGTGAATCTCTCATCATTAACAACTCTGAAACGCCTTTAGTGATGTAAGAAGGAGTTGAAAAGGCTCAATGCCGCGTTTTTATGCCGAAAATCTACTCATTCGAGGGATATCACTCTCATTTTTTTTGTTCTTTCTCGTTCTCTAGTCGAGATTTCGGACGCAATGGAATTATTTAAGCATGGTAAAAGGACCGGGAGTCCAAATCAAGATGCTTCTCTCTGTTTATGTCGGGAAGAAGAGAAGCAATCACAACCCGAGGAGAATAAAGAGGAAGAAGAGGAGAATGATCAGTATCAGTGACCGTTCGGGTCCTATCCACGGTTGTCCCACTGATTCAATTACTCTGTTTGGAATGGAAACAGACAGCCATTTATTCGCACTGCTATCTGATTGCCGTGGGAGAATTGCAATCAAGGTACAGTGTCCCGCCCTCATGGGCTGATAAGGGCTGCTAAGGGGGGCTGTGAGTGTGAGGGTATGCAAAGTGAGTGTGAGGGTATACGTGAGGGTCAGATGGGAATATTTTCGTCACAATATGTATCACTTCATCAGAAATGCCTCATAAGGTCTAGTATTGGGTGGATCGAAAGGTTTTGTGGAAACCCCTGAGCATGGCTCCATATTCCGCGATGAGTCTCATGACTTCTTCCTTCTTTCTCTCTATTTCTCTCTGTCTCGCAACACATTGACAATCACAAGTCGCATTCCAATCCTCAATCGGCGCCTCTAACTCTAACTTCTTCAACTGCATTACAGCTGCCGATATTCGGTACTGAGCTTTGAGGGAGGGATCATCAGTGAGAATTACCTGGAAATGGTGGAATTACAAGCAATGCTCTTTCCATCGTTCTGTATCACACTCTCTTGATTCATTTTCTGTGCGTCCTTGATGTGAAAGTGAACTGTCCGAGGCTTTGCAACATTGACACTCTCGATTAGGCGAGGGTTCATTGAAAAGAAATAGAGAGTACCTTGCTTGTGTACATAATCGCAGCTTGTTCATGTGCAGAAATCTGACGAGTGAGATCGGGATTGAGACAGAGAGGACATTCGCCTTTCTCATCCTGGAAAGTAAGAAGGTAGGAACAATAAGCCTCCTTTTAATCTCCCTTCAAAAAGACTGCTTTTCACAGAAAAGGCAAAAAAAAAATTGTAGTAAAGGAACTAACGCGGCCTTTGTGGTTGATCCATCCATGAGGCACTCGATTGGGACGAGAGTTTGTATGGGAATGCACCGTCATTGGGTGTCTCTCCGTTCGTTTCTCCATCTATGCTGTACTCATTTTTACAAAATGTCTACCAGAAATATATTAGAGAGTTGAGAGATCGCTGTTCAATAAGAGGCAAATGAGAAGCATTAAGAGGTGAAGGGAACTGAGAACGGTACTGAGAAGAGAGAAAGAAGTGCGAGAGAAATCATGATTCGGCAAACAACGGGTCAAAAGAAGGGAGAGGAATGGTATGACATGCGACATCGGATATATGAGCTGGTAAGACAAAGGCACCCAATGATATCCATAATCACGAGAATGGGATGACTTTCTCATATTGGAGTAGTCTCTTACGACTCCGGGAGGTGAAAAGACTTCTCTCTGCCTCAAAACAAGTGGAAAGTAGCATCTTCTCCTTCTTTGGACTAATGAGGATCATCCCCTTTGGTTAGAGCCATAGCAACCTCATAGTATCAGGATTATCGAGAGAGGGAAGCGACTAGGAAAACAAGCGAGATGTGTAATAGGGACTACATTGAGTCTCGTGATGGCATTTGTATGAATCATACAATGATGCTTGCTTCGGATGGATTACTTCAAGTCGCGTCCACCTCAATACGATTGAAAGCGTGAATGGTAATGAACAGCCTCATTTATCGACAACCTCCGAGTATTCGAGGAAAAAAGATATCACGATGGATAAAGTGTGACGAAACGGCGATAGCGATTGGAATAGACCTAGGGGACATAAACCGAGATTTTCACACGAGAGGCACGAAGCCTCTGGATTTTAACTTCCTAGGGGAGAAGAATCGAAGAAAATGAAGGAATTATGAACGGAAAGTCGATCTGTCCATTTATGGGTAATGGATTGAGTAAGCCAGTATCAATTGGGTGGAGTGGGTCTAATATTTACCCCTTGAAGAAGAGATGGACTAAGAAGAGTGAATATATGGGTTGAAAAGGGTCAAATGAGAAGTAAGTAAGAGTGGAAGGAAGCTGATCATACCATTCACTGAGTGGAAGGAACAGGTACATATTCAAAGAGTTCAGAGGTCTAGAGATAGACAAAGGGAAATGGGGATGTGGAGATTGGATCGGATTCATATTGTGATCTGAGGGAAGAGATTTTCCAAAACACAATTACGAGCCAAGGGAAGAAGAGAAAAAGATCGAAGGGAAGGGAAACATTTTAGAAAGAGCAGTTTGTTATCAGCACTCGAGCTATGGATGGTCAAATTCTTTTCTTCTACCCTTTCTTCTGTTCCCCACCGATATTTGGTGGCTGTCCCTTTCATTGAATGTCACTTGTTCCATCTTGAGATATTCTGCCTTCCCCATCAGCCCTTCGTTACCTCATCATTTCGAGTACGACTGAACCGGATCAAGCTCTTTGCTTACTTTGCATCCATCTCCATGTTTTCATATGTTTATTTCCATTTCACATGTATCATAATATCGCAACAACATTCTTCGGAGAAATATATTCAAGGATTAGGAGAGGAAAATACTGGGGAAAGAATAGTATTGAAGAATCAATTACTGCCTATAACGCATCAATGTAAGATAATGTATGAGGTCAAGAGGGACGGAAAAGAATAAGAACACTCCAAGCACATAAGCAGCTGATTCAGGTCCAGTTATAGATGCGGACCCAATCACGAATCGTCGGTCCAAAGATGTGCACTTGAACTCCATGAACATATTGACCTTCCACAATGTGATCGAAAGCGAGGATTCGTGCACGAATCTGATCCGATATTCTCTTGATGAAGAGGTCATTGTCTTCACTCGGTTTACACTAAATATCAAGATTTTGCATCAAACATCACAATATACTTTCAACCTCGAATGCATGTCCAAATTGACGAGAGAGAAGTGAACGATTCATCGGTCCGTTGAGCGCGAATACGAACCAGTTATCGGCGACAGTAGTATCCGTGAGGTTCTCGATGTGATTCTGCAAGTACTTCATAATGTTAAGATTATTATAATGATTCAGGTCATGTGGAGAAACTCTCTTTTTCACAATTATTGATATAACTGAATTGTGAAACTGACTAACCATAACAAACTTTGGAATCCAGTCCACATCGAGGATCATGATGGGTATTTGAAGGATTTTGAATCCCTTTAGATATTCGAGAATATCCTCTTTTGGTCTGAAGAAATGGGCCTACGAATATAAGTTTAATTGGTGGCCTTCGACTGAATTACTTACCAGCTTCACTTCACTGGCCTCTTTTACATCTGGTTCTCGAAATTGATGATCCCCGTGAGCCATGGAGAAATTAGTTAATTTCCCTCTACTTATTCCTCTCACGAAATCTTCGTCGACTAGAGAAGTCGATCTCGTAGTGGAATCGAAAGAAGGAAGTACAACTAGTTCTATTTTGTTGCATATACGAGCAACACTGCAACAAATGCAAGATAAATACGCGCTTCTGTAAAAAAAAACATCACCTCATTCGAGCTCTTTCCGTGGTTTCTTCGTCCAATAAGGAATAGAAAAATGCCGATCTTATCTCGTGGCCTTTCATTGCATCATTAAGTTTTTCGAACAAATTAGCATCGTATGGGAACTGAAATAATCGAATGACAGCTCTCTTCGCCTCAGTATGAATTTGATGTCTGCCGGGCATTTTCACTCCATTAATGCATGACTTACTCCAATGAAATAGACCATCCTGATGTTTATCTTCCGCATCAGTTCAGTAAGTGCGGAAGCAAATTCGTCGGGGACTGGCCAAGAGTGCGAGGGGCTTTGATTCCACCATCTCTTCCATTGGATGTCGTACTAAAGGTAAACAGTATGCTCTATCACATCCTTCGCAGTTCCGCATATCCTCTTTCCCCGCAGAGCTTCTAATCATCTAATTTACGAAACACAACAATTCTTCTGATGATAATGAACTCTCCCAGAGTTGATTCCCTTATAGAAAAAGAACTTGCACTATCAATTTCCTCACTACGAGGCGGATTCTCAATGTATTGTCCAGATTCCTCGATTATCTCATACTCGAATGTGCCAGTTGAATAATAACGATGACCGATCAGCCGACTCGGGTTGAGACTGAATCCGTATCCCTTTTCGGTCTGTAAGTGATTCCTTTATGGATTTTCAATGAGAAATCAATGGGTTTGGTACAGATCAAAACTAAAACTCTTGGATCTGGTAGACCTGGTAGAGGGAGAGCAAGCCTCCATCATATTTGATGAGATCTAGCGCTTTTTCATTCTCCAAGTAACGCATTTTTCTATTCACGCTCGACAGTCGTGCGATTTCGGTTCTGAACGATGTGATATGATAAATAAAGATGACAAAAAGTAAAGACCTGGTGAGATGTTGACAAATCGCGAGATGGCATAGTTGTGGTACGTTAGTGATATGGTCCTGAGCATGGATAAGAGATGGAGCTTGTATTGAGGGTTCTTTTTCCTCCACGCATAGTCAAGTTATGTATTGCTTCCTTCTACTGGAGAGTCTGGAGAGTGATCTCCCTCTTTTTCTCTCTCTCCCTCTCGTCTCACCCTTGACCCTCTCGATTCGAGCCTCATTAGAGAGCGTGGAATTAACATATGAGATTTATCAACAGCAAACGTTCTAGACAAATGACTCCTATCTCACAGACGAAGCCCTTCCCCCCACACCTCAACTGCTACTTCATCAAATAATCCTACATTTTTTCGTGATATTTCGATTGAATATTGTTTCTATGAATCACAGTGGATCTTTGCGAGAGGTGTTCTTCTATTATAATGATGACTCACTTCGGTAGCAGATCCATCGTCAGCCACTTCGGTAGAAGTGCCATCAACAACAGTGTTTCCGTTTCCAGGAGAAGTTTTCGGCATGCGAAACGGATCAGGGTGAAAGATTGCCATTACTGGTAGCTCTATGAACTGAAAACGTAGAATGAATCACGCGCCTTCCATCGACCAGGAAAAACTCAGCAATATACAAAACTCGCGGGTCAACAGAGTACTCGTGCCTCTCTCGCGGATAAATGTGCTACTTGGAAGGAAGCCCAGCCCGAGTGAACATCAGGGGTCAGGACGGGTGTAAGGGACTGAGAGGGAGATGGAAGAGAAGGGAAGGGGAGTACTCGTGCCTCTCTCGCGGATAAATGTGCTACTTGGAAGGAAGCCCAGTCCGAGTGAACACCAGGGGTCAGGACGGGTGTAAGGGAACGAGAGGGAGAGGAAAGAGAGGGGAAGAGTAGAGAGATCGATTGAAGAGAGGGGGAAAAAGAGATGTGCACTCGAGAATAAGAGCTATTAGTGGGTACAAACAGCTGACGGCTACGGCAAAAAGTTCACAATTGAGAGAGTCAGTAATTGTTCAAACAGGGCACAAATCAAGCTGAAGCTGCCCGCAGTTTGGGAAGGAAGAGAGGACAAGAAGAGTTCTCACTCTCGAAACCACGCTCACTGGGAACCAGGGGAAGGAGAAAGGGACAACAAACCGCTTGCTAACCATGCCGTTTGTAACCAACCTGGAGTACAGTTATTTAGCACCCGTCAGCGTGCTCGGAGCTCGAAGTATGAGAGATGGAGGAAGGAAAAGCGGAACGTATCGGTCGGTGTAGTATCAGAGAAGCGCGCCATGTGCTGAGCAGAGAATTACGGTTGCCGGTTAAATAAACTAGTTTGCCTCCTCCCATTCTCTTCACAAATTCCTCATTAATGAGGTAATAGCTACAATGAATCTTGACGTTGCTTCTTCTTTTCAGTACTTGAGCGACACTGAAAGTGTTAAATTACAAAAAGAAGAAAAATGAGTGCACTAACTTGAACCTGCTCGGGTCAGAAATAGCCTCGTTCTGGATTGGATACATACTAAACTTGGATGAGTGAATGCGTATCCAACTCGGTAGCCAGCTGCCCATAAAAGTTCGCATCCGCAGGAAACTACAAAAGAAGTGTCTCGATCGGCAAGGCAATTTACCATATTTTCTACGTATTTTGTAATAGAGAGTGAACTTACAGCGTAAGCAGTGAAGTTGGTGACATCGATCCTTCTCATCAGTCCTGATAGAGCGTCAGAATATTGATGGGGAACTGGCCAAGTGTGAGCCCCGCAGTCATCCGATAGGCTGTTCAATGGGATCTGAAATATTTAATTCTTTTATTCAAACAAAATTTTAAATGATTGCGAACATACCGTATTCTGGGGCTTTCCGCGACAGATGTTCTTCTTCTCAATGAAATCCCCATTTGCATCCCTGACGATCTCATACTCGAACGTTTCATACGAATATTCGCGATTCAATCGACCTTCTCGACTCTTCGCAAACAGGCGGAAACCGAATCCATTCTCAGTCTGTAAAATAATTTGATTAGGGAATCACCCTCATGATATTAAAATGATCTCCAACCTGGTATAGAATGAGATCTCCATCCTCGAATTTGATTTTATCGAGAGCTCTTTCAGCTCCCATGTTCCACATCTTCACGCTTGTTCTTGAAGTATTGACGATTTCGGGTCTGAATGATGATCATTTTCAAGTCAGGAAGGGAAAACAATTCACCTCGTCAATTTAGAAAATACTTTGAGAATGCACAATGAGGGAAGGCCCTGAGCAATGAAAAATATTGTGAACTTAGGTAATTTAGATAACTCACATTGATAGGAAAGAAATCTGTGGCTACTGTTGTATTGTTTCCTTGAGAATTACTATTATGAGAGACATCCCTGAAAAATTGAACTTGCCAAGGAATATGCTTTTCATATATCGATAATCTGGTACAAGCGTCAATTTTAGTAACTCTGAGAACTATCACTTCTCATCAAATGTGCTGCTTTTCGTCATCAGAAGCATCGAGAACCCCGAAGCACAGATATTTAGCGTAGATTATCTGTTCTGTGTTACATGGTCTCTCGGATACAGTCTCTATTGAGGCTCGAGATTTCACAAACGGATTTAAACCAGGTAACATCATCATTTGTATTTATTTTGCAGGCTAAAACCCTAAACGAGGGAGTTTTGCCTTCCAAACATCATAATCAGTGGTTGCCTTCTGACTTATGGTTAAATATTAAAGTGCTTCAGAAAAAAACGGAAACTAACTCATTCGGGACGTCGTTGGCCCGTTTCTTGGCGCTTCACCCCGATTTCCGCGTTGTTTGCCTGGAGGATTCATCGTCTCTATGAACTCGTAGATCTGAAACAAGCGAAATTAAATCTAAGCAAAACAGGTAAAACGGAAACAAAAGTGCGAATAACAATCTTCGAACCGGCCTAATGAAATGGGGGATACACTAATTATCCTCCACCTAAGAGACTAGCTGGTGTCAAGACTGAGAGAGAAGGGGTCAATCAGAGCGTAGGGAGAGGGAGAGGAGAGAGAGAGAGAAGGAGACTCGCGAGCTCCCGAGAGAGACACACACCCGTAAGTTAGCGGCCTGATCAGGCACAAGCAACAACAAGGTGAAAAGGTCGCATCCGAGGAATAGCCTAGATGTGTAAGACAATTTGGGCACACTTCAAGTTGATATGGTGAGGAATCACCGATGCTTTAGGGAAGGGTTGAAATTTGTCGAAGGAAAAGTATGTCTGTAACCCCCGCATAATGGGAACGAGAAGGACAAAGAATTGCGAGAAAACAGAGAGGAATGAAACGGAGAATTAAGGAGAAAACAATCGAATTAACTAACTTTCCGAGTGATCCTAAATCTAAACCGGAAGAAGCGTGGCTATGTTCCACTAATGAGCACGTGTGGATGAGTATAATGAGACATGGAGAGGGCGCAGTCTTACCTCACTCTCTCTCTCTCTCTCGCCTTGTCTATTCTGTGCGGGAGATGAGAGCGCGCGTGGTTCGAATTATGGATTACGGTAGCCGTCACCAGTTTGAGACATAAACCTGGTTTTGTTATTGGAAATGAGCTTAAATTGTTGAATTATCTATTTATTGATTTGCTTTTTGGCTCTCACTTGAAATACGGTACCAGATATAACCACCCTAAGTATTCTCTAACGAGAAGTGCACATTACAAAATCTAAGACAGTCGAGGTGTAGTCAAAGTGAAGTAGAGGAGAGGAGAGGCAAATAAACGGAATCAATTTAATATGTGAGTCATTATTTATCGAAATGCCATTTTCGTTCGTGATGTATAATGAATAACGACTAAAGATAATATATCATCTTTAGTATATTGTGTAACGACTCTCACAACCGCACGAAAGAACGTCCATACAACTAACTAGTTATAAAGTTAATGTGATCATTGGGGTGCTGAAGAATTATCATTGAAGTACAAAAGGTGGAAATGGTCTCGGAACCGGAATATCAACGCATCTTTTCCTCCCTGATTATCTCATTTGAGAGTTTCGATAGAGATAAAATGGCAGGATAGGAGAATATCATTTTGAGTATCTAAAAAACTCAGAAAATGAGGAAGAGATCAAATTATGCTTAAAAGACATAGGTTAGAAGGGAATATTCTTGTCGCAATACGTATTTCTTTCAGAAATGTCTCATAAGGCCTAGTATTTGGTGGATCGAAAAGTTTTGTGGAATCCCCTGAGCATGGCTCCATATTCCCCGAAGAGTCTCTTGACTTCTTCCTTCTTCCTCCCGATTTCTCTCTGTCTCGCAACACATTGACAGTCACAAGTTGCATTCCAATCCTCAATCGGCGCCTCTAACTCCAACTTCTTCAATTGCATTACAGCGGCGGATATTCGGTACTGTGCTTTGAGGGATGGATCGTCAGTGAGAATGACCTGGAAAATATGAAGCACTCCACTTCGGGTGCATTTGTTAGGGTGGGAGGTCAAAGACAACTAGAAAGTACCTTGATTGTGTACATGATCGCAGCTTGTTCATGAGTAGAAATCTGACGGGAGAGATCGGGATTGAGACAGAGAGGGCAATCGCCTTTCTCATCCTGGAAAGATTGAAGATGGATCCACTTTCTCCCCTTCTTTGATCATCGAGAGATAATAGATGTTACATCGCTGATTCCTCAGGCAAAAAAGTCAAGTGTAGAAACATACGCTGCTTTTGTGTTTATTCCACCCATGCGGCACACGATTTGGACGAGAATTTGTGTGGGAATGCATCGTAAATGGTCGACTATCTAAATGGTCGAGAGGTCGAGAGGCAAAGGATAGACACCATGATAATAAGGGGACACGATAGGGAATAGAAGGAAGTTGAGAAGAGTTGAAAGGCTATGAAGAAAGAAATTAGAGGAGTGGGAGAAATTATGCTCCGGAGGGAACGGAGGTGGAGACGTGAGAATTCCATCAGCTGAATTGAAAGAATGAAGATGAAGAGTAGAATAAAGATGCCTTCCCCCTTCGATGATCACTCAGTACTCTTCAATAAGTTGAGCGAAAGTGGCTTTCTTTAGTCTTGATTTCCTCTTGAGGTATATTGCAAAGAGCGATATATTGCACTACCGTAGTCACGGAGACTAGGGACTAGGGATTGGAGCGTTCAAGGGGAGAAGAAGCGACGAATTAGGCACACACACATGATGACTGACGGAGAGAGAAGGGACGGGCTAAGTAAGTATGAGCAGGATCGAGCATCCCTCGAAAGAGAGAAGAAGTGAGAGGGACTAGTGAATGTTGTGATCTGAGGGGGACGGTTTCGTTAGATCCTAAGAATTCACTGAAGAACGAGACTGAGAATTGAGAGAATGATCAAATGGGGAGAAAAGAACGAGAAGTTCTTGTTTTTTTGGAGACAACACCCAATGAGACTGAGATGAAGACAAATCAGAGAAGGATCATTCAGTTATGCACACCAGCGATGGCCGAACTTTGTCTCCTCCCCCCTTCCCCCCTCGATATCTCGTGGCTCTCCCATTCTTTGAATGATATTTCATTCGTCTTATAAATTTTCCCTCCAAAATCAATCCTTCATAAGCTCGTCATTCGACTTAGACTGAAAGGGATCATGCTGTTTACTTGCTTAGCATCTCTCTTTTTATCTTCAGCTTCAATGTTTATTACCACTTCGCATGTATCTAAGTATTGCAAATATATAAAGCCAAGGTATGGTTGACGAAACAAAATGGGTAAACTTTGGATAATGCATTTAAGGATTTGAGATAGGATATGGGTCTATCTGGAGTACGAAAATGAAATGGAATCAGAAAAGGATTAATGGAGGTGAGCTACTGTTGCGAAATTGAGAATCTTACAGCTTGTTGGATTGAAATGGAATCGTGTGGAAGATTCTCGATCTAATATCAGCACAAAATCGGACAAATTTGATCAAAAAACCCTACTCCAACTGCTCGTCATAATCATCATCATCACAAATACTATCAATAATTGCCGATCCGCAGACACGTACTTCAAGTTCATGCATAGTTCTATCTTGAACCTCGTAGTCGTTCATCGTGAGTACTGCACGAATCCCGTCGGATTGCCGCTCGATGACATGATGTCTTCCTCTCTGTTCGTACTGAAAAAAAGAGTATTGAGAAGTTAAACAAGAGTAATTCGAACCTTGAAGTCCGATCCATTGATGTCTTTCATGATGATCACACCAGTGATTGGATGATCGATTGTGAATGCAAGCCATTTATTCGTTTTATTTGATGGATTCTCCAGACATTCGATATACTTCTGCAATTATTTGATTTACTATTTTTCAATATGTCTACCGCATCGGAAATAAATAATTGGATAAGTATTAAGAATAGAGGGAAATAATGAAAACTAGCCATTAGAAACTTGATGACCCATTGTCGCTTGATGACCATAGTAGTGAGTATAAGATATTCATAACCAATGAGGAAAGGAAGAGAATCCTCTCTCAGATCAAAAAAATGTTCCTGTGAATAGTCGATTGCATGAAGTACTTCGATGCTAGTACTCACGAGCAAGAGTTCATTGCCCTTTGTGTAATGGACAGAAAGGATAACATCAGGAGCATTGAAAGTGTGTAGTTTCCCTGGCTTCATCCATTTGAGAAAAGTATTGTTTATGAGGGAGTAGCTACAGGTAAATTTGACTCGTTCCATTGATGAAAACGCACGTGCAACACTGCAATTATTAATTACCGAATTCAAGAATAACACAAGGGATAAACTAACCTCTTTCGACTCTCGTCGGAGATGTTTTCCATCGGAATCGGACGAATATCGGCCAAAGAGAACGAATGATACTTCATTTGCTTCTCCAATTTCACATAGTACCCGTTATCCATCGGAAACTGAAATATTTACTACTCAGTTAACAAGAGAAATTACGTAACAGATAGGCAATCTGTTACATTGACTGTGGAACATACTTGGACTACAAAGAACTCGTCGATATTTCTCTCCGTCATTAGTTCAAAGAGATAGGCTGTGAACGGTTCAGGCACACTCCATGAATGTGCTTCTTTCACCTCATACGATAACTCCTAGAAAAGTTTCATAAATTTGAGAAGCGACAGGCAGTTGAGGGGAGCTTACTCTATTCAGAACCCTTGAGGGATAGATAACATTCTTCTTCTCAGTGAATGCTCCAGAATCCTCTTTAACGATTTCGTATTCGAAAGTCTCGTACGCATGAGTTAGAATCCTTCCATAATGATACTTCGGAGGGATTTCTCTACTCTTTGCACGCAATCGGAATCCGTATCCGTACTCGGTCTGTAACATGTTTTCATTCGTTTTGAGAGAACTATGCATCGCGTTTCTAGAAATACGGTCGATTTTTCTTGTACCTGGAAAATCATAAGCTGGCTATGCATGAATTTAAACTTCGGCAGTGATGGATCGGGGAAGCGAGAGAATTGATCCTGTTCAAGCAATTTGATGATTGAATGGTTCCTTTTAGAAAGACTGACCTCATCACCAACATCGACTACTCCCGTGTCACTTCTTGCAGTAATTTCTGCACCCAATTCGGAAGAATCCCTGAACAAAGGAGCTATATCACGGGTTTTCTGTAAGAGTGTTTTTTTGTAAGAGTTATTTCACGTTTAGAGAATTTATTAGATGAATGCCACAAAATTCCTTTAAATTCTATTGAACCACTTACCAACGAGAAGAGACTAGCGAGATCAGCGAACTCCACTTTCCTTTTTTTGGTTGCGTGCCATACAACTGACTGAAATAAAGAAAAGGAAATAATAAGTTATTGAGACATGATTATGTGTTCTACTCCCACCTTCCCTTTTCTCATTCCTTGTTGCTTGCAAATGGCATTAATTGAGTTCGAAATTCAATCGCTATGATATTTTTACACAGAAATAATCTTTCTCCGATTCAGTCCGTTACTCTCCCACTTTGATGAAAAGAGGGGAGCCTGGCATATAAAGTCGGAGGTCAACTGGTTCCGAATATTGCAGAGAGGGAGTTTCACTTTCTCTCTATCCCTTCTGACTACACAATCCTCTTGATATGCAAAAACATAACGGAAACTAACTCATTGGAGGGGTCGTTCGCCCGTTTTCTGTTGTTTTCACTCCCGATTTTGCTAGGAGAAGTGAAGTATGCGCCCATGACTGCGGTGGTACGCCTGCTTGATCTCGGTCCGAAAAAAAACAAAAAAGTATGCGCGAACAATCCTCGGAACTCATGGGAGAAATTAGAGGTGCACTCAATATTGACCGCCTAAGAGACTCACTGGTGTCAAGACTGAGAGAGAGGGGGTCAAACGGAGCGTAGGGAGAGAGTAAGAGGGGAGAGAGGGAGTTGGGAGAGAGGGGGAGTCACACACTCGAGAGTTAGCGGGCTGATATGGTTCAAACAGCATCAAGGTAGAAAGGTCGTATCCGAGGAAGAGAAGAGCAGGTAAGCTAGGCAATTAGAGGGCTGATCAAGTTGCTTAGGAGGGGACTTCGCAGTGCTGAGAGGAAGAGGAAAGTGGTAACGGGAAAGTAGCATATGAACTTTAAGTCTCACTATTGGGTACAAAAAGGACTAGGTACTACTTGGTAGCAGGAGAAGAGAAGCATGAAACAGAGAAATAAGAAGAAAACAAAGAAATATAAATGAAGCGACCTTTCCAAGTGATCCTAAACCTAAACAAGGAAGAGCACGGATGGAGTCTATTGATCGGCATGTATAATGAGAGATTGGGTGCGCAGTCTTAGGTCACTGTCTCTCTCTCTCTTTCTCTCTTCTGTGCGGGAGATGAGAGTGCGCGTATTTTGAATTATGGATTACGGTAGCCACCCTTTGTAGGAGTGGATCATAGGCTTGTTTTGTAATTGGAAATGAAACGATATTCTGGAAATATTTATTGATCTGCTGTTGGGCTCTCGCTTTTTTCTACAGGAAATAGACCGGAAGCGGAAGTAGCGACGACTTAAAAATTACAGGACATGAACACAAAGTTAAGTAGACGGGAGCTGTGGCGTGGCAAATTGATTTTAATCTTTTTAATCGAAATGTCATCGTCATGGGAGAGGAGGAGAGAGAAGAACTGGAGTAAGGGAGTATAATATGGTTGGAGAAGGAACGGCATTTAGGAAAGAGAGGGAATGTGAGGAGGTATATCCCGGTTGAAGAAAAGACCAAATGAGAAGTATGCAAGAATGATGGGGAAGAGGCGGCAGGCATTGAAGAACGGATTAGGATCGAGGTCCTCAAAGGAGAGAGAGACGTGAGGCGGAACATCTGGGTTGGAAAGAAAAGTCAAATGATCTCTCCATTCCCCACACTCTCTCGCTTTCTCGTAGAAGAGAGAGGGAGTAAAGATTGGTTGGTGGTGACCATTGGATGGAGAAGTAAGAAGATGGAGCGATCAAGGGAGAATAATCGAATGATAGGTGACAATAGAGTTGTCAAACGAAAAAAAATGTTCGGAATCGAATAAAAGAAACTCGATCCCGATGCCCAGCCATCTCCCTCCCTGTCCTCTACTCCATCTCTCTGTATTGGGGAAGTGGAGAGAGACCGATTTACTATGAAAGTAAGTGTGGGATGGGGTACATCTGATGTTCATCCTCCGGAAGAATGGAAATGTGTTCAGAGAGTATTGCAGGAATGATCAAATGAGAAGTAACCGAGTATGGAAGAACCGCTATACCGATCATATAATGGAGGAAATTTAACGAAGAAAGGTATTCGAAGAGGTTAGAGTTCCATAGATAGACAAGGGACTGGGGAGAGATGAACGGAGGCTTGTGATTGTTGTGATCTGAGAGGGTCTGTTAGATCCAAGAGTTCACTGATGGGGGACTCTGAAATATGGTAGAATAGGCTCCTGATCGAAGGGAGATGCGAAATGAGGTGGAGAGAAAAGTGTAAACAAATAAGAGAAACGGCATGCAGTTATGAACACAAGAGATATCAAAGGTCTCATTCCATCCCCCTTCCCCCTTCTTTCTCCCTTCGATAGTTCGTATATCTTACCTATTGTGAACATCACTTATTCAATCTCGAGGTAATCTCTCCCCATTATTCATCCATAAGATCATCGTTCGTCTTAGACTGGTCCAGATCAAGCGCTTTTTACTTAAAATCATCTATGGTTTCATCATCATCTACAATGTTTATTACCACTTCACACGTATCGTATCGTTGCAACAAGATACTATGGAGTAGTAGAATTGAGGTGTGGGAGAGCAAACTTAATGGGGAAAGACTGGAGGGATGAAAAAATAAGAGCATAAAAGATATGCGTTAGAAGGTTAAGCGAAGCTCCAAGATTAAGGAGATTCGTGAAGTATACGAGTAGTTACACAAAAAACAGGGAAAGAACAGGAGGGAAGAATCGATCAATCGAGAGAAAGGGGGACTTGAAGCCTCACTCTTAGAATACATGGAGACTTCGTAATGAATGATGTCTAGAAGGAGCGGTCGAATCGAAATAGATAAGGAGGGATTCTCTCTACCTATTCTCTTAAAAGGGGAGGTAATGAAACGGACTAGGGTAGGAGAATATCGATCAAGTACAAGCTATTTCACTAAAAGAATCCGAATACTATTTAAGTGCTAGTTGCAAAAACTACTCGTCATCTACAAAAGTTAATTTAATGCCGTTGAGCCATGAACAAAGATGTCTACACCGTGAATGATTTGTCCATCCACTTTGTAATCAATCGTCACTATCTTTGCAGACGATCCGTCCACTAATCTCTTGATCACATGCTCGTTCACATTCCGTTGATACTGAAAATGTAACGGTTAGATGTCTCACTAAAGTGAGAAAAGCAAACCTCAAACTGGCGATCGAGACTCTGACTGATGATTTCGTTGGTGATCGGATAGTCAGATGCGCATTGAATAAAGTTCGAGTCCGACGAATTCGTGAGACGCTCGAATTGCTTCTGGAACAATTTGTTATTAACATTTTCGAGTGAGAATACAACTGACCATGACGATCTTCATGATCCACTCTGCTTTGAGTACCATTGTTGGGACGTCCAGTATGTTGAAACCAATAAGATATGGGAGAATACTCTCGGATGCGTTGAAGAAGTTCTCCTGAAAGTAGTCCTTATTCATTGATTGAATAGATTCGATGACTCACAATCTTCTCTTCGCTGACTAAATTTCCATCCATTTTCTTGACAGGATGGGATCTGTCCGAGGCGGAAAAGCGGGCCAATTTCCCTCCTTCACTCTCCCTTCCTCCAGCAATCTTCTTCAAAAAAGATTCCGAGATCAGGGCAGAAACACATCTTCGAATCACAACGCGTTGCATGCCGGAGACAGCTTGAGCGAAACTGAAATTGGTAATTGACGAACACAAGAGTGATAAACGTGAAAAATATAATTGTAGTACACTAGCCTGGCTCTGGAATCTTCGGAGATTACTTCGTTATGAATCGGATCGATGTATGTAGACTTGAACGAATGGTCCTTGATCACACTAGCCAGTCTTGAGTAAAAGTTCGTATCGATTGGAAACTGTAATGTATTTTTATTTATGAATACGGCCAACTTCAGGATTAGTAAGCTATAATTTATGTAATTGAATCTGAAACTTACTGAGTTCGCCTCAAATTTTCTGACATCTCTGATTTCCATCAGTTCAAGAAGTTCGGTTGTGAACTCATCAGGGACGGACCAGGAGTGGGCGGGACACTCTTGTGGCAATGCAGTTGGTCTGATCTCCTAAAAAACGTGAAAGTTGCACAAGTTTGAGCTCTAAATGGCGAAAATTTGTGGTTTAACATACCTTAGGCTTTCCGGAATGGAGACTCTTCTTCTTCATTAACTTTCCGTTCTCGTCTGCCCAAATCTCATAATCGAACGTCTCAAACTCATAAGATCCGCTCAATGGATTACGGCGACTCTTTGACGTCAGTCGGAACGCATAGCCTTTCTGAGACTGTAATATGTATTCATTAACCCACCCTCCATAGTTCACAAATAGCACGCTCAAAATTGGTAGAATGTTGTCTTACTTGATAAATCCACAGCTCACTGTCCTTGAATTTAATCTTGTTCAGTGACTGATCTCGCGCCAAATAGAATATTCTTTTATTGACTTTGGAGAAGATCTCGATTTCCGCCCTGAATATTTATCGTTGTAAAGCCTCAAAATTGAGAGTGTTCACCTATTGAGATGCTTCAAAACTTCTAGGAGACAGAGGTCGGGCGAAAGAGAAATATGATCCTGAGTAATACTTCCTTCAGAATTTCCCGGTCCAGTTGCCAACGTGTTCCTGAATGACTTGTTGGAATCAATGATTCGGTCGTTTTCTGCTCTCAAGTTCGTCAAAATTGTGGGGTATGTGATGTAATTTTAAATTCTATTCTGATCACTTTCATCTTTGTCTAACTCAAGTTAGTGATTTTTAGAATGGATGATCATGGGGAATGGAGTACGGAAGGAATGTTTGGAATCGTTGGATGGGGAGAAATCAAGAGAGGAAAGCGGAAGAGGGGAAAGGGCGGAGTCCTCCCGTGTGACACAAGAGCGCAGCACTGGACAATGATTTGTGCGCCTTCGATATCTCCTATCTAATATTTGGAACCCTCTCGTGATACAGTTCTCTAAGTTTTGTCTTCCAAACATAGATAAAAGAGTTAGCCTGGCTATCTTTAAATACGTATGTTCTTTATGAAAAAGTAACGCAAACTAACTCATTTGGCGAGTCAATGACTTTCTTCTTGCCGAAAACACCCCCATGTCCACGCCGAATGATGTGAGATGGCATGATCCGATTGAGATTCGTATGATTCATCTCGAGGAACTGAAACAACCGCATTTGAGTGAGATACATGCGAAAGCAAGAAAAAACAGACGCAATTTACAATTCGCAGGTGGAATGTGAGACATACTAGTGACCGCCTAAGAGACTAACTGGTGTGAAGACTGCGAGAGAAAGGGTCAAAAACGTGACGAGAGGGGGAAAGGAGAGAGAGAGAGAGGGGAGAGAGAGGGGTATGCTCCCGAGCGGGGGTCACTCACCCGAGATAATGAGGGCTAATAAGAAGCAAACAACAATAACACGATGCAACTGTCGCGTCTGGGGAAAAGTCAATACTTCCAAGGAAATTCGGGTACAAACCAAGTTGCTAGAGAGAGGAATCCGCGACGTTGAAAGGGAGAGGGAAGTGGGAATGGATGCAGAAGGGAAAGTAGCTCCCGGAACTCAAATCCCCGTTACTATAGCAACAGAAAGGACTAACTACTTGGTAACAAGAAAAGAGAGACATGAAGCGAAGAACGAAGAAGGTAGCATTGAAATGAGGGGAAACAACCATGATGTAAATCTAAACAGGGAGGAGCGCGTCTATTGTCTGGGAATGTGTGGGTGAGTATAATGAGGCATGGAGTCTCATTCTCTCTCCCCTCTCTCTCTCTTTCTCGTTCTCTCTCCCTCCCTCTCTTTCTCTCGGTCTCCTCTGTCTATCTCTCTCTCGGTCTCCCCCTCTCTCTCTTTCTCTTCCGTGCGGGAGATCAGCCCGCGCGTGATTTGAATCATGGATTACGGTAGCCATTCTTAGAGGTGTGTAGTAGACCTGTTGGTTTATAGTAGAACTGTTGGAAATTAAAATTTGTTTTTGAAATATTTAAGGTTTTGCTTCTTTTGCTCTCACTTGAAATTCAGTATCAGGTAGTTATAATCATCAACTTCCTACTATACTAGAGATAGACAGGACATAACCGTGATGATCGTGAGGGATGTATAAATTGCAACGACTGTAGATAACATTCTATTCTCATAGTGATGAGTCATAGTGATTGTAAATCGAGTGAGCAAGAGAATAATGAGGTATGACGAAGAATGAGCATTGCAATACAGAAAGAAGAGGTTGATATGGACTCGGAAAAGGAATTACCACGCATCCTCTCTTCTTTCCTCTGATTGCCCCATTATGGAGTCTCGATAGAGAGGAAATGGGCAGTCTGACACTGGATATTATCGAATTGCGTGTCTTAATGCACACTCAATCCCAGCAGATTGGCGCCCGGCGCTCCGATTCGAACGGAACTCGCAAGCGAAGATGGGCACTTCTGTACTTTTTGACCCAGCCATTCTCAATAGAGTATTCTATTCATACCCTTCTCATTCCCCGCCTAACTTCTCAAGCAGAGCTGTCATAGAGAGGGAGACCCTGGGTCAAAAGGACAGAAGATCCCGAAGATGAATCGACTCACCATCCGAAACTCCAAAGACACCGTGTACAAGCAGTTGGTCGAACTGATCGCCACCCAGTTCTAATCACCAATTGTTCTACTGTTTTATCCCCCAGAGAGTAATGTAACCACCCTGAAACCGCCTTATGTGTACTCTGATTTTGTCGCCCTTCTATTCCGCTATCTTTTCCATTTGCCACCCCACTAGTTCTGTAGTCTTTTTCTTCGGACAGAGCGAGAGATATGATGGAGAGCGGCAACTACCACTACTTCCCCCTTTCAATCCTTCCTCCCCTTCCCATCATTTCGATACCCATAACTGCCCCATTTCTCGCGCCCTCTCAGTGGTCGTCAACATTTACGAAATCGCCCCTATCCCAGCTTTGATTCAGAGAGGAAAAGGACATCCAATAAACGCCTCGCCCTTATCCGTATTCCCTCTCTTCTCCCTCCCTCTCTACATTCTAGCCCCTTCCTTCCCCTCTGTCTCTTCTCAGTTGATCACTTTTTGAGGCGTTCGCGCAGATTATGATGTCTATCTGTCCTATAAGTCCCAGAAAACATCCAATCTGGAACGAAGCGAAGTCTACATCATTCTTGAACTCAATTTCGATTGCTCTCTCCCGTTTCGCCTTTTCCAAGTAGTGATACTTGCTTCAGGTAATGTTTCACCACGTGCACATCCGAACGAGAGCTGGTCGAATTCCACTAGCATCTCCTTCTCCCGCAGTTTGTGCCCAGCTCTCACTGAGGGACAGAATCAACAATTTGGCTGAAGAAACCGGCAAATGGCCAGCTATTGTCCCTCTGAGCGCCCAATTGACTCCACTCGTCGAATTTAAGCAAGAGGAAGTCTCATATCTCCTCTACAACGAGAAAGATTCGTCCTCCCCGTTCTCAACTCGTTTTCCCTCTGTCATCTCTGCCCATGGGAAGCTATTCCCGTCAGTTGAGCACTTCAAGATCTACTGTGTGGCCAGTGAGTTCTCATCATCTCTTACCCTTTTTTAGTTTTCTGTTCTGCTCTTAATCTCTCTCTTGTTTCGAAACAATTGGATGATTTTGTCGGTTTACGGTTCCAAAAACGCGAGTTTCTCAATGTCCGCTCGCCGTAATCATGACGCTTTTTTATAGAGATATTCGGTACGGCTGAGGACTTGAATAACGAGGTTGACCCACGAGACTACCACAGACGTTCATCAGATGCTGTTGCTGAAGGAATGCTGTTGAAGGTGAGTTATGGTGTGAGAAGCGTCTGTCATTCTTCTGATATTTACCCGTACTTATCGGTTTCTCTGACTAAAGCTCTAACAGTTTACCAGAAACTCTCAGATACTCAAGTGAGTAATCTTTGAACTAAAAATTGCCTAAAAAAAACTAAAAATCGTGTTAGAGTTTGATTCTCATCCTTTCAGTTCATTCAACATCCTTCTCTTCGCACTTACCTACTCGACACCGATAACAAGAGAATTGTGTGCTGTGACGATGAGACGTCGGAGTACCGAAACAGGTCGGTTAAATTTTTCGTGGAGCTTTCTACCATCAATTCAACAACTAATCTCTTTTTCTCTCCACTTTTCTTTGTTTATGTTATGGTAATACCTGTTACTGTCCACACGCTTTACAGCAACACTTCCGAGACCACCATGGAGTCTTTCCATCCATCATTCGAAGGCAGAAATCGAATGGGGCTCCAACACGAGTATCTGAGAACGTTCTTCCGTAATACTGACCCTTTTATAATCCAGGCACAAATGGAAAAGTGCTTGACTCAGTAATCTCTGTTAATCTCTACTGTTTTCTCACTCATTTCCTTTCGTATCACATGCTTGTAGACCGTAGCGAGTCCTCTTTGGTTAATCTCCCAATCGATTACCATCAGACCGACTGACAAAGCCTTCGTTTATCCATTGCCCAGCCCTTCCTGTGCATTCTTATAAAAAATGCAACAGATAATGCCGATTCTTCAATTCTGCTCAGATGAAAAAGGGGGGAGAGGAGAGGTTAGGGCTGAACAGAAGGAGGAGGAATAGGAAGATTGTGGGTGAAGAGAATAGATATTAGAAGTGGAGAAAAAGTAGGTTATTCAAACAGAGACGTCGGAAGGGTGATTAAGGGGACGAGAAGGTTAGTAGAAAAAAACACTAGTGATAGTCGTGGAGCTAAGAGACCTCAAAGAAAGGAATCTGATGCGAGTATGGCGCTTGGCACTCGCATCAGCAAGCATAAGAAGGGCGAGAGAGATGAGAAGAACGAGAAAAGAGCGCATTACTGAAAGACCCGCCGCCACCCAACTCCATCCCTCGTTTCTTGAATTGAAAGTGCGGCATATCCGAACAGCGGAGTGCGAGAGTGTCCCCTAAGTTACACCTCCCCCGCCTCCCTTTCCTCCCCCCTCTTCTCTTCTCTCCATATTATTGCCCCGTTCACAACGTCCCTGTCTCTACCCATTGACCCCTCATAACTGCTCTTTCTTCTGCTGCTTTTTTGTGGGCTTTTTGTGGGCTGGAAACAACCTTCCATTTCGAACTAATTGAAACCTACTGACGAAAAAGTATCAGTAAGGGAAGGAAGAAGTAAACAGTCAAATGAATGGTCCTCTCTCCCTCTTTCCGTTCAACGCGGCCCTTGTCCCTCTCTTCTCTCTCTCTTCGTTGCTCATACGACGCTGATTACTCATAGTACCTGGCTGTGAAGCGTGAACATCTGGATTAAAGGAAAGGTCAACTGAGAAGAAAACACGATAACTGTGGAAGGGCGCATATGACCCAGGAAGTGAGGAGTGAGGATCAGAACACTTGTGAGAGACACTGGGATGAGGGAAGGGAAACGGTAAGTCTCATTGAAGACAATGGATGTGAGACTTGGACGGGGATTCGGATTGGTGGGAAGATAAATGCTCGCTGATAAAAGTCTGTCTGAGGGATCCGACAATTTCATGAAATTCTTCTCCATCCCAATATCAATATCTCCTTTTGCGTGCTCATCTATTCACTGTCGGATAATGATGATGATGGAAGGTGGACCTGATACTTTCAAAAAAATCATCGGGTAGGTAGTGGGGAGGGCGCAATGATCAGAGGGAAAAGAGGGTCTCTAGAATGAGACGAGAGTGAGATGTGAGAGTGCGATTATGGAAGGTGCTTCCAAAAGATGTGATGTGTAGTGTCTAGACCATTGAGTCTCTTTCCGGCCATGATAGGAGCAGTTTATGATATCAACAGTATATTTATCGGCATGATCAGAGGAGGAAGTCGAAGATGAATGGAAAGAGAAGGGATCGGGGAAGGGACAGGAGGGAGTAATAAAAAAGATGATGAAATCGGGTGAACATGGAAAAATTCGAAGATAAACTGAGACGAGAAGGAGGGAGTGATCAATGGAACGGTTCTCACACCTCGATGGAGATGGTTGGGTAATGGAATCGAGGGCGTTATTCCCTATCACTGATTGATAACTCTAAGCCGCAGTCATCTCTCTGTAGACCAGAATATGCTGAGCGACAATGGTTCTCTTCTGAAGGATGATACGACGGCGGTGATCAATGCCACACGGACAGGAGATGTAATCCTCGACCTCAGCGATGAGTTGCCACTTCTTCAGGTCGGCCATAGCAGCTGAGATGCGGTGCGACTGCTTCTCGAGTGGATCGTCGGTGAGAAAGACCTGGAAATCGATCAATGGACTCTTACATATTCTCTTCCAAACAATCAGAGAAAAATGGAGGAAATGAAGAAGAATTCACAAGGTGCACGAGATTTAATTTTCTAAGTATAGACTCGGACGTGGGAAGTTTGCACGAACCATGCCTCATCATCTTTACGAGACTCTGGCTAAAGCGCCTAAGGGAGCCTAACCAGCATACATCTAAAGGAGAGTTCCCGGGAAGTGAGTTGGCATCGAATTGTTATAAATGACGAACCTTTGCGATGAACTCGTTAGCCTTGCGTTCGAGCTCTCGAATCTCATCAGCGATGGATGGGTTGAGGCAGATAGGGCAGTCATCCTTCAATTAGTCATCCTTCAATTGGTAAGAAAAAGCGGTTTGAGGTTCTCAAATTGAGAGATTTATCTATCTCTTTGATCGACAAGGGAGAAGTGGGACTAGAGAAGGAAAATAATGAAATGCAAGTCAGTACCGTATCTCTGTGGCCTCTCGATCCGTGTCTGAGACGATCAGGGCGATTGATTCGATGGTTGTGCATGGTCGGCAGTCGAATTCCCCGGAATATGTCGGTATTCCTAAGGGCGACTGATTTGACTCAAGAAATGGAACCGCACGACGCGAAAGACAGTAAAGCAGTGGATAGATTCCACGTCGACAGTCAGTAACTGAATGCCCCTCGCACTGTTTAGAAAGGATTCTCTAAACAATCCGCCTTTCCCTTCGATCCTTCCCTTCGCTCATCGATTGATTGGAGGCAGAGAGGGACGTCTCACTTTCAAAATTACTCATCGCCCCATTTCGAAATCGTCAGGTCTAGAATAGCAAAGGGAAAAGGTCGAAATGATCGCATGATTTGCATAAATGAAGGGACCAGTAGCCATGATCTGTTATGAAAACTGAGTCCAATAATACAGAAAGGACGCATCTCTCTTGATCGGGCAGCGGACTTATATAGAGTCAGTGCGCCCGGAACGTGAAAAATACACGGAATCGATGTGAGAGGAGCCAATAAAGAGAGTGGAGCTAATAATTGTTTTCAGAAACGTGCCAAAGATGGTGAAACCGTGAAGAAACTACGAAAGGAGTGGGTCAAGAGAACGCGGTGGTCTGTTCAGACACAATATTAGTGCGTCTCGCTGTCAAGGAATGGGTGGATTGAAAGTACCCGCTTAATGGGGCTTTGGCTCATTCAAAAGAATTGAACAAAGATGGGCTTCTTCTGAAGAAGTCCTTCCTTTCTTCTCATAAAGATCGTACGAATAGATAAGTAGAGAGAGGGTGGGAGAGAGAGAGAGACTGCGGAGATTCGGGAGACCGAATATGAATCAGAATCGAACGAGAGAAGCGGAAACGGCGGGTAATGGAATGGAGTTTTTTGCGAGAGGGCTGTGCACTAGAGATACCCAAGGGACCGAAGAATTGCGTGGAAAGGATTCGAAGGCTAGAGATGAAAGAAAACGAATAATGATAGGGGTTAAAGAAAGAGGGGAAAGGAGAAACTATCGGAAGGATGGTAGAGAGTGGACAGGGGATTGTGAAGGAGGGAGCATGAGATGTATACAGTATTCAGATTGATATGATCGCTTGAAAGGAACAGAAGTTGAACGATAAAGAGGAAGCTGAGAAGAGGAAGACTAATAGGTAAGAGAAACGGATTATGATCAAACGAGAGCGAGCGGAGAGAGGGAAGAAATCTTATGCGTAGCACAAAGAGTTGAACTCCCTCGTCAATAGTCTCATGAGAATTGGATTACAGTTGTCTCAAGAGAATTGGATTGCAGTCTCACCTTCTTGTCCAAGCCAGCCAAACGAGTGGAAAGTAGCTTCCTCATTCCACTACTAATTGGCATGGCAACAGCTCGAAGCATCAGGATTAATGTTGAAGATAGGGAAGGAGAGGAGAAGGAAAGAGACAAATACCCCGTTTATGATCTATTCAGGCACAATCTTTGTGTTTTCGCTATCAAGGAATGAATAAATTTTAAGAATCCGCCTACTCCATCTGGAGAAATCTTCTCTTCCTCCTCATAATGATCGCATGAATAGATAAGATGAGAAAGAGAGTGCAGAGACTTGAGATACAGAAGATGATTCATAAACGAACGAGAAAACGTGAAACGGAGGGTAGTGGAATGAAGTTTTTGGGCGAGGGCTGCGCACTAGTGAGTCCCGAGGGACCTAAAGGGGAAGAAAATACGGGTTCGGAGGATAGTCAGATAAGTGAGATTCATTGAAGAACGAAGACAATAAAGGAAAGTGGAGGGTGGGATGAGGAAGTATCAGTAGGTTGGAAAGAGAGATAGAGGACAGGGGATTATGAAGGAGAGAACATGAGGTGTATACAATAAACGATTGTCATATAGCTGATCACTAGAAGGGAACGATAGATTGACGGAATGAGACGAGGAATATGAGATAGGAGAGCCGAATTTTGAGAAATGAGAGGGTAGAAATCTAGGGAGTGAGAGAGAGATGGTAGAAATTTCCTGCACTCCTTCAGCACAGTCATAAAGATGTGAACCCTCTTGTCAACAATCTGATAAGAATGGGATAGCAGTTAGATCCCACCACCCTCTTGCCCAAGCAAGTAGAAAGTAGCTTCCTCATTCGACTACTAATTGGCACGGCAACAGCTTGGATCAGGATTAGTTTTGAAGAGGGAGAAAGAGAGGGGAAGGAAAGAGATGAATATCCCGATTATGATCTATTCACGCACAATCTTGGTGTGTTACGCTATCAAGGAATCGTTTGTATGGAGAGAACTTGCAGCTTACTCTCGGTCTTGAGTCAAGAGTATTTCACGAAGATCTGGGCCTCATATGGAGAAGCCTTCTCTTCCTCATCATTATGATCGCAAGAGTAGATAAAGATTGAGAGAGTGGGAGAGAATGTATGTTTGGAAGAGAGAAGATGAATCAGAAAGGAACGAGAGAACATGCAACTGAGGGTAGTGGAATGGGTTTAAGAAAGGGCTGCGTACTAGTGAGGCCTAAGGGACCGAAGGACTTCGAGTAAAGGGCTCGGAGGCTAGAGAGATAAAGTGAGATTGAAGAGGAACGGAAAGAGCAGAAATGAGGGGAGGGAAAGTGGGATGAGAAAGTATCGTAGGTTGAAAAGAGAGAGAGAGAAGAGAAACGGTTTATGAAAGAGGGGAAATGAGAAGTATACAGTAAACGATTAGGATAGAGCCGCGATCTTGTAAGTGACAAGAGGTTGAGGGAATACGAGGAAAGGAAAGATGAGGGTTATTATGACACGAGAGAAGAGCTTTGTGATCAATTGAGATCGGCCAGAGGGCGAGAGGAGTAATTGGGAGTACAATTGAGTTGCACTCATGGATGTAAAGAGGTATTCTTTGCCAATCTAATGAGAGAGGATGAGGATGTCTTCCTCTCTCTAGCCCAAAGAAGTGGAAAGTAGCCTCCTCATTAAACTACTAATTGGCATGTCAAGAGCTCGAAGCATCAGGAGTAGTGTTGAAGATAGGGAAGGAGAGGGAAAGGGAAGAGACAAATACAACATTTATCGATAAGGATGAATGAGGAACTCAAACTAGAAAGAGTCGATCTCTCTGATGTGAATGAAAATATGAAGGCAAACTTTACATTCTTTAACTCTATCTCTAGAGTACTGTGAGTCATTAGATGAAATTCTGTGTAGTGATTGAAAACAGTGGGGGACAGTGGTAGAAAATGGTTGTTTTCAGTAGTTGTTGCAATCTTGGTTTGATTTTTGTGTGTCATTAGAAGCAAAAAATGCGAATAAAAACATAGGAATAAATGATCTCTTGAGCTCTTGTCAAAAGTAGAAACAAGAAAAGGTCATGAGAGCATACGGTAGATTTTGAATTTCCGCCATTAGTACCCGCCGCGATAACTTGTTTTGCACGTCTGGATACGGTAAGTCTTTTCTTCGCTTTCGTTGCGATTTAAATGCTTCCCGCCGGCAATTCATTTTTTCGCTGTGGATTGAATTCCTTTTGTTTTATCTATTATTCAACAATTCAGTTGTGTGAGAAACGACGAGACGCTCAGTTCACCTTCATCCACATCGCGTTCGCCTTGTTAATTGTCCCAATTAGTGTGTTTTCGCGTCAAATCCGTGACACAATTGATTGAAACAAACTTCCGCATTTGTATTCCTAGTTTTAATTAATCCCTCGACTAGCTTTCTTTCCTCATCAGGTTATTCCCTGTTGCTGATCATCGATTCTCGATGGAATCATTCGTGCAAATGGGAGGGAAGCGTAAGGTCGATCATGAAGATGAAGGAGGAAGAGTGAAGGAAGCAAGGATGGAGAAGGAAGAAGAAGAAGTGAGTGGAGTTAACCAATTTCGTAACGTTAGTGCAGAATATCAGATTAAATTTGCTATTTTTTTGAGAGAGTGAAGTGTCTCGTCGCCCACAATCTAGGATGGATTAACTAGTCACTCATAGCCAACCTCCATAGTCACCATCTCTTTTCATCCATTATTCTGCACTTTTTTTCCTGAATTATCGAATCCAATGCTTCAAATCTTTCAGGATCATCGTCAGAACCTCCCAGATGATTGTTGGCTTGAGGTTTTCCGCCATCTGAACCAGTGAGAATATCAGATCTGATTCTTCTTGTCACTCTCACTCTGCATCACTCTGATTACTTTCAGTGACAATTTGGACGTTTGTGCCCAGGTTTCCAAGCAATTCAATGAATTGGTTAAAGTATCTCGCAAGAAAGCCGTTAAAACTGACGCATTGGAACTGCACATTCATCAGGTACATTAAAAATATATACGATCTTTTTTTTCGACTTTCAAGGAATGAAAAGAGATGAGTTATTTCAGAGCGTGGGAACAATCTACATTTATGTGAATTTCGATGATACTGAAGCGGGCGGACTCAAAAAATATCGACTCTTATTGAACGAAGATCATCCATCTGGCACCGAGAAGTTCAAGGAAGTACGATACTCCACCATCCTCTGTAACCGGGTAAGCTTTTAATCTTAAGACTGTAACGTACTCAACGAATTGCATAGACTGCAAAGTCTGGGTCTCCAGGATACAGGCGTTTTGCAGTTTTCTTCACTTGCAAAGAGTAATTGTCATGACTTGGAATAAGGACTTATGATAACGCTAATTGAAAGCTTGTTGTCATAGGTGGTGCTTGCTAAGTGACCGTATAGGTGCAGCGTTGCAAGGGTTACACAAGACATTAAAGTTAGAGAATAACACTCTCATATCCGCTATTCCTGTTCAGTTTTGGCAAAAACAAAGAAATGGAGGAGAGAAAGTAAGTAGATTGATTTGGGAATGTAATGTGGGCGAAGCAAGCCCTAATTCAGTGGAGTGATCACTGCGAAAGTTTCTTTTGCAGTCAGGTACTGAAACTCCGTCGCAATTATCCTCCATGCAAGCATTCCTTGACCGAGCAAGCAAACTCTTGTGCAGATTCGTTTTCACGAAAGTGAAAATAGATATGGTATGTTTTTTTGGAATCGTTGTTATCTTAGATGTAAGTAAAATCAGTCATTGCAGCTCCAAATCAGTAAGGATATGCTCAGTTTGATAAAGAAGATCTCTATTTCCCCTCGATCAATCTCTCTAAACTCTTCTCTCGAGATAAATACTGCGGAAATCGACGAGGATAACGACGCCAGAAAAGAGTTTGTATCGTTCGAATATTATTTATAACTCTAAAATATAACTCTCTCACTCACTTACGCTCGCTCGTATTACACTCTCAGATACGATTTTTCTCAACTAATTTCATGGATATTGTTGCAGACTTCGGTCTTACTTGATAAACACCGACACAAGTCGGCTTGAAGTCGGGATATGTTCCATAGAGGAGACGAATTTCATCGATGCCGAATTTCTGAAGGCGTACTCTCGGAGTGTCATCTTACCGTCTCTCGTGTTTGAGCAACGACTTACTCGAAACGTGAGAACTTTTGCGCCAGTTTTCGGTCACTAAGAGCCTAGTATGCTACCATAATATAAAATCATCGATTCAGCCTCAACGCCAACTCGCCGACCCTAATTTCACTCATATTCTACCAGACTTCGGATCTTATGAAATGCACCATCTCATCATCAATGTCGACGGATTAGTCAAGGCGATTCTGGTATGTATATTGGCCAAATGTTGATGCAAGTTCAGTATTGGTAGTAGATCACTCTTTAGGTCAGAGTAAAAGTGAGAAAGATGATGAGTGAAAAGAGACACGATTATGAATTATGGACTTCAAAATACTACAAACCTACAGACTTCGTTTCAGAAACGACTGCTCCGAAAGAAGGAAGGGGTTTGGAAATTCTTCATATCTAGAGAGATTCAACGCAGAGAAGTCGAAATGGAATTGAACGCCGAAATGGAGGTGTGTCTCTAGCTTTGTATGAGTTCTTAATGAATCTCCTCTCAGATGACATGGGAAACTGAGCGCGACGTCGCTTTGAAATCTCTACCGAACGAAGTTACAATTGACACGGAGGAGAGGCGTTGGGGAGGAACTTATCTAATCGCGAAATTCTACTAAAGATCTTTGTTCGGCAATGCCAACAACAAGTGTTCAACAGTCAATCATTCTTTTTTCGTATGATGTATGCAGTCGACGACAAATTGTTATGTTTTGAGGTGATTTGAAGATAAAATTATTCAGGAGCTAAAGTTTCCTGAGTACGTCAAAGGAGTCAAGAAGTAGTTAGAATGAGTAGCTTTTCTCCGATTTTTTAAGAAAAATATTCATCATACATCAATCACATGTACACATAGCATGGTAATATTTCATCGAGTCCTAGATTCTTGACATTCACAGGTCCTGATCTCATTAAAATCCGTGCCGATAGGCCATATGGGCTATTTCGAAAAAAAGTTTGATAGGAAATGCTGTGACGGCGGTAGTTAAGGAGGTAGCGGCAATTTGTGCCAAGGAGTGTGGTATCAAGGGTTACAGCTGCAGGGCAACGGTATTCAAGATTTCAGTAAACGAAGTAGAATATTCAGATTGCGGTAATGAAAGCAGGGTAATAAAGGGCACGTAAGGGGCACTTTAGTATGGTTGCGGTAGGAAGGGTAAGGCGAGGTGATGACGTAGTTGAGTTACGGTAAAGTGATACGGTAGTGGGGTTACGATAGAACTATCCGGCGTGTGAGAGAAGGGAGGGACGAGAGAGAGAGTTTGATCCAAAATGTGTTTCACTCCTATCTCAAATGCTGATACAACAAACAGTAGAAGAATCGTGAAGAGGGCAAGAGCTGGTCTAAATTATTGAGTACATTAAGGAACGTGTAGTTCATTGGTTGACTGGGAAACTATCCTTTGAAATGTTGATTGTTCGAATTGCTTACGTTATTGAATTCTAGTTGCACGACATCATTACTATTTATCGAGTACTGCCACAGCAGAAGATCAGAGATCAGAGGTTTCGCATGCAAGTTTATATCCAGATCCAACAGTTGAGGAAGATGGGGAGATATCTCAATAGTATTGGGACTCCTTCTTCAAGTATGTGGCATTGGTGGTCAATCACTAACGGGAGGGGGGGGGGAGACTGAACGAGGATCATCTGGGAAGAGTGATCTTCCAGAAAATGCCTGCTCTGCATTGGAGGCGAAAGATGGACGGGATTCAGAGATTGGCCTCTGTAGGGATCTCAGAAAGCACAACGAAATGTGGTGATACAGTCATACGACCGGCTGTTTCGAATTCGAGGAGCGGGAGGGTAACTCACGACACGGAGAAGTGACTACTGCGTATTTGAAGATATTATCGGAGCAGCCATACATGTTACAGTTGCTTGCTAATGCACGTCTTATGCTTGTGATATTTTTCTGTGGAATTTCACTTCATCGATCCCCGTATTTGTTGTTATCTCCCTCTCAAGCTCACTTCCCTCGATTCCTCCTCATCTCTTCGCTTTTCGCCTCCTTCTTCTCTTCCTTCTCTCCGTTGTAACTCAGGGGAATTGAGTTTGAATGCACAACTGGAGAATCGAGGACTGAAGGAACATGTTTAGTGAGAAAATTAGTACGTGCTCTGAGTTAAACAAGTCTTCTTCCAGCTTTTCCTCAGTCTTCTTTTCTAGCAGAATCAGTGCTCTTGATACGGTGTCTAGTGGTCTCATGTGACTCTATAGAGATACAGAGGGTCGACGAACTGCCTCGGCACTGAGAATGCAATAATCATTGAGAATGGGAATGATATGTGTCGTGGTGCGTAAGGATAAATGTATCCGTGTTCTTCTACATACCATGGGAGGATCGCGGTGAGTGCAATTGTTGATCCTTGCGTGTCTTAAAATTCGAGAATGGGGAGTTCATCTTGCGGCGATGAGTAGTGAGCTCGATCTGGTCGTTTGCTGTGGTGAGAAAGTGCCCGGAGAAAGTAAGCCTCCACTTGAACTGAATACACTCCTACTCTTAGTAGATAATATTTTCTCTGAAATCGCGGGAAGCCCCTTTCTTTCATCCTGACGTCTTCCAGTTTTCGGTCCTCTCAACTCTCTTCCCTATTTCCACCTCGTCTCCTCGCTTTTCACTGCTCCCCTTATCTCTGTTCCGTTGTAACACAGGGAAGTAAGACTGAATGCAGAACTGGAGAATCGTTTACTGAAAGAGAATCTAAATCACATTCAGTGATGAGGAGGTCGTATTCTATCGATAAATGAAGTTCCAAGAAGTCATGGCCGGTCCTGGAGAACATTGGATTTTCAACATTCACATGATGATCAGAGGAGGAAAAGGGATGAGGAAAGATAAGGACAGAGGACGCTTGATGTCTCTCATGAGATCATTTGTTCAATTAAATGGGATATTCTTACTACCACCATCACACACCCTTGCACGCAAAAAATACTGTCGGGCTCCTGCGAAATTGCTTAATGATATCCTTTCTTGGGCTCTATGGCCAACAGTCTGTAGCTTCATTCACTCTCAGGACTCTTTCTCATTCTCGTTACGCATCTCTCCTCTTCATCTTCTCTCCCATCGTTTCGTTGGATAACTCGTGGGCGAGCAGTTCTTTTGCACGGAGTTGGAGTGTAAGGGCGAGAGACCTTTCGGATGGAGGAGAACGCAGAGTGGCAGAACGAGGGTATGAATTGTAAAGGGGAGGGGGAATGGAGGAGATGCCCGACTTTCTCACTCCAAGGGCACAGTCAATTTCCCTCTCCTCACTCTCTAGGTCCATCCTGCCTCCACAATCCTGATGCGGACTCTATTATCTAATACTTTTCTTCACTCACATTTGAATCTCAAGCTGCAGTTATTCTACGTTATTGCAATATCCGCATTTTGTTCTCCATTCTGAATGGATTCCTTTTCCAGGACTCCTCACTTGTACTGCTCAACAACCACCATGTATCTCCCCTCCATCGCCGTCATGATCCTCCTCGCCTGCCTGGTCGCTGTTGCCGCCGCCGGCCTCTCTCCTGACGAGGAGGTAAGATACACGTTCTAAGCAATTGATGATGTGAATGTTCAGGAGGAGTGCCGGCGGTATCATGAAGGAAATCTGCTATATCGTTTCTTTGGTTACCTCTTCAAACACTGCGATCAGTAATACGGATTGATCAATTTAATTCTCTCGGATTCCCCGGAGAATCAAGAGCACTTTGTGCAATTAGTTGTTCTCCTCTTTTTCAATCGTTTAGTTTCGATAAAATGTCTGATGGCTCTCATGTCTCGTTTACTCATTTGAAACAAAAACCAGGTTACAGGAAGAAGAAATAGAGAGACTGTTAGTGGGATAAAAGAGGGAGAGACATGGAGTGGTGAGGGGGGTAGGGAAAGAGGAAGGAAGGGGGAGAGCGGGCGTGTGACGAGTTCACCGTGAAACAACATTTCCAATCACTTTGTTCCTGCCTGTTCATCTACTGTGAGAGTTCGTTTCAAGCTCATGTGCCCCCGTATATTCACTCTTCTTTCCCTCATCTGCTTGACCCATCAGATGTTGTATCTCTCTTTCTCTCGTACCAGAACAGGAAGAAGTGGGAGAGAGGGAGGAAGGACCTAACCATGGAAGGATCCGTGCTTTATCGGCACTGAACATGAAAGATGAAGGGGAATTGAGACGAGAATCATGGAGTCCCTGCTGGTGTCTCTGAAGTCTCTACACCCGGTGATGGAAGAATCGGGGCAGATTTCATCGATCACCTTCATTTGTCCACTGATTTGAGGTGTTGGAGGGTGGGGGGAGTAGTGTCTAAAATCCCCTCAAAACCTGATCGATCTCCTCCTTCCATCCACTCGATATTTCCTTCTCTCTCCCTGCTGACTCTCCCTGGCTTCAACATTTAACTCTCTCCCCGCTCTTCCCCTTCTCTTCTCGGTGCAGTGTAAATGAGTCTTCATTCTATACGTTTGTAGGCTCTGGAAATATCCTGAACCTTTCGGCAATTTTGTTACGAGCTTGATCTGACTGGCTCATATCTCCATTTAGCCTTTCGCCCTGTTTTATTTTATCGATCATAATACCCAAAGAAGGTTATCACTCATTCTACACCTTTTTCATAGAGAGGAAGAGGAAACGGAGGAGTTGCTAGGAAGGGGGAACGGAAAGCGAAGGAAAGGCGAGGAGTGAGGAGAGATCAGTACAGCGATCTTGAGGAGGTTGGGGGGACTATAAGAGCGCAAATTAGAATAGAACAGTGGGGACAGTTCTTGGATTAGATGGGATAATTCTGAGAGCGGGTAAGGCACAAAAGGTTGAGAGACTGGTAGGGAAGGGATCGGGGTAGTGTGATTGATGGGGAAGAGGAGGAAAGATGTGGAGTGGGGAGAGATCTGCTTGATGGAAAGAGAGAGAGAGAGAGAGGATCGAGAGACCCTGGGGAATACAATGAGAGAGTGAATATTGATTATTCAAAAATCGATTGGAATAGTCCTATGGACAAGTAAAGTACAAACGGATGAGAGACTGAGAGGAAAGGAATCGAGGATATCTCTTATCAGAATTTATCAAGAGAAATTGAAACGTCATGGGTTGGAGTGAGGATCGGATGAGAGTTGTTCACTAGTAACACCCATGGAAGAGAGAGAGAGAGAGAGAGAGAGAGAGAAGGTGAGAGGTAAGAGGTCTGTTGCGATCGAAGTAGGAAAGAAGAGGAGTGGGGATAGATCTGTTGCATGGAGAAAGAGAGGATGAGTTCGTGAGGGAGGGAATTCCAATGGAATGGCTAATGGAAATTGAACAATGTTCAATTGGAAGGCATGTGAGATAAAGTGACATTGATGCGTGGAAGTAAAGGAAAGGTAGGAAGAGGAGGGGCAAGAAACAAATGATAATTGAGCAGTAATCAAATGGAATACTTGTGAAATAGGTACAAAAGAGTTGGGTACATAAGGGGAAAAATAATGCGAAAAATTCAAAAGTATGCGATCAGTGTCCCTCCTCCTCCTCATTGGCTGCTTCTTTCACGTTGACTCTGATACGGAGCTTCTCATTCACTGCGACCACTTCAAATCGAACTCTGTCCTTCCGTGCCGCGAGGAGAGAATGGGGCTCTCGACGAATCTATAATTAAATTAGTTAAAGGTTATAAGCTTTGTCTGAAGATGACTGTGGCCGAAACTA
>LS498788.1:473579-512391 GCA_900490845.1 Pristionchus japonicus | reverse complement strand
GCGATCAGTGTCCCTCCTCCTCCTCATTGGCTGCTTCTTTCACGTTGACTCTGATACGGAGCTTCTCATTCACTGCGACCACTTCAAATCGAACTCTGTCCTTCCGTGCCGCGAGGAGAGAATGGGGCTCTCGACGAATCTATAATTAAATTAGTTAAAGGTTATAAGCTTTGTCTGAAGATGACTGTGGCCGAAACTACGCCCGAAGTAAAAAATGGCTATGAGAAATAAGATAACTTACTCTGTATCCTCTTATAGTCACTAGAGCTTTCACTCTTGCTTCAAATCCCTCGACCTCGTCCGTCAACGAAAGATCCCACTTCCTTTTCGGGGGATTTTCGAGAGCTCTCTGAAGATAACCTTTTATCCAGTATTCCATCAAAGGTCTCTAAGCACAACTAATTCGAAACGAACCTCGATCGCATCAAGAAGTTCAGCAAATGGCGTCGCACACGTGTAACACTTGAAGATATGGATCCGCTCGAAATTCACCATCGAGATATCTGATATCTGGAATTTATTTGATTTGATTTGCTTAGTCCAATATCGTCCTGAATCATCCATAGTCTATTTGCAAGAAGAGTGTTCTAAATACTCAATAAAAATATTTTAGAGGGAATAGTGAAGGAAACGAGATCAGAAATATAGTATTTCTCCTCCTCATAAAGACATAATGAAATGAACTCACAGGCACATCGTCACTCGGGATCATGCCTTCAGCCACTATCTCATAGTTATTCTTGTGGAGATTCACTATCATTGACTGGATGACCTTGTCCGTAATGTACTTTGCGTGAACTTTGATCTTCTCAAAGTGGCAAGTGACACTGGAATTGATATTTACAAGATATGCGTTCGGCTCTAGTACTGTCCTGTCCCGCTTTACTGTCTCCGCAAGAGAGTGGGAGAGAGAAGGAGTGGATGAGAGAGGGATAGGGCCTTTGCGGGATAGGGCCCTCTAAAGAATGAAGCTAACCTCGAGATATCGACATCCCTGAACACTCTGAGTATGCCCTCTGCCGGATAGATCTCGAACTGATCTCCTTTTGGATAGAGAGCGAGACGAGTAGCCAGACACTCGAGAACGTCGTCTTTCACTGCCATCTGAAGATGGGGGGATGGCTTCTAAAGTCATTAATAGAACCCCGACTCCGCGAAAATAATCGCACACACTGGAACAATGGATATCCTATCGAGAGTGGGGAACCCCAGAGGGAAGGACAGAAGGATGAGGACGTCATGGCTAACTGGCGGGAACTGGACCACTCCGTTTCGATAGTTTAAGTATTTCCAGAAAGTTTCAAATTACTCACGCTGTGCAGCAAGAATTTCTCCGGTTCGAACAGAGAGATGGCGGAGGAAATGCCGTTCTTGAGCTCCTGTAAGCATATTCATTCATTGTTTATTCCGTTATTTTGAAATTCCAAAAAAAATAACGGAATAAACAATGAATGAAACAATGAATGTAACTGACATGAAACAGTCATCATGGGTAATCACTTATTAAAATATAATTAGAGTGGGACATACCTCCGAAATCGGCTTCTCCTTCATTTTGTCTCTGGGGAACTTCCTTGAGTTCGTTTGCCGATTCCAGAAGACTATGATGTCGGTACCCCTCTCGAACTTAAAAGTGAAACTTAAACTATTTCGAGAGAGACACATGAGAAGAGAGACGAGAGAACTGACCAAATTAGTTCTCGTGAAACCTATCCCCATACTCACTTTCATAATAGCCAGTTGATAGACGTGTTGACGATGTTCTTTCAATGCGATGAGATTGTTCGAATCATTGAGAAGATTGTTCCACTCTCTGCAGACGAGTCGCTTCGTCCAGATCAGATAGGAAAGCCTGTGAAACGTATTCATTCCAATTAGTCATATACCCCTTCTCATTTCCAATATTAAAATCGATAGTATTAGCTCACTCACAGTCCTCCCGAGTTTTGCCAAGTCTCCTTATCCGCCTCCACACATTGAGTAAGGATGTTCATAAGGATGCGGCCCGGGAGTTCGTTGATGTTCTGTGATGAATTAATTCAGATAAATATTTAAAACCAACCCTTTTGTCGTTATCAGCGACCGTCCATTTCAGAGACGATTCAAACTGCCCTTTTACTCACCTTAGGTTGCACTACGTTTGTACCAACAAGGGCGACTGTTTGAGAGACAGCTTGATCTTGCTGCCTAAATAAAATAAGGTTAGTAGATGCAGTTTATCATACTCAAGACAACTCTTGCTAGGAAACATAATTAGGAACACATTCATTAAAACTCAAACAACAAAAACTAACTTTGTATCGGGCTCCTCGGCACTGTCTGGTTTACGCTTCACTTTCCATGTGCAATCACCGAACGTCATCTGAGTATCAACTTGTTAAAATAAATATTGAATGAGCTAATAAACACTGTTAACCTGGCCTTCTCAATAAATAAAAATACATTTAGTTAACAAACCCACCTCGCCACGAATGAACGCTTGATCATCAGGCGATAGACTACTATGTTCGATGCGAGGGCGCTTGAGCAGCCTGAAAATTAAATTAATGCTAATTATGAATATAAACAATAATAAAATAAAAGAGTACAGGGAAGACGTGGAGCTAATAGCCTCGATAATACGGCCGGATTGGGTCCAAACCATTTAGAAAGCTAGATAAATACTGAATTTGGCATTCTTACCTTGCTGGGGACTCATTGGCTCGTGTGCGACTGCTTTCTGTTTGATCTTCTTCAGATTCCATTCAGAAACGGTCGCGAAAACAACGGGAGTGAGCCTGTGAACGAAGTTTGGTTGCACACAAGCGAATTTCTCGTCATTTGTGGACTCGGCGGAAATGCTAATCAAAAGAATGAGTGATTCGTAGGTGGTTATGGTTGAACCAGGCGAAATCAAAACAAATTGAATGATGAAAAGCGCTAAATAGCTTACTAACTGTCCTTGCTGACATGATTGCTTGAAAGGACTCAACTACGGTTACTGGACGTTTTCCGCGTTAAATTCTGTGCAGTACGTGTAGTACCCCGCTCAGTGGACGAATTGATACCACGCAACAAATACAAACTCTCGATAATGATTGATAAAACGTAAAAGCGTCGTTTCCGCAGTTCGACCGCATAGTGCTTGTTGTGTGGGGAAATAGCAGAATGTAGCGTTGTGACTCGGCTATAGACTGTAGGCACACCACAATTGCGCGTGGGTCAGTTACACTGATGAGAGAGGTAGGAGGAGAGGAAAGGTCACCCAGAGTGCCAGTAAAGAGGAGAGAAGAGAGGTTGGCACTTGCTAAAGCGCTGTATAATTGTAAAGAACATATATTTGTAATCAGTTTGATAGTTTTATGAATTCGAATATCAAAAAAGTAAACAATAAGTGAGAGGAAATGCCCTCCTTGGACCCTAACATACTCTACGAATGGTCAGTCTGAGAGAACAGCTGGGGGTCATAACTGAGTGATGGAAGAAGGAGATAAGGGAGAAGAGAGAGGACAGGGGACAGGGGGGAAAGAAAGACTGATAGGCTAAGTCTCAAATTGGGTACAAATAACACAATTGATCCTTGCAAGGCGATAGAGACGAAACCAAGAAGATTCGTTGATGTCGAATTTGTACACCGCGAAAAACAATTTCGAAAATACTATTGTTATTTGGATACGAGAAAGAGGGAGGGAACACATGTGACTGGGGAGGGAGAGGGCAGGGAGAAAGAAGAATGAATTAAGTTCGATCATCTCCGAGTATTCTTCTCAGAAATCTTAGCTTCTCGAGCTGGGTTGTCATTCGCTCAGTCTCCCTGAAAAATGTTGAAAATTTTTAAAAATTGGCAATTCTTGAATTCCACGCCAGTCAACGACTGGATAGACTAGAGAAGTAGCATTAGTTAGCTCACGAATTGAGTTTGATAATGTCCTCCTGCAATTGAGCGTACTCCGCCTTCGTCTTGGCGTGTTTGGCCTGTTCCGCTTCGAGGGCTTCCTATAAATTTTTGGTGACTGTGTGCTTTTCGAGTTTCACAAGAAGCTAACCCGTTATCAACTTTGTGGAGATTAATGAATACCTTGGAAGCAATGCACAGTGCAATCGCCTGTTCCTTCTCCATTTCGGCTGCATCTGCCAGTTCCCTCTCCTTCTTGGTACGAGCAACCATCTTCTGTAATTAACGGATGTTTTTATCGATTTCATATTTTTATTACATCTAGAAAACAGGAATTGAGAGACACCGTAAACATACGTTATGAGTATCGATTGATTCCTGAAGTTTGAGTCGTGCCTCGTGCTCTGTCCTGGAAATATATGGAAAATAGCATTTGATTCCAAATATAAACGACGATTAAGATTGTTGAAAACAATATGGTGAGCCATATATAACGTTTTTATTTACCTTTTATTCTCTATCTTCAGATCCTTCAGCGTTTTCTCCAGGCCTTCGAGCTCAGCTTCAGATGCCTGAATAAGCTGATTGTTGCTGACGCATATTGATAATATGTATATGATATTCGCATACTGATACTTGGCAAATATGCAATTGAATGCTAGTGACAAATAGGTAATTGAAAACTAGAATGCAAGATAATGCCTCTGCACTGAAATTGAGAAATTATAGAACGGGATTCTAAAAAAATATTCGTCTAGTGCACGCAACCCTATGAAAATAAGGTTGGATTGCCTTGCTATTTTAATTAAGAGACCGGCTCGGCAAGAATCCAGAAAGGGCGAATTTGGACCATAGCACCCATAGCAGACCCATAGCAGTTTTGGTAAGGATCGGAGATGGCCATGTCCGCCCAAACGGCAAAACCCTCGAATCTCACCGAGCCGGTCTCTTAAGCGACCTGCTGTAGTACCCACCTCCGCTTCCCTCTTGCAGATCTCCTCGAGAGCGGTCGTAGTCGCACATTCCTGAAAGGTAATATTGTAAAAAATGTAAATTAGTATATGTGATTTTAAAATAGAAAATATTAACGGTTTGGTGCTGTTGAAGATGCACGTATTTCCAATGTATAAGCTAGGTTCGCAAACTAAATGAATACCGTTGAACTACATTCGCATTCGAGTTATGATAACGAGAACCGGCCGAGAACCGTCGAATAAGAACCGACTTGATCATAACCTAATGTGGGCGAAAGAGAGACGGAATATCAAAATGGTTCCGACTTAGTACCGGATTCGATCATTAAGCGATCACCTTCTCCTTATCTTCCGCTTTCTTCTTCCATTCTTCCATCTCCCGTCGCAGTGCTTCCATCTCGCTTCTGCAACAATAATGAATTTAGTTCAATAAATACCAGAATTGTGTATTATACTAAATTCGTTAAGATTCGGACTGAGAGATTTAATTCACACTTATCGATTCATAAACCTCAATATATCTCCACTATAAAAGCAATATTGTTTGGATAAACGCGACAAATCATCAGTGAGATATTGTAGTCAAATCAGTCAAATCATTGTAGGATCCACGTACTCTTGTCCTTGAACAGATCCGAAGGAAGTCATAGTAGATGATGACGTTGTTGTTGATCGAACTAGAATTACATATTTATCCTCTAAAGCACATAATTGAATGGTGAATAACGGCACGGGTGCTAAGTTCTGCGAAAAAAAAAATTAAAAAAATAAAATAAAATAAAATCGCAAAAGCCATTTGGAACGACAATAACAAGCACTGGTCACTTGATAGGTTGCGCGGGACAAATAACCACGGAAAAGAGAAAGAGTGAGTAAAAGAGAGAGCCCAGACGATTAGAGCGTGAGATGGTGTGGCGATTTTAGAGACAGGCAGACAGATGAGAGAGGGAGAAGATCGATACGCTGGGAATGATACGCCGAAGTGAGAACGTCACTATTGTTTTGGTCGTTCTCATGTTTTTCCACTCAAAACAACAACGGTCTCCAGCCATAAACTAAGTCATCACTCTTTCTGACTGTGGGCTCTCGACAGAAACGCCGATCAATTTAATGAATAAGAAATAGGTAGTGGAGGTCGAAAAAGGTCAAATGAAACCAAATTGAATGGTAAGAAGCGCAAAATAGCCTACTACTTGTCCTAGCTGACACGATTGCTCTTAAGGACTCAACTACGGTTACTAGACATTTTCCACAGTAAATTCGGTGAAGTGCGTGGAGTGCCCCGTTCAACGGACTCCTTGATACAACGAAACAATTACAAACTATCGACAATGACTGATAAAACGAAAAAGCGTCATTTCCGCAGTTCGGTCGCATAGTGCTTGTTGTGTGGAGAAATAGCAGAATGTAGCGTTGTGCCTCGGCTATATACTGTAGGCACACCACAAGTGCGCGTGGGTCAGTTACACTGATGAGAGAGGTAGGAGGAGAGGAAAGGTCACCCAGAGTGCCAGTAAAGAAGATAGAAGAGAGGTTGGCACTCGCTAAGGCCCTGTGTACAAGAAATGGCTTAGTATATTGAGGGAAAGAGAGATCAACGCCTATTAGCTTGAACTTTGGGTGCGTACGAGGGATAAGCGTGCCTATTCCGGAAATGGACACAACATATTTGGAATCTCTTTGATTCTTTTCATGAATCCGAACATCAAAAGAGGGAATAATAGGTGAGAGCTTATTCCCAACTAGGACCCTAAAATAAGAAGTGATTGAAAGGGACTGCAGATGGTCAGTCTGAGAGAACAGCTGGGGGTCATAACAGACGGATGGACTCACAGAAAGGGGAGAGAAGAGAGGAGAGCGAGGGGAGTTACCCGTGCAGTATGCAGACTGATAGACTACAAACGCAACCAAGTCTCAGCTAGGAAGGTCGCAAGTTGTTGTCAGAAGTAGACACGAAACCAAGAAGATTCGCTGATGACGGGTTGATCTTTCTTGTTCATCTGAGATCCCCACTACAATTCCCTCCCAGTTTCATCTTCAACAACAAATTATTCGAGTCAGCAGTTTTATTTTTTTAAATCCATTACGAACACAATTACAAACAACTACAATATAAACATCTCCATCTCATCCTCATCCTTCTTCCATGTCGACCGAGGAGAAGCAGTTGTTGAGGCAGCCGCCACGTCCACGGCAACTGCAGAAAGACGGCTGTTAGAGAGATAGAAAATACAACTTCATCGTCATACTTCATCGTGAACCAAACCTATCCTAACCTATCCTCGCAATTAGTCCTCGAACTCACCCTTGGACTGCCTTTGAGGTCCCTAGAGAGGAGACGGGGAAGAAGTCCCACATCTGCAGTTCAACAACTGAAATGAAATGATGTCCCTTGTCTGCCAACAAATAACTAACCTTGGAAATCGGGTGACTTGTCGTGGGGCGGTTGTACTTTCACTTCTGCAGGCATTCCGATCTGCATTCCTCTCGCTTTGCATCTTTTCACGAGAGACTCTGCGAAATAAACTGTTTTAGAAACAGCGTGGTATTCCATATTAGGATATCCATTTAGTGTACGCACTCTATCTCAAGTGTTCCCGTCTCGGGCTAGAAACTGGGAATCTACGAAACATAATGTTTCACCTCACAGCTTCCACGTTGATGTGCTTGTACTTCAGAATGGGGCCTTTGAGAATTCGTGCATTCACCTGGAAACTATTTTGATATTGAGAGAATTCAATGTAAAGGAGCGAACCCGAAGAGGTTCCTCGGGTGGACGCACGAGTCGGGGAGACGTCCCGAGAATGGGCGTGGGCCCTACAAAAAGCGTTTTTATGATGCAACCAAGCACTTTCAATTACGACGATTGTAATAACCGAAACAATTAGAGATTGTTCATGTTGACCAATCAATACTCGTACCTGCCCATCCGTACGGCGCTCCCCTGCTTGATTTGGAGAAAACATTTGCGGCTGCTTGCTGCAGCCGTCGTGGCTGCTGCTGAAAGAGAAAGAGTCAGTCAATACAACCATCAACCGTCGATTTTCCTTCCATCATTCATCTTTCGTCGCGCCTCGGGTGTATACAAGCTCTCATCCAGCACCTATCAGTCTTCAGGTACACTACCAAAATACACTCATCTTGGACCAGGGGTATGCTTCTACCGTGCCCCACCTTCTCAAACTACCGTAACACGGAGGGAAAGAAGCCGCTTGATTAATCAATACCCTCCTACCGTGTCCCACCTTCTCAAAATACCGTAACACGGAGGGAAATAAGGCTCTAGATCAGGCAATACCCTCCTACCGTAACCCACCTTCTCAAACGACCGTAACACAGAAGGAAAGAAGCCTCTAGCTCAATCAACACCCTCGTGCCATACTCCTTCCTCTCTTTCTACAGTAACTCAAAGGGAGAAATACCCCTAGATCGATCGATACCTTCCTACCGTACCCCTTCCTCTCTTTAGTAACTCGGAAAGAAAAACTGGGATCGCTTGAGATCAATCGATTCTCTTCTCTCTCCACAGTACTGACCTCCTCAGTCTACCGTTCCTCTCCTACCGTACTTTTTCATTGTTCTTTACCGTACCTCGGTTGACGGTAAAGAGGTGGCGGGGGCGCGTCGTCGAGGACGAGGAGACGTCCAAGCGATAGACGAATCCTAGAATGCATACATTAGTTGATTGCGCTGAGATGTAGTTTCTAACGACATCGGAGAGCTGCAAATCATTTGAGATTGATTAGGGAACGGCAATCAACAATAACGTCATGAGAGATTCCAATGCCTGCCTAACGCATCATGCCGCCGTGAAAGACACTTAAATTACAAATAAAATGACTCTTTTATCATTCCGATACAGCTAAAGCACAGGGGCATCAACATTACTCCAACAAAGCTCGAACTCATGAAACCAGTACCTTAAAATCGATCGCGTTAGCCATTCTGTCATGAAGTATGCTTTCACAAGAGGAAGAACGCTTTCTAAGATCGAAAACCCACTAATTCTCTCAAAATCTGAATTTTAAAACGCATTTGAAACAATAAAATCAGTTCTTGATGCACACGGGAAGATTACTGTAAGTAAAAACGTCAAGTCAAAGGATTTGGCCGCTAACTCGTTAAAAACAGTCATTTCTGTGAGTGAGAAGCTACCTCCCAATCAATGCAACCAACTACAAGCTCTATAAGCGATGCGTAAGGCCAAATGTTGAAAACTGTCTCGCTCAAAGCCATACCTGCTCATCCCGCGAGTTCTCCCCTGCTTGCAATGACGAGGCGATGGAGCGGAGTTGCCCTCGCCCTTGACGAGTCGCCCTGACATGAAATACCATCAGTTGGGAGCGAGAATGGTCGGGAAAGTGGTGAGAAACGGCGAGAAACACGAGCGGAATCAGTACTAAGCGAATGGCGCAAAGAATTGAGAGCAGCAAAAGTTACATGTGACAAGAATCGGTTACCGAGGGGCAGTGCAAGGATTTGAACTCAATTTAAGCATAAAAACGCTAATCAATAATCAATACGGCGCGGAAAACAAGCGAGAAAACAACGGGTGCGCCCACCAAGGCGCCTTTTCGCCTTTCCCCAGTCGCCAGTTTCCGGCCCCGGCTACCGTACTCATCGTCCATCGAACATTGACTTTTCGCTTATTCTAAACGATTTTTATTACTTTTTTATGTTATGAATGGAACAAGAAAAATACTTAAATGTCAAATCATGACTCAATTCGTCTTGATCTACAGTATCTCTTTCGTGTGATCACAAACTGACTTTTACTTCAAACGCTCTTATAAAACGCAATTCCGAGTAAATTTGGATTCACTCGATTTTAGGGCATTTGTTAGATGTAGTTGGGTTTCCGATTGGTTAACGTTCTTGGTAGGAAAACATCACGATGAAGGTTCGAATCTCGAAGCGGTCAAATGAGTTAGCCTGTGCTTTACTATTTTGGAAATGTTATGAACTCTTGATGTAACAATTTCTGAGTCTAGTTCGAATAAGTTCTACAGTATTGTTCAGCACAGGACGGTAAGGACGGTAATTCGTTCACTACCGAATGACTGATGCTTCCGAGTCAATCCTCCTCGTAAGTGGCATGAGGATTCATCAGTTCTGAGGTACGAATGTCTAGTGGAATAAAGAACAAGATTTATGGAAACTTGAACTTTATTGAGGGAATAGATCATCAAAACAGAAGATCAATAATATTCAGAGAATAGAGAAAGAGAGGAAATCGCAGATTGAAGGAAGATTGAATGAGCATCACTTCACTTAAGAAGGGATATTACTTGGTCAGAGTTGGAGAAGGTGAATGGAAGGACGAAGAGGGATGATTAGGAGGTGTAAGAGGACCGTCAGAATGAGGAGACCCTAACATACACTGTGAATGTATTGTCTGAGAGAACAGCTTGGGATCATAACTGACTGATGGACTTACTGAAAAGGGAGAGAAGAGAGGAGAGCGAGGGAGTTTCCCGTGCAGTATGCATGCTGATAGACTACAAACACAACCAAGTCTCAGCTAGTTACGAAGGTCGCAAGTTATTCTCAGAAGTAGACACGAAACCAAAAAGATTCGCTGATGACGGGTTGATCTTTCTTGTTCATCTGAGGGACCCTCCACGATTCTCCCCTAGTTAAGTCTTCAACAACAAAACAATCGAATCATTGAATTTAATATTTATAATACATTACGAACATAAAAATACAAACTAATACATCATTATCTCCAACTCCATTCTTCCTCATCCTTCTTCTGAGACGGCCGAGGAGATGCTCTTGTTGAGGCAGCCCCGTCCACGGCAGCTGTAAAGATAAGGATATTAGAGAGAAAGAAACAGAAACTGACGATAGCTGATTGAACTAGATCAACGATCTACTACACAAACTGATACTACATCGAGAACCCTAAGTGTCTACCGTATCCTCTTAAATAGGCATCGAACTCACCCTTGGGCTGCCGAGGAGGGCCGTTGGGGGAGAGGCGGGGAGGATGTCCTCAGGATGGGCGAGAACTAGAACAATATATTCTATTGATTCATCAATAAATACTAAGTGTTCAGATCTACTATAATGAGTGATGTTTGGTCACTACTACTCTTCCCATCCAATCGTTAATCGTACCTGCCCATCCTTTTGCTGCTCCCCTGCTTGATTTGGAGAAAAGATTGCGAGTCTACACAACCAAAGTCCCACATCTGCAGCTGAACAACTGAAATGAAATGATATCCCATGTCTGAAAACATTAAACTGACCTCGGAAATCGGGTGACTTGTCGTGGGGCGGTTGCGGAAGCCCTTTCAGTTCTGCAGGCATTCCGCTCTGCATTCCTCTCTCTTTGCATCTCCACAAAATCACCTTAAATCAACTATTTTTTTAAAATCAAATGATATACGAAAATAGCAGACATATCAATCTAGTGTACTCATTCCACCTCAGGTAATTGTTTCTCAGGCTAGGGACTGGGATCACGATCAAACGAATCAAGATGTCTCTCACCTCCATTCCACACAAACATCCACGTTCTTGTACTTCAGAATGGGGCCTTTGAGAATTCGTGCATTCACCTGGAAAGTATTTTGATATTGAGAGAATTCAATGGAAAGGAGCGAACCCGAAGAGGCTCCTCGGGTGGACGCACGATTCGGGGAGACGTCCCTGGGATGGGCGTGGGCCCTACAAAGAAGGCGTTCAATTGCGACCATAATGATAACGGAGAATCTTAGAGCTTCTTCATGTTGGCTCAGTCCAACCAATATTCGTACCTGCCCATCCGTCCGGCGCTCCCCAGCTTGATTTGGAGAAAACATTTGCGGCTGCTTGCTGCAGCCGTCGTGGCTGCGGCTGAAAGAGAATGAGTCACTCAATAAAATATAGTCATTGGTCTTTCATCTAGTACCAATCAGTCTTAACCTCCGACACAACTACCAAAATGCACAAATCGACCCTCCTTCTCAAACTAACATTACTCGGAGAGCCCCGAGATCAATCAAAGCCCTCCTACCGTACTCCTTCCTCTCGTTCCTCCGTAACTTGGAGGGAAAGACGCCTCGAGATCAATCAATGCCCTCCTACCGTACTTCTTCCTTTTATTCTACCGTAACTTGGAAGGAAAGACGCCTCAAGATCAATGGATTCCCTTCTACCGTACTCTTTCCTTTCTTTCTACCGTAACACGGCGCGGAAAAACCTCTCGATCGATATCATCCTACCGTACTGCTTCCCCTCATCCCACAGTTCCTTGGAGTGAGTGACGGCTCGAAGCCTATCCATACGCTCTCCCCTTTCTATTCCCTTCCTTCCCTACCTCTTATACCGTATCTTTTAGTCGAGATCAATCAACATTTCCGTCTCATCCACCCAATCAACCGTACCTGGGCGTGGCTGACGGTGAAGAGGGGAACTGGACGCCCTTGCCCGTCAGCTGACGGTATCGTCGGCGAGGACGGGGAGACGTCCTCGGGAAGGGCGAGATCTGGAATGAGTTTATTTGTTGAAAGCCGCGCACTAACGCATAACGTAATAGAGCAATGCGACGACTTTCTAACCAGGCTAGTTAAACACACTTCAGTAACAACCAAATAACCTCATCTCGCTTCATCATACGGCTGAACTATAGGTAAATCAACATTACGAAGGAAAAGCCCAAAAAACAAGAAATTCGCACCTTCAAATCGATCGCGATAGTCACTTTGACATGATTAAAAGCTTCAACAACTTAAAGTACGCTTCCTAGAACGAAAAACAACAAAATCTACTCAAAAATGGATTTTTAAAATGGGTTTGAAACAATAAAATCAGTTCTTGATACACTCGAAAAGATTACTGTAAGTAAAATCGTCAATCTATGGGATTTGACCAAGAACTCGTTTAAAACACTCATTTCTGTGAGTGAGAAGCTACCTCCCTATCAAAGGAACCACTTAGTAGCTCTAGAAGCGAAGCGTAATGCCAAATGGAGAGCTCTGCCTCAATCAAAGTCATACCTGTCCATCCCGCGAGTTCTCCCCTGCTTGCATTGACGAGACGATGAAGAGGGGTTGTCCTCTTTCTTGTCGAGTTGCCCTGACATGAAATACCATCAGTTGGGCGCGAGAATGGTCGGGAAAGTGGTGAGAAACGGCGAGAAACACGCGTGGAATTAGTACAAAGCGAATGGTGCAAAGAATAGGGTACAACATCAGTTACATGTGACAAGAATCGATTACCGAGGGGCAGCGCAAGGATTAGAACACAAATTTAGCGTAAAAGTGCTAATCAATAATCAATACGGCACGGAAAACAAGCGAGAGCGAACAAGTGATCGGGTGCATGCAACGAGGGCGCCTTTTCGCCTTTCCCGGTCGCCACTTTCCGGTTCCGGCTACCGTATTCATTTCCCATCGAATATTGACTTTTCGCTTGTTCTAAACAAATTTAATTTTTTTCTGTTATGAACAGAACGACAAATATATTTGAATGTCACGCGTAAGTCTATTTGACTACTGTAATGCCTTTGGTTGATCATGATCTGACTTTTCATTTTAGAACCGGTTTTAAAATTTTGTTTTTTATTTGTTTAGCTGTAAATCGATTTTAGTTTGTTTGTTCGAGTATTTTCAACCACTATTTGTATCACATTGTTGAAAACACTCGCTTGGAGAACAGAACGTTGAGAATTCGAATGAGTACCTATGTATTTACTCTGAAATGAGTTTACCTATGTATTTCAAGCTTGGGGATGCCGTGTATTCTTGATTTCAAGTAATCATAGTCTACTTTGTGACCTTGGATCATGTTCAAATTCGCATTTCTTTGTAAGTACTGTTTAGCCGTCTTTGATCCTGCTGCATCGTTTAACTCCGTCCTCCTTCCCATTGCCATCTGGTTTTGACTAGAGGAGTGATGAGTGAGATGGACGCCATAGACTACAATTTTATCCATTCAAGAAATCAACACAGTTGAGTATCAGAGCTCAGAGATCAGAAAGGGTATGGGAATGGTAGGAGAGGAGCCGCGGCTAGAGAATTGAGGATAAGAAGAAAGGATGATGGGGTACTCAACAATTATCGGTCACTTCTCCAAACATAGACCATTGTCGGGACCTCGATGAGCGGAAAGAAAGTGGGGATGATGAGAAGGAAAGAGACAAAAGAAGGGTCAGTACTGGACTGGGAATGGGGGATGATTAGCGATCAGGCATAAGAAGGGACAGGAGACACCGTCCTCGACTCAGAAAGCTCCTCTCCATGTGGTGGGAGGGTCAGGGTGGATTCCATTGATGATTTCCGTCTGGCCTCTGATTCGAGGAGTGGGAGGTCTTCGGACGGCGTTGCGCCCTGGAATCCGTTACTTACTTCCTTAACTTCCGAAGCCACCTTCAAGGCTTAGGAAACCACACTCACTATGGAATCCTTGGAAGGTATTGTAGGTGGCCGTCGAGGTCCTGGGAGCAGAGTTGGAGGAAGAGGGCTCGTTGGCTGGTAAGTATGGTTCTCCAGGACCGGCATCTGCAGTATTTGCTATGAAATTGAATCAAATTTAGCAGCCTTACCCACCGCCGTGTCCCGATTGCAGAGGATTGTGGCGAGCAGCTGCACGATCTTGAGCATCTTTCAGATGGAAGACCTCAGAGGGCAAAGATTGTCGGGCGGCTAGGAAGAAGAGAGGAACTGAATAAGAATGAAAACCGAAAGGCGCAGAAGATTGCTAGGAAACGCCTCGAGATTCATCACTCGGCGCTCTCGGACCGAAATGCGTTTCCCTTTCTCAACCCGACGTCTGTCATTATGGATCTCAACGAGAGTGTCGAGGAGGAAGAAAACAAAGGTGATGTGGAGGCTAAGAAAAAGACATCTCAGACATTTTTTGCAAGTCTGCGCTTGAGATGTTATCATAGTTGCCGAAAACATTCGAAAACAGCAAATTTATTAGAGATAATAACTTATTACAGGTGCGGATATCTCAGAGGTGCGAATGTTTGGAGTTGTGGGACATCGTATCGTTCGGTGAACCGGCTAATCAATCTAGAATGGGAGGACCACGTGAGGGGAGGTTAGCATACAAGTAATGAGGAAGTGTCATTGAGCGAATGTATACATCTTAGGTGTGATAAATATGGAGTTGGGATGGGTGAAGGGTGATCTACAGGTCAGAATTCATCAATTTCACTATGAAACAGAGATTCAAGATAATACACGGATGGGAATGGGGTTCACGGGGTCGTAGGAGGATTCCTACTCGCGTTCATATCATTGAGACCGAGCCAGGGCGCATCGGCGATATACTGCACAGCGTGGTTCGGGTTCTGCAATGAATTGTTTTCAGACTTCGAGGCTATTAGGGATCAGGCTTTTAGGCTTGAGTTCGAAATAATAGCTCAGAAAAGTGTGAAATACCCACCTTCGAGATCAGGCCGCACTCGAAAAGGCAGATGGACAGCTGGAAAGGGCGATATTAGGCTTTCAGACTATTTGAAAGGACACTTGCATTTTGCGAAATGTTGAAAGTACTCACCAGATAAACAATAAATGCAAAGTAGACGCCAGTGGGAGCGATGAGCAACACGAATACGTACCAGCTATTGCCGAAACGATCTGGAAGATCAAAGATCAAAGATCAACTCATGAATGCAAATCCTAATACTCACCTAGGATCGTATCCTGCACGAAGTAGATGTTGATTGCAATAACAAGAAGAGATGTGAGGAGAGCGAAGAGTTGGAAGGCCCTGAACAAAAGAATGAAATTAATATCGTAGGTTAATTTATAAAAAAAAAAGTAAAAGTACAAGCAACGTACTTGCTGCTCTTGAAGTTGTGCATGATCCGTTCCGACGAAGTGAACGTGATGATGGGGATGAGAGCGAACGGGAGCTGGAATGTGTTTCATGATCAAGATACCGTAACCATACAGCGATTATTGATTGTTATTATCAATTACAGTATCCAGAACATCGACTTCCGATTATCATAACCATTACAGTAACCAGATTATCGATTTGCCGATTACCATAATCAGTTACCGTAACTCCAAGCTACCGTATCCTCACCTGCACCATCTGCACGCAGTTGAGGAGGTCGTTCATCCCAGTCAGACTGTGCACGTCACCCGATAGGAGAGTGAGCAGGATGGTTGGGCCGATGGCGATGGAACGAGTGACCATAACTCTCAGCCACTTGGGCCATTTCACTCGGATGAAGCCCTGAAACAAAACTTACGTTTCTATGCGAATTCATGTTTGTATTCTCTCTGTATAGAGGATAACAACTATGAATCAGCCGATTGAGCAGTCGAGAAACAGAAGGAGTGTAGACATTTCCTTTCAGGGGTGATTCACTAAGCAATCAACTCTCGTTGATCGAACAACACGTACTTGGAATGTGTGCAGGGTAGATCTAGCAAGTAGTCAAAACAAGATTCAATCTCTATTTAGTTAGTATCTCTAAATGCGAAAATCGAGCATTTCTGAAACTTTTTCAAAGCTCTACCCTAGTTGTTTTCGTGCATTGCTCGAGAATCCAAAACAAACTCCGGAAAGAGATATTGAGAGTATCAGAAGTACCTCGATCTACGACGATGACTCACCTCCATCACATACTGTCCCGCATACGTTCCCGTCATCGTTGAACTCTGACCGGCTGCCAGAATTCCCACTGCCCAGATGTACATCGCCCCAACGCCGAACTGGCAACCGAGGAAGATTCCGCCCTGAAGTGTTATTGATGATCAAGAATCCGAATCCGAGTTCAGTTGTGTTTCATTTACGATCGGCAAAAGGAATGATTGAGGATCTAGGCTGCATGAACCCATTTGAGATGTGTTTCACACACCAGAGATCAAAGATCACCTTGTAGATATCCGACTCGGCGGGCTCATCGTTGTCCGGGAACGCGTTGCGGTCGGGGATGTGAGCAGTAGAATTGCATTGCGTGTACTGGAATATCGATTACCATTGATTATCGATTTTCTTATGTTTATGGACCCAGGAACAGTCTGGAAGTGAGACTGACCACTTCATGGTTCGTTTTTCCGTACAGGCCGTGAGCAAAGACCGAGACGACGAACAGATTGATAATGAAGGAGACCTTAATCACATTGTTAGAATGTGCAACTCAGTGCTATCTCTCTTGATACTAGAGATCAAAGATCAAGTTTGATGATTAGTTGATTAAACTCACAGTCAGTGCCACAGCCGACTCGATGACGTAGTACTTGTTCGCCTGCTCGATCGTACCCTGCTTCTTGCGGTCGATGCGACGGGTCTGCAATTACATCATTTATCTTAATTTTATTTATCTTAGATAGTGAAGTTCTGCGCTAGAATACAGTTCAAGTATACCTTGACAAGCGCCGAGTGCAGGTACAGATTGTGGGGCATGATCACGGCTCCGACGACTGATACGGCAAGAAGAAGTTGCTCCCGACCGCAGTCCTTGCACCAGGGGATGAGGACGCCCTGGACATTGTTTGCATAAATAACAATCAACGAGATAATTGTAATCGTTGTGCTTCACGACATTTATGATGTTGACATTTGGAGTACCTTCGCCACTTCCAGGTAGTTCGGGTCGACGATGAAGTACTCGACTCCGAATGAGACGGCCATCGTAGTGATAAGGAAGCCGAAGAAGAGCTCCAGCTTACGGTAGCCGCATCTGAACAAATTATATGATGCTGGGTCGCTCCTTCATACCATTACAAAGAATTGTTGTTTGTGGACACTGTTTACGAGATAAGATTCATTATCTCACCTCTCGATCGAGAGGAAGGTCAATGTATCCAGTAGAGTGACGAGCACTCCGACCCAGAGGGGAAGCCAAGTGGCAGTCAGCAGATGGAGAGCGATCGCAGTGCCGATTACCTTGAATTTAATTATTTTTTAAATTTAATTTATTAATAAACAATTTCGAAATGCAATATTCTATTACAGTTGCGCACGCACTCCGTCATCGATGACTCATGAACGATTATCAACCAATTCGCTCCGTTATACGATTACAACTTGTTTCAATGCAAAGGTGCAAAGGAAGTGTGATCTCGATCTATTCGCCTTCTTCGGTGACGATTTGATTAGTAATCACCTCTTGCATGTCACTGCAAACGATGGCCACTTCGATCATTACCCAGAGGACGACTCGAGGGAGGACAGGGTAGAAGTTGTACGCGATCTGCAATAGATATTGTCATGATTGGACTATCAGAATCGCTAATTTATTGAGAAATAGTCGCATTTGACTCTAGAAACCTCAGCCATATCCTTGCCCGTCACCACTCCCAGTCTCGCACTCATTCTCTGTAGGAACAGACCGATGATGTGCGCGTAGAGAAGCACCCAGAGCAACTGAATTTAATATATATTTGCCTTAATTTTCATTTTTGAAGCCGATTTCGACTCTCCATGAAACACATTTTGTTAAAGATTTGGTGAGGAACTCAATTCGCACCTTGTACGAGGCCTTGGCTCCCGACTGCAGATCGGACTCGATGTTTCCCGGGTCGAGATAGGCAATGGACATGAGAAATCCGGGGCCGGTGTATGCCCAGAGGGTGCGGAAGGAGAACCATTTCTGCAATTGGTAGAGTTGGAAGGGATGTTTGTTGTGGGAAAACAGTATTCACTGCAGCTAGTCACTTCTCCTCTCTCTTTTTCCTCGATTTTCTGTATAGAAAGGATACAGATCGATATTCCCCGCTAGATTTATGAATGCGAGCACAATACTGCTATAGTGGCAATAGTAAATATTAAATAGACCGGAATTCATCAAAAGGTCATTTTCAGAGATTTTGTGGGTAAAATTTGGACATAATTTAATTGAAACTAACGTCAGGATCGTCCTGAGGCACCTCCAGCTTCTCGTCTTCCTCTTCATCATCCCTGTCGAGATTGGCGATGTTCTGTTCGACGGTCGGCGCCATTTCTGAAAAGGTCTCGAAGTATTTTGGTGATGGAATGGTCGGGAAAGAGGAGGTGAAACTATTGAAAAATATTTAAAATATTTAAAAATCGATTTAGTAGCGTTGGCTGAACGCTTCATGACGGATTGATAGTGAATGATTGAGAAATTTAGAGAGAAACGTCAGTTAAGAGGAAATGTGTAGGTGTGAAACGGATTCTGCAGTGATTCGCATCGCTGATTCACTCTCCTGCTCTAGATTATAATTGAAAATCAGCGAGGAGAGAGGGGAAGCGATGCGAAAAGAGCAAACCCATTCAATGAATCTCTATGAGGGCAAAATGTGATACAGATGTGTACACGAAATCATGAATGAGGGAGAATGGGAGTTGGTCTGTGTTATGGGGACGAGAGTAGGGAGATGATTCCTCACTGCATTGGAAAAACATTCGCACACTCATCGCTGTTTATATTCACGGAAAAGTACAGGGAACAACAGATCGGGAACGGCTAATCGAGCACTTTTTGTGTTCGAATGTATGATAAGGGTATCAACTTTCATCGATTTACCTAAGAGTATCACCAACTTACCTGGAAATACCAAATAGAAAGAAAGCCGATAAGATAAGATTGATAAGAAAGCCCGGAGTATGGTCGATTATGATCATGATCGGAGGGAGAGAGATGGACCATGTGATGGCAGGGGGCTATTTGAAGCACAGGTAGGCTCGTAAAACTGCTAGGCGTGTGAAGAAAAATATAGATGTAAGTAAGGTACATCTCTGTTAGGCTACACGTATTCAAATTAGTGCTATGAGTGGATTGTTTGATAAGAAAGCCCGGAGTATGGTCGATTCGTGAGAGATTTTCTCTGTATCCTCTACTAATACTATTTTGACAACTATACTGGCACGTTTCTATGGTTTCTTTCCTTTCCTGTTGTTCAAACTAGCGAATATAGTCGTTATGGTCACTAATATACTTCATTAAACGCATATTTATTAAGTAAACTACATTTAATATATATATAAATTAAAAACATTCGTGCCTTTAAACAAATAGTCAAAGTAGTATGAACTGACCATCATTCTGTAGTAGAAAGTCCTCATCATCGTCGAAAGGATTCGTCATTGTACAGAAAAGATTGGAGTAATCACCTGAAATAGTGCTGATTAGACATTAGTCATCGATTATTAAGCATTCGTGGTGAAAAGCAAAGGAGAACGTGAAATAATGAGCGCAACAAGCTCTTTTCGAAAACAAAACGAGTTAACAAGCCCTTATTTGAGCCCTGTTGCGTAAAAGTTCCCCGGAACTTGAAAACTACCTAGCAAAATGAGCAATCGAGGTTAAATAGCCATATGGCATTGATTATTCATCACTAAGGGTGAAAAGTAACAGCAAACGAGCGAGAAAACGAGGTCAACGCGGCTCTTTAGTCCACCAAAATCGATCAAACCAACGCCGATTTGAGCTTGTTTGCGTGACAATTCACCGTATTGTTTCGTTCCCCATGAAATTCGATGGAAACGAAGCAAAAGCAATGACGAGAAGCCGAGATAAGCGTAAATAACACGGAGTCAGCAGGTTCGAGCGAGGGTTGTTTGGCTGTGTTTATCACAGTTTGAATGGGCGCGTTACCGTACTTCCTGATCCTCAGGCTCTTCCCTGTGGGAGTCAGAGCACCCCAAAATTAATTCCTCTTTTAGTTCTACATCATTTTGTTTACAATATTTATTTAAATCTTTGTTTTTGTAAGAAAATAATAAAAATAAAATAAAGAAAACTAAAACATAAACATGACAATAATCCCGAAATTCGTACGAGTAATTGGTTGCACACCGATTTTAGTCACCGGAACCATGTTTATCGGGGTTGATTTGTACAGACAATGACAATATGGCGAGAAGCAAGGCTCAAACAAGGGTCTCGTACTGGGAAATGCTCACAAAACCGAACTTCCGACGAACAATGTCCGACTCTAGTCCATCCTCGGACTGACAGCGTTTCAGAGGGTCAATCCTGGTTTTGTCCTTCCTAATCTCTTTCAGGAATTGTTCATAGCTAGGAAGGACCTTCTTCTCATCAACGATACAGTCAGTGCTCCGATTCTTCTCCTTCATCAAAGGAGCGACGACTTCCCTTTTCTTCACTAGGGAAGCCTTCTCCGAATCGTACGATTTGAATCGTTTATGAGGGGAGGAAATAGGTAGAGGGGCTTCATAGACGGGTTCGGGGGTGTTGAGAGGGGTGGAGGGAAGGACTTCCAGCAAGGAAGGTTGCTCGTAGGTGCTCAGCTTCACGGGAGACGTCGATGGCGTGGACTGTAATGTATTTTTGGATATTGTCGGTCTGTTCACATCACATATCTTACAAGCTCGAGAGATCGGAAAGTAGTCACTGTTCGGCAACGCAAAAAGCTTCGATTTCTCAAGCATTTAAAAAACCTGATGAATTCTCTAATATTTAAGTCTTTTCTAATAAAGTACTTCGCTTCGCCGAGTAAGTTTGTTGTGTTCCCCTCGATTTCTTTCATTCTGGAGTTCTCACCATCGATTCATCCGATTCCTCGGTCGACGATCCAGTGGAGAACTTCAACGATCCCTCGTTTGTAGAAACGTGTAGGGGCATTCTGAAGGAGTTATTGATCGGGTCAAGGTCACATCCAGAAGGTGGTAAATGTCTGGTGTGGGATGAGTGATAATGAGGGATTGCTTTTGTTTGCTCACTTCGGTACTTGCCGCAACATCTGTGAATGGAATTTCAGTATTCTCTCCCTTGACTGGGTTACGGTAAGTTCCAACGTGTCCTTCTGGTCTGGATGAGTGATAGCGAGACGTGCCACAGGGATCGATTCGGCTCCCCACTTATCGTCCTACCCACAGATGGTGGGAAGGGATTAACAGCTCCCGCAGTGCCAGGAGATAATGAGGGTACTCTACCTTGGCCCAGACAGCACTTACCGTATGGCAAGATACACCAGACGGGAAACTTCAAAGCAAATAACCGTCATAATCAAGTATCAAGATGAGTGGCAATGAGGGGTTACCATTATTTATGATGGGAACCTGCCATGGATTTGGCGCCCTACTTATCTCACCAGCTGGGAGTGGGAGAGATTAGCATCTCCTTCAGTACATTTTATAATTACAGTAACCATGAGACCTGGCCCCACTTACAGGATTAGCTCTGGGAGCGAGCTCTTGACGATAATCCAGGTAGCAAGTGCCCTACTAATCGATTAACAATTGCGTGGACGGGGTCGAGAGAGCCTAATCCCACTTAGCTCATTTCCTATTGTATCTCTTGGATTATCATCAGTTCTTCATTGGATTGATAACGTACAGCATATCACCCCATGGATCGCTGAATTACGCTCGAAATAACAGTTGAAACATCAACAGAAAGGAAGGATCGTCATTGAGCTTATCTCATCTACAATCTAGGTGCCCAGGAATCAATCCGATAGAGACTATCCCATTAATTAGCGACTCGGATCAAAGATATTATGTTGAGATAATCCCTTCCCTGACATCAAAGAGAACTCACAGCTCTGGCTCTCGGTGAGAAAGAACCAGCGATCGGAGATTATCCATGCCGATGTCATAAGGAACCGCGTTGATCTCGAGTAGTTCGGTGCTCAATCCGAGGATCGACCCATTGTTGATGGTGAAGTAGTCCACTCCTTCGTGCTGGAAAGCAGTATATTCTCGAAAGTGTGTCCGCTCACTTCCCACGTTCACTAACTGGTTTCTTGATCAACCCATTAGTTAACACGTACGTGAAAATGGTCGCAAAAGGTCGCAGAATCTCTTACCTCGCATCTGAATCCGAGTCTGGTCAGCTCTCGCAGGGCGAGAAGTGGTTGTCGCTTCTTGGCGAAGGTGATTACGGGAACGATACGGGCCTGCAATCATGATTTCCTTATCGGTTATAAAACCGCTTGAAAGACAGTTGAAACATCTACAGAGGGGAAGAACTTTAAGTAGACAACCAGAAATCTCATGATCAACGTCGATCGGTAGGATTGCTCTTACCTTCCACTCAACTGCATCCAGAACAACTTGTAGATCTTCCTCGGCCTCACTTGAGAAATCGGAATCGACAGCCGACATGACGAACCAGATCTGCAGAGAAGGATTCAGTGATTAGGCTTCGCATTTATCCACTTTCTTCAGTACTAGCATTCAACTTCTGAATAACAAGATGCCATGACTACATCTGTTGATACCTCTAAATCCTCAACCGGCCGTTGGTAGTCATTCTCGATCCACGTCTTGATGTGCTCAACTGAGGGCGTTGACGATTCTAAATGCTCTCTTCGCTCACTATGAATACCCCACGTCCCGCTTTCACTAACTGGTTTCTGGATGAACCCATTAGCTAGCATTAGAGCACCGGCTAAGTGGAAATGTTCTGAAGCATTAATGCCAATTCTTCTGAGTGGTCAGGCAATGACGTGAAACAATTTTCATGTGAGAAAGGAGAGTCCGGGCTAATTCAGAAACTCAATGGAGGATAGTACTCGACGTTTCAAAAAGTCTGAGAGAAAAAGAAGAAAGCTGATGTGCTAACCTCGCCCGACCACTATTATTCGGAAAAATACATCAGTGCGATAGAGATTTTGACAAAGTATTCAAGATTTATCATTTGCTCACCTCCCTCGACCACTCCTATCGACGGCGTGTCCACGAGTGCGATGGGGAATCCGAGGGGAGTATTCTGGAAGACGTACGTGGAGACGGAGTGGGTTGGGGCGTAGTTCATGGAGCAGTTAGCGTTGGCTGGAATGGAATAGTGGGTGATGGTACGCTTTGTAACTCCGAGAATGAAACTTATTTGATGGGAATCCTATTCTGAGAACCCGTCGTTTGGAACTATGGTAATGGAACGATCGATTCTGGAATTTGATCTTTGAAAACTCTCGAGATGAGAACAATGTATGCAAAACCCACTGTCTGGAAATCATGTCTGAGAACCAATTCACATACAACCTTTTGATTGGAACGTGCGTTTCGAAACCCACGTTTGGGAACCGACGTTTCGGAACCAATGATATAAAACCGTCTAAAGTGATGTGATTTGTCGTTTTGAAATGTTTATAAGTTAGATTAGAGTAGTTACAATATCGTAATGTGTTTATAGTGGGTTGATGATCACCAAAAGTTCAATTTTTGCTCATTTATACATGAGTTTCACGGTTCCAAAGCGTCGGTTCCCAAACGTGGGTTTTGAAACCGCGATTTACATACCGCAGATTATAAAATCGATGTTCTCAATTCAATCATTCCATTAGCATAGTTCCAATAGGAGGGTTCTGAGAATGGGATTACAAACAAATGAGTTTTTCGATGGAGGTTGCAAAACGTATGTTTCAAAGTGAGAGTTCCCAGTTGTACATTTCCAATAAGACAGGTTTCGTTTTCCGAGTTACAAATCGTACCACCACCGGAATAGTGTTCATCCATGCTCTAGAGATCTACAGTAGTTATCGTTCTTACTGTTGTGGTTGATAGATGGATAAAGAAGCGAAGTAATCAGTCAAGCAGTCTTGTTCGACTGATAAAGATCAAAGTATAATTCGATCTTTCCCAATCACGTGAACCCCGGAAGAATTGTTATTTCAAGCACAGCTTTTGGCAAGCAGATAAGCAGTTGTCTTTAAAAACAGCGTATTCCACGCATTCCTAGCTTGCAAACATCTTGTGATTGCATTTGCAAGACAGTTGTTCATATTCCAGGCATTCCCTGGAGCTAATCTCGTTAGATCTTGCTAGAAATGCAACAACTGTTCATATTCTGGCTTGCTGGAAGCAAAACTAGCGTCAACAATTTCTGCTGCGGGTTCACGTGAATCTAAGCTACTATGACTGATCTTTGATCTTTCCAATCATCCTCTGATTCACCTTTCTCGTTGACAGGCGTGATGTGCAGGCGATAAGGCGCGGTCGCTGTAACATTGTTGACAAAGTTCGCGAACGAGTTTACTAGAGCGGTCTTGCCTGAGCCTTTCGGCCCAATGAGAACGATGGTCTTCCGATAGGGCTGGGGCTACAAATCAATTAATTTAGTAGCTCTGAATCACAATCAGCTACTGATGTTTCTTTCTCAGGGGCTTCCCTTTGTTCAACCACTGGCCACAAGTTCCGACAACAATGCGTGAGTGTGTGCCACAAACACTTCCCTGATTGTTCTCTCCTCTTCCCCTCCCTCTCTCTCCTCTAGCTTGCAAGTGGCTCACTCTTTCATGCCAAAATGTGTTTGCTCGGCATTGTTCTTTACGACTCGAGATGATAACGTGGAAGAATCAGAGGAGGGAAGGAGGGGAAAGAGGGTGTGAGCACTCGTTATATTACCTTCCCTATCACCCAATCACTCATTTCGTCAAGTGTCGTCAAATCACGGACTCAATGAGCTCAACTTCGTTCCTTAACCCACTAGAACCAAAACTGAATGACTACCTGTTCAGGGCCGAAAACGAACTCCTTCTTAGTCGTATTCGCGTTCTTGTGCTTCTTACTCCGTTCCATGAACGAGAGTGGAAAACCTGCGAGCAGAGCGAATCAAGTTAGCGGCAATACTAACAATTATGAGCCCAGGGCGCGTGATGCGAGGCAAAAAGAGGTGAAAGGGAGGGGAGGCAGTTGAAAGGTTGAAATGATGATAAGAAGGTCTTAATTCGAGACGGCCTCAAAGAGAACAATAGCAGTTTGCGTCTATGATCTGCCCTTGCCATCGTTTATGAGAGCGGCATATTGGATTGATAATCCTGACTGATTAGAGGGAGTAGTGAGACTTTCCGCACTTTTATGGGTCTCTAAATTATCACTTCTTTGCTATTTTCGAAGGGTTAAAGTTCCCAAAGTCCGTGTAAACGTACATCCTCCCTCGTCGAGAAACATTGCGCCTGTTGTCGTTCCCACGCTCTTCCACGAGAGTCTCTTCTCTACAAACCTTCTGTAAATCACAGGAACACGAAAGGGAGACGTGTCAAACTCAATGCTTTGGCTAATTATAAAGCGATACTTTATGAAATGTTGGAAAAGGGAGGAATATCAGAGCAGAAGTGTAGAGCTGGGCTTCGAAACTTCTCGCCGAAACGATATCAGCCGGGTCAAAGGCAGCTTTCGCAATGGTACAGTCAACGAACAGCACCAGCGAGCAAACTGAGAGAGAAACGACTATAGCCTATGCTTCTTCTTGTTGTTATGTGTTTTTGAGAGGAGCGCCGCCTGACTTGACTGGTCGTGCTAAGCTCATTACACTACAGCCCCTGCCTAATCACTCAACTGCAGCTGAGAGAGACTACTACCCATTCCTCTCATCTCCTGAGGTGATTACTCAAGTTGACGCCCGCACAAAATAGCGCCAGGAACAATGAATGATGATCGCACTCTCTTCTCTTTGCCTGATCTCTAGCTCATCAGACAAAGCTAGAAATCATGTTGAATGAAAGAATGAAGAGGCTACACGAACGCTTTTTGCCCCAATGAAAGTGAGAAAGGGTGGAATGCGAGGGGGGAAATTCCGGATGTGATTGACAATGGGATGAAAAGCGGCTGGAGAAGTGAGAAGTGAGGGGGGATACTCCTTCCCCTTTACGTCTCCATTGTATGCACAGGATTCAGCTACCGCCTCGAATCTCTCCTCTCGTATCTCTCTTGTCCGAGGTGCCCCTTCCTCTCCCCGTCTGCCAATCTGAACAAACCTAGTCGGACACGCCAGTAGTAGTCGTTTCTCGTTCTGGGCAAACTTTACGTGGTTTTGCCCTAGGTGGAAGTGTCCAAAGATCTATGGTGTTCAGGCAGCTTGTTCTCTGCTGTATTACTACAGCTTTATTCAGAGATTGACAAATACAATACATACGTACATTGGGGGCGTTATTAATCCAATACTAATCATTGAAAGTGCTGCTAGGCTACAAGATTCGTTGGTTATGTAAATACTTGTCGCAACCCAGTATCAACTAGCGACGCCGGATTCACTTGGGCGAAGTGAAGCTGCGGTCAGCGTTGATGGTACCGAGAGACGACCTACGATATGAGAGAGGGAAGATATAGAGATAGGGAGGCTACTAGAAATCGGATATGTGCGTGTGCAGATACAGAAAGGTGGCGATCAAATATCATATCATAACGAGCATCCAAGAAACTTGCGCAAACAAGAGTCCGAAACAGATAGTTCATACGGGAATAAAGAAAGTAGAGGCCAAGAACAAGTGGTGGTATGTGTTCAAGGTGTGATCAAGATGATGGCGGTCACAATGGTTGATCTTTGATCTCTCTAAGCGAGGAGGTTGACCATCGGGGGCAGGCCATGGTGATGCTTCTCCTCAACGAGGCCAGTGATGGCTGCGGTCTGTTCGTACTCACGACGACGCTCAGTCAGAGGAGTCAGAGCAGGTGCGACGTCGGTGGGAGTGGGAGGCACTCCGATCTGACATATCGTAAATTAGATTAAGCTAATTGAGTCAATAAAAGAAGGTATTCCTGCACATCTCCAGCAATAGGGTGGAATCTAACCAAAGATTGTCCGGTCTACAGCTAAAAAGCAGGATAAGCTGGTAATACAAAGATGAAGAAGCTGGAATAGCTGGGATAGCTGCAGCTAGGAGCTATCCGGAGATGAGCAGGAGCACCAAGCAAAGAAAAGCGAAGCAGCCCAGTAACCTGAGTTTGCCATACCGAGGAGCGAGGAGCGGCCTCGATGTGGGCGGGACGGCCAATCAAAGACTGTCCGCCCTCAGAGATGATCGACGAACGACGCTGGAAGGATTTCATCATCACTACGTCATTATTTCAAATGTCTGAGAGATTCAAAAGAGAGTTTGGAAATTCTCTTTCAATGGATTTCGAATGTCATCTCTGAGCGAACGCCTCCATTGTTTTATTCAGCTCTCTAAGAGCCTATAAAATACACCGAGCCGAATGCTTTGTTTGTCAAGCCGAAACCGACACTGAATCCCTCACCGAAGCGTTGTCCTCCTCATGCCAGATGGCGAGAGTGGGCGAGAGGGGAGAACGGGCGGGAGGCACGAAGTCCTTCTGGCCCCACTCCTGGAATATTCACTTGAAACTCTAGTCAAGATGGTTTCGCACATTCAGTGGTTTTGTTAGTGAAATAAAAAGGTGCCTGCAATTAATGAAACTCAAGCTCTTCAGTTTTTATTTTTAGAGGTTAGAGGTTAGTAAGTGAGCCGATGCAAGGTCAGGAGTGCAGCTCTTCGGTGTATCGGAGGTGCACACATAGATTCATGCAAAAGACGGCTCGAGAAGGGATAGGGAGGGCATTGGGCTTCGCTGTACCTATTCTCTTCACTTTACCTCTTTACTAATCTCTTTTCCAGCCTCCATGATTTCAAATATAATTAGAAATGGTCGAGAAGATATGGTTTTAGAGGTCCAGCGAAGCCCAGTTTCCACATTTCCCTGTCCACCTCTCGCGTTTCACTTGTGCTGTTCCACTCGCGCGCCGGCCTCTGCTGACCTTGATGAATCCGCGCACATTGCGCACGACGCGTACCGAGGAGAACTTGTTGGCGTCGACGGCCGCGTGGAGAGGAGACTTCTTGACGAGAGAGGGAGACGTCATCGGATTGCGAGTGTACCCAGCCATGACGTAGTGCTGGGGAGGAGGACGGGTCACTGCAAAGGAGATCATCATCTTTCCATTTAGCGCAACTCGCCCTCATCGAAACATTAGCCAGGTCTAATTTTTCTTGCTTCAGAATGCCAGCCAACATGAGGAAAGAATGAGAATAGATTAGATAAGATAACAGTAGAGGACACAGGACAGGAATGATAAGGCAAGATGAGAGAAGACGAGGAAGGCTTGGAGCGATAAGACAGAGACTAAGCGGATCCTTACAAGTGGCGAAAGGATCGCGAGAGGCGGCTCCGCGATATCCCATCACCGAGCGAGTCGTGCGCAGTGAAGCGTACGATTCACGACGAGAAGCGACGGGTGCGACGTCTTGCTGGAAATGTAAGGACGTCATCTCAGGCATTCTTTTTCAACTTGGAAAGCTTTGGGAACACAGCAAGATACAGTCATTGTAAACGATTGTTGAGTTCCATAGTATTTCACAAACGCTATTGAACAGGAGGTTACTATGAGTATTATTACTAACAGGAGTGGGAGGCACATGATAGCTGGCTCCAGATCTGTGCGAGGTCACCGAGGCGGTGCGCGAGTGTCCGTGATGAGCGGCCTGCTGCTGCTCATGATGATGGATAGCGGCGGCAGCCGCGACCTGAGCGGCATGACGCGCCGCCTCCTCCTCGACCGCGCGGATGGCCGCGAGGCGAGCCTCCTCGGCGGCACGGTGAGCTGCGGCGAGCGCCGCAGCCTCCTCGAGCGCGCGACGCTCGGCCTCGCGAGCGGCGTGCTCGAGAGCGGCGCGAGCCGCCTCTTCAGCCTCACGCTCACGACGGATGACCTCGGCCTCGGCCTGAGCAGGATTAATGTAAGCGAAGGACGCAATAATGATAGGTTCTTACCTTGGTGTACACCTTCTTCTCTCCTCCTCCGAACTTGGAGAGCAGAGAGGAGACGGGCTTCTGGTGCTCGTACTCGATGGTCGACTGGTGCTCCTGAATCATTTCCATTTATTCAGTATGTATTTTTTCTCTTAATCATATCTGAAATGTTTTCCATCTACTTTTCGCTAGAAAGATCCTGAGAGATGAGAGAGGACTACTAACGAGATGATGATGAATGATCTCCTTGGCGATCTCTTCCTCCACACGTCTCTCGATGTGCTCGTGGATGATGTGGGCGGCGACGGCCTCGGCGATCGGGTGGTGGTGGTGCTGAAGAGGGGATAAATCATCGTTGTCTTAGTCATATCATTAGTTTCACTCTTCCATGTTAAGGTAATCTCTAAACACTTCTACGCGAATCGTGCTAAATTTTGCGCAATTTGTAAACCAGTTGGGGAAGAAACGAAAGTAGAAGTGAATGGTATGAAAGTGAAAGTAGGGGTGAATTAACCTCATGAACATGCACTCCGTTCACATTGGCCTCAGTGAGAGTAGATCCTCTTGAGCGAGTGTCATCCTCGACGTGCTGGAAATATCGATTTTTTTTAAATTTCCGGTCCGTAATTTTCATTCACTTCCCCTCATACACATGCTCACTCTCTAAGCGCCCATTTTCTATACGTTTTTGTTCTATTTTGATCAGAAGTTCCTGTTATTGTAACGCGTCGACTTCAAACCCCCTCGCCTCTCTCTCCTGGTTCAGATCGGTCTTCGACCCCTGATTCTTCCTCCCTTCCTCCTTTCTCTCTTCCTCTCCCTATCAGACACGTCACTCGATGCAATCGAGCGATGCGAAACGATCCTCTCTCAATACTGATAAGCCGGAGGAGGAAAAGAGAGTGACGAACGATGACTATGCGCACACTTTTGTCATGCAACACAGGATGAGACTATCGATTGGTAGATCGGTGCTTACAATGGGTCACTGGAAGCTCAAAACGAGTTAGAATCAAGAAATCTCACCGTGATTGTGGTTCCGCGAGACTTGCACGACGAATGGTTCGAGTCGGCGGTGTACTTCTGCAAGGAGAGATATTGTAGCTTGAGAGGGTTACGGTACGACGGTAGGGTTACGGTACGTACCCTGACAGGCGCGACTCCGGCTCCAATGGCTGCAGGGGCAGCTCCGCCTCCGATGTTGTTGCTCTGTGCGAGGCTGTGCTTGGATCCGTAGCGAGATCCGGTGGAGCGAACGGACCCATTGAGAGACGCGGAGTCGTGCTGGTGGATGTGGTGGGCAAGGGCTGCGGCCTCGACCTAGAAGCTTCCTTATCACACGAAAACAGTTCAAATTGGTTCCAAAGAGCAAGTATTGAGTACTTTTCGTTTTTGGAAAGATGGGTAACAAGAATGGCATGGAAAATGGAGCAACTACGCACAGCCTCCTCATGATGATGCACCGATCCGGTGGTCACCGAGTTCTTCGATGAGATCTCCTCGAGATGCGAGAGAGGAGCAGCACGGTGAAGGGGAGCGGGAGCGTCGCGCACGTTCTCCTCACGAGCGATCTCCTCCTGGATTTTGATTGTTTGATCAAACTAGATTTATTCACAAAGCTTGATCAGTTGTTACAGTGGATTAGATGTATTAGTAATCTTACAGTAAGAATTAGATGAAGAACTGAATTAGAGAAACTTAGAAGATCATGCCACACACTTCCTTGATCAAGTCCCAGAGAGGGACGGGAGGAGGAGGTCCAGAAGGCGTCGATGCACGAGAGTACGAGTCCAGACGCTCGTACAGATGATGCTTGTGACGGACCGAGCCGTTGAGCGAGTACGCTCCCTCGTCCTGAACGGGCGCCGAACTTAGGAGGGTTAGTTATCAGTCGTGTGCAATGATCAGTGATCATCTTTGGTTTCGGTGCAATGTGATCATCCAATCAATAGTGATGAGTCTTGTGCTTCTGAGAGGCTTAGTGAGACGGTCAGTGCATGATTTCTCACTCTGGAAGGCGCGGGCGAGGGAGGCACGCTGGAGGAGTCGTTGCGGTGCTGAAACGCATGCATTCAGCCACACTCAATAAAAGTACAACGCCTACTGTACAGCAACTTCCACACAAAAGAACAGAAAATGTAGAGACAACTGTGCACAACTACGTTGAAGTGGCCCATGAGAGACAGTGAGAGCAAAAGTGCAATCTCCCCGTACCGAGGCCGAGCTATGGTGCTGCAGGGCGTGGTCCATCTCCTCCAGTGCTCTCACGACCGCACCAGCGGAGGTGATCGAGTCGTGACGGGCGACGTGCTCGTGATGGTGATGATGATGATGGTGATGGTCGAGTTCGTGCTCGAGCACCTTGAATGGAAGCTTTCATGCAAACAAATTCGCTCGTGTGCAAAAAAATGTACAAAAAACAGTCAAATCATGCACAAGTTGAGGTGAATTGTATTGAGATAGATCGAGATGAGATTGTAGTAGACAAAGTACCTCCACGGCCTTGATCGAGTCTCTGATGTGGGGGCCGGAGAAGCGGGGGTTGAGGGAGGAGTGCTGCGAGTCGTACTCGTGACCCTGAATCAGGCATTCCTTTCAGATTACTATGTAAGATTGAAGCGCTTCGATGACTCAGCTATCGTTATGAACTATTCATCGTTCAAGGAACAGTGGAGCTGTGACTCAGTCAAAATTGTTAAGCTTTCTGGGAACAGTGAGAGATGAAGGGAGTGTGAGTCAGCTTATCGACTTGCTATTCTCCCCTTGCATTCTTCTTCATCGATTAGAAAGATTTCAGATCAGAACGTTCTAATTCTTAAATACTTTTGAACTTTATCACCTCCGTGAAGCATGTCATGAAGATGAACAAACCTCAGCAGGCACAGGCGAGACGGGGCTCATGAAGACGGACTCGGTGATGGGAGAGGTGACGGGGGCGATGACGTTGAGAGAGGTAACGGAGGCTCCGTGACCGATTGCGGGCTGAATTGGAAAGGGTGAATCTCAACTGCCAAATACTGCCACTTTCACTCGATTGTGATGTTGAATCACAAAGCTTTCGAATCTGTCAATCGATCTGGTAACGATTGTTGAATCACAAAGCATCTACCATGAATCTGTCAACAGATTTTTTACGTTGAATCACAGATCCTTCGTATCTTTCAATCGATCAGGCGTTGGAATATGAATCACGAAGGTTTGCAACTGTCAATGGATCCCATGTTGAGTGCTTTACGACTTTCTTGTAAACGACTTCGTTATCAGATGTGATGAGATTGATCTCTCGCCTTCCCAACGAGACGAAAAATCATCTTGTTAGTTTTGAATAATTTCACGAATAAGAAAAGATGCACAAATGACTGCGCATTACAGCAACTTGACAGCGTCCATGATTTAGAATGTACTAAGAAAAATTGCAGCTTACCTCAGAGCTCATGTTGTGTTCGGCGTGCTTCTCTACGTACTGAGCAACTTCGTATGCAACTTCGGCCTCGATCACCTTTTCCGCGATCGGATGAGCCTGAAATCTTCTTATTTTCGAAAATCAGAAAGTTAAAAATGACGACGATTTGGATGAAATGCCTGCGCAAACAATATGCAACAATAGAGTAGAACACAACGCGTGGGTTCTGTTACTGATACGAGCGAGAAACGTATAGCAAACAGGACTAGAGGTTCTCCTGACAAGGTGCGCCTCTAATCACCCCTCCACCTCCTCCTTCTTCCCCGAGAACTAGCAGAGAGCCCTTTCTAATCATGATGAGTCAAGAAGATGGGCAGCGGCTTATCGATAAGTCGATCGGTTACACCAGTTGATGACAAGAAATGTGGCAATGATTTGAGTGGAGAAGGATTGAATCAGAGTAGGGAATAAGCAGAAACCAGAATGACGAGGGGGGACTTTGATTGGGGATGATGAGATTAGTGGAAAGTGTGAGGATTTAGCTCAAGAACTATTTTTGTAAGCTCTAGGGATGATTTGAGGCTCTCAAGAAATATTGATGACAAAAACTTCACTGATGGAAAGAGTGGCTGAAAGAATGGATTATACGCCAGAAGACAATGTATTTAAAAAATTAGTAAAAATAAAATGAATCAACTAACGTGATGTTCGTGCTCGTGGTACACGTCGATGCTGTCCCTCTTGGACTGCTGAGAGATGAACGATTCCGTGCGAGCGATCTGCAAATTTATTGATGAGGTGGTGACAATCGAATTAGATTTGTAGAGAAATTGAATGAGAAAGCATGATAAAAAACGGGGAGATCAGGAGATGTGAAAGTGTTTTTTTAGGAGAGAGTGAAAGTTTGAACCAGATCAAGTGACGCAACACACGAGGGACCAATGGAGCAAAAACGCTGGTGGAACCGGGAACAAGTTTTCACAGTCTCGTGAGGGGAGGATCATTGCACAATCGGATAAGCTGCCTGGGCAGTAATCGTTCCTTTCTCGCTGATCCTCCTCTTTCTCCCCTCTCACAAGGTTGAGCCAACTTTCGCCTAAGCCCCAGGGGCTTTAATGATCTCTGGCGCAATAAAGGTCATCGAACTAAAGATGAAGGACAGCATCGGATTTTTGTTGCTACAGCGTAAACAGTGAGAAACTGAAGGAAAATGTAGAGAAGATATGAAGAAGATTCTGTCTTCCCTCACCGAAGCTCTGTCATCGAACTCGTAATGAGTGGCAGAGAGGGGGACGACAGATCCCTCCTCGTCAGATGAGTAATCATCGACGGTACGATGGTGATGGTTGTGATGAGCTGCCTCAGAAGCCTGAAAACGTAGTTTTTACCCGATCAGAAAAGAAAAGCCTCTTCCAGATCAGTCTTACACTCCCGTAATTGTTGTTTGACCGACTATTTATGCTCATTTCTCATTTGTTTATGTTCATTACGTATGCATTCAAACCACCATCCTCGAAATCCTCCATTCTCTGCTTCAAATACTTCATCGCGTGTAATGTATGTGATACTAGTGGCGCTCTTGATCCGATCCCGCCATAGTTTTGGCACTTCTCTGGGGGATTTGTGCAAAAGCTCGTCCTAACACACATCACGCACCAATTTTTCGTTGAGCTGTCATTCCACGCCTCTCATTATTGACACAATGTTCCTATCACTTCGATTGTCGTTCTCTCTCTGCCGAGCGGTTTACGAGCAGTGATGTGTTGTGCAAGGAGGAGAAAGAGACTCGGAGCCAGTGATAAGGGGAGAGAAAGGCGCGTCAATCGAAGGGAAGAAACGAAACTATAGACTACGACTTGTAGAGAACCGGAGTTCGGCATAATCCGAGGAGGAATGTGTGAAATGCAGACAGAAAGAATTGTGCGAGGAATTTTTACTAGTTCCAATGCACCCTTACTCACACCGCGTAGGTTTGATAGGCGAAGGAATCAAGTACCTTGCTGAGGGTTCTCTTCAGCTCAGCAACTCTCTCCGCCTCAATGCGGATTCTCTCCAACTCGTGCTCTCTGTCGATCTCCAGAGGCTCCTCGAGGATGGAGGTCTGCAATATCATCACACTTCCTAGGCAATCAACAGACTTCACAAAAAAATCATTGCATGCTGTGGATAAATCAATAGTAGTATTATAAGTAGTGGTTTATGAGTGAAAGTGAAATTGTCATGGAGGTGAGGCAACGAACCTCCTCAATGTACGTTCCTCTGCGACTCACGTGCTCCGAGGGTGGTGCGGAGGTGGGAAGGGGCGGCTGAAAATCAATTTTTTCTCTCTCAGAAACCCTCTGTTCCTCACCGGCGCGTGCAGTTCCTTGAACTGGGCGACCAGTGCGTCCTGCTGAGCGGTGCGGAACGGGATAGGATCGCGTTCGTGATGCTGGAAATACTGATTGATTTGTTGGATGGAATTGAAAAGTTGTTGGAAGTTATATTGAAAAGCAATCGTTCATTTCTGAAACACATCGATCTTCTCCATTTGTTTGCTTTCAATTTGTTCACTGTCTTTCAAGGGATGGGGATAATGGGAATGTAGAATATTATCCCACCTCCTCATCTCCCAGATGGAGGCTCACTTCCTGTTCGTCCTGATGGACGTGATAGGTCTCAGCGAGGATCGAGGTGGCGTCAGTCGCAGTCGAGAGACGAGAAGGAGAGCGGTCGCCGAGCTCGGCTGCCGGGGCCTGGAAGAGTACTCATTGCCAATTGAGTAATCAGAATCTCACAACCTTTTTTCGACCAACAAGGCATTATTCTCATATTATTTTACGTCACTTCCCCTCGTTATTAGATTGCTATAGTAATGATTGACCGTTCTGCAAAACGAATCTATCGCGAGATGATAACGTTCATGTAAGGTGATGTAATTTAGCGCACGGATTTGCAATTTGGATGCTAACATTGTTTCAATTTCGGGATCTACAAAACCGACCAGAACATGCAGTATATCCTCCTCTTCCTTCGGGGGAACGGACATGACTAGGCGAGTGCGATGCCAGACTGACTAAGGCCTCCCCGCTTCCTCCTTGCGTCGCCTATTCACGCTCTTTTGTGTGAAGTTGCGCCATAACCTAGGCAAACTCATCCCTGCCAGCCCCTCACTTCCCTCGTTTTTACGTACTTTATGTATGCATACATCGCTTCATTCATCGCGGCGCTTCACGTTTTTATCAAGCGAAGGAAGGCTCTCTCACACTCTTATCAGGCGATGGAAACAATGCTTGTGCACACACAATTCTGCTCAACGGGACGAGATGGAGTGAGGAAAGGAATGACTACGACTGAATGTGCGCGGCTTATGATGGACAATGAGATAACTGTAGTCCCGTTAGTGTAATGATGCCAAGTTTTGCATTGGCAGCAGCAAATTATCACTACATCTCATGAAACATATTTGGTCGCAGAGCCATCACAAATTCAGGGCGTTCTAAAGAAGATAGTACCGATTCCATAGTTCTACTTGAACCAGCGATCAACATGTTAGTTTGTGTTCTCATCATTCGAATGATCAGAATGATCAATCGTCTTGCACAAAGCCAATGAAGCAAAGACGTGTCCGTGACAATGATAAAACGTTTAATTACCTCACGAAGGTGGACTTCGACTCCGATCTCTTCGCCGTTGGGAAGCTCGATGTCCTGAACGACAATCATGAATCATCGTTCTGACACTCTCTTTTTGCATGCTATCTCGCCATGTCTGACTTTTGTTCACATGATCCATTGTGCCTAACTCAGAACTGCTCTGAGTCACTGATAGCCAGAAAACCAGAGGAATGCGAAGAAAAGCCGGGTGATTCATAGTTCAAGTGTAGTCATCGGAATCTGTTCCCCAGTCACATCTCGGAACTAATTCCATTCCAGCAGTATCACTTTTCCAGAATCTGGTATGAATTGTAGTTGCGTACTGTATACCTTTTACATCGCACTAGCATCTAACCTTTTTCGTATCATGCAACTACTCTGGTTTCTTCCAACGAAACCAGTGGTTGGAAGAAACCAGAGATTAGGCAGACCATCTCCTCACCTTGTGGAGATGGACTCCATCCAGCTGCAGATGGCGTTCTCCGTTCTCGTCCGTCTCCACGTGTGCCTCGAATGTGGCCGACGAGTGCTTGTAGATCTTAAGACGTTAAGGTTAAGGCTTAAGGCTTAAGCTTAAGCCCTTAACCTCAAGGCCTTACCTCTTCTCCATGGTCTCCCAACTCAGCTCCGACCTCTCTGTGCACCTCGACAGTCACATGATCTCCAGCAGAGTCGTGAGTGAACGACTTGGTGACAGTGATGGATCTCTCGACGTGGAGGGAGGACTCATCGTGGACAGAGGAGATGGTAGTGGTCTTCTCGACGGTAGCCCCGCCGAAGACCAGAGCCATGATGTCTGAATCGATCATATTATTCATTTTATTAAAGCAGAAAATTTATTCGATCGATGCATAGAGCACAATAGCCTCTTCATGATCCTAGCAATCGTAAAACGATGCATCATTGCCATTGAATCCCCATTTGTTACTCAACGATAAGCAAGCACGACAATTGGCCTATTATGAGATGTTTAGCCAAGAGTTCTAAGGCAAGCATCGTGACACCGTATGCGCGATTATCGAAAAAGAATCGTAGCGTGTTTCGTTTCATAATATTGTTCCAACATGATCTGATATTGTATAATGGCCATACAGTTAAATCATAATTGTAGAAGATCAGCTTGACTCAATAATGCAAAAGATTGGCAAACGAAGATTGGATTAGACAGATTAGGAGTGAGTGAATTCCATGATCTACAGTATCCTTGGCGCTATCACGCTCCCAAACATTGAGCCGATGAATGTATTCCACGAATTCCTACGTAACGAGATGCTAGATTTGAGAACGCAGCAAATAGATACCAACGGGTTTAAAAAATGCAAATGCGCTGATGAAACAATCAAAACACGCCCGATTCAACCTATCAACAGTGAGAAATGTTCCACACTCGTGATTGCTATCAATAACACAGACGAAAGTGTTCACTGACCGTCTTCCGAATGCGTCATTTCTCTTCGTGTCGAGCCTTTCGCCGAGAAGTGGCCTGGAATGAAAATGAGAGGTGATGAGAAGATGAAGGCGATAAAAGAGGCGCAGAGAAGGAACCAGAGATGACACTGTGAGAGGCAAAGATTGATTATCGGAGAGGAGAAAGACGGAGGAGAGGAAGAGACTTGCACACTCTGATAAGGAGATGTGATGACAAACTATGGAAAATGTTGCCCGTCAAAATGATGATGAGGGACCAATCCGAGGGAAGGATACTTACAGAGAGAAACAAGGGAAAGAATCATTCCCACGAACCAGTAATCCAGCAAAAATCAGTGTTCTTGAGTACGAATGATAACAATCGGCTTCAGCACATGGCAGATAGAATAAACTTTTCATCTCGTTTAGACATCACTAGTAGAAACGATACTTACAAGTACAGCGTTCGCGAAATAAGAATAATTACAGTTAGAACAACATCATATAAGTTTTTTTCTCACAACCAGCAAGAAAAGAAACAATCACGTTGTGGAAGGATTTAGTGATAAGGAGTGAAGAAGAACAATGCATAAAACAATCGTAGCGGAAAGAATGATACACATGAACATGAATTGAAGCATTATTCGTAGCCTTACTCTGATGATTTGAATGTATTGTTACAACCAGCATCACGTGATCTCACCGTGAGCTAGAAAATGAGCGGCCAGCTCAGAGTGAAATGGAACACTCTTTTCGCCGCGCGGAAATCGCGAGGGATTTGCGATAATTACTGCAGAACATCAACACCAAGGTGGCCCAATTGACAGATCGGAAGGGGAATGAGAAAGAGAGCAAAGAAGTGATGTTCACTAGCAATTATGAGAGAACAATTGGGTTAGCAGTTTCTAGTTCGTGTGTTTCTAGGTCGGCTATTACGGTAGCTCTCCTCACAAGATCTAATCTCTGCATTTCCATCAGTGAAGGCCTTCTACCTGTGTAAAATCCGATCGATGATTCATTTCTAGTGCCCACCAGGGGCTATTTGTAGGTATTCTTAAAAGACATCGGTAGGCTATGACGGTAGCTCTCCTCACAAGATCTAATCTCTGCTTTTCCATCAGTGAAGGCCTTCTACCTGTGTAAAATCCGATCGATGATTCATTTCTAG
>LS498788.1:419532-441203 GCA_900490845.1 Pristionchus japonicus | reverse complement strand
AAGCCGCAGGGCGACCCCCGCATGCCCGGTGCTGCATCTTCAAGCCAGACAGCCCGCACTGCACCGACAGCAAGCCCGAAGCGACCGCTTCCTGGCTCCTCTTCAATGCACGTTGCTACTTCAGCGCTGCAGCGTTCAGCTGAAGTAGTACCACGCACCAAGCCGCAGGGCGACCCCCGTGTGCCCGGTGCAGCTTCTTCAAGCCAACCAGCCCGCACCGCACCGACAGCAAGCCAACCACTACCCGGCGCGCCACCACCCAGTCAAGGTTCTTCATTTCACAACGCCGCTGCAAGATACCAGCGCCCAGCCGGTGTAAATCACGCCGTCCCCTCACAGCCCGCCCTGGTCGGCTACCAGTTCGGCTCGCGGCCGTTCGAGAGGATCCTGACAAACACCCCGGCACCGGGAGCGCCCCCGCGGCGGTTCAGCCCGATCCGCGTCACCTATCCCAGGCTCCGGCCCATACCACCTCTCCCGCCCCATCTGGAGCCGCCGCCGAAGAAGAGGAGACCTGGTGATTGGCCTGACTGGGTTATGGCGATGATTCCGAAGTATGACTCATCTAATCCGACTGACTCGGAGATGGAAGACGAATACGGAAACATCATAAAGAATCCGCGGTACAAACATAACCATGTAAGCACGATTTTCGTTCTTGATTCCTCTACATAAGATATATCCTGAGCTCAATGATAGATCGATCTCAATGTGCTCTATCATGTTAGATCCATCTCTATGCGTTTATGAAAGATGAGAATGATTGGGAAAAAGGTGATGATCTAATCTTCATTGCAGCCGCAGCTAACTCCCGAGGAGATGGCAATTGCGATCAAGAGGCGCGAAGCAGAGGAAAGACGACGAGCACTCATGGCGTTTCAAACCGATATCAAGAACGAAGCAACTGATGATGATACGAGTGACAGTGGTGGCGAAGTTCGATCGAGGCCTTCTTCTAAGAAGCTCGCCGCTCAAAAAGCCAGAGAAGCCACAGCTCAAAAAGCCAGAGTAGCCGCAGCCGCGGTTCCGGTTCCACCGGTTCGTCAGGTGAATTTGCATTCTATTCATCAAAGTTCTATTCTTCAAGTTTTGCTCGACTTCTAATAAATAAACATTAATTTCAGAGAACTCCTCCTAAGCAACCTCCTCCCCTCACTGCTACGCCTCTGAAATCGGCTCTCAAGAAACCCAAGGCCGCTGAAGTTCCTGTGTAAGTGGAGGTTGATTGAAGTTGAACTCTCAGTATAATGTTTGTAGGGAAAATTGAGTCAATCGAAAATGTAAAAAAAGGAAAAATTTACCTTTTTTTAGGAGAATGAGTAAGCCATTACAGTATCTCGAATTACAGGAAGCAACCAGAAGCACCACAGAAGCAGGCGAGAATCGACAATGTGTTCCAATTTATCGACGAAGATGGGAGCAAATCCAATCAACGCGAGGATGCGACTGATCCGATTGATGAGGTTAATTCGATTTATTAATCTTATTTTTTTAAGTTCCTCTTGATTGAATATTACAGTAATCATTGCTTTTTTCAGATTCCTGCTTCTCCGCTACTTCTAGACTTCACTGCCACGCCCCCTCGACCGCCTGAGTATGTTGAACCGGAATAAAATTGTGATCATCCCAGAAAAAGAATTAAATAAGAAATGAAGAGAGCTATACTCACTGAATTTTATACGGAGAATGAATGTTGTGAATCATCAAAACAATTTACAGGACGCCTCAAAACGTCGTCAGACTGCATGTGAGGAGCTCTCAAGATTTTGATGAAGATGATTTCGAGTTTATCAGCGAAAGCTTAGCCAAGGCAAAACCGATGCCAAGACCAACTCATCCTCCTAGAAAGGCGATATCTTCTTCTGAAGCCTCTAAACACGTAATTACGTTCTAGAATTACTTTTGAATTCAATTGTAATCTTGAAAACTCTTAAAAAGTCGTTGATCTATTAAAATCCTCTCTTTGGCTCGATTTGAGAGAGTAACTGATATTATCTTCCATAACATTTCACATATTTTCAACCCGACACAGTCGTTTGTTTTAGGCCCCTGCCCAGCCGCAGCAGCCCATCAATCAACCATCCAACGAACCTGTGGATTCGATTAAAGAGGTTAGTTCAATCATCCAGATTTCATTTGATTTCTGATTATTTTCGAGTGCACCATTAAATTTCTATTTCTGCAGATTCCTGCTCCTCCTCAATCTCCCAGTCTCACTGCTACGCCTCTTCAATTGGCTCCCAAGAAACCGAAGACAGTTAGCTTGTCAAGGTATGTGGCGTTCGAATGAGATTGTGAACTAATTTGATAAAACCGAAGAGAATTAAATGATAAGAATGAGGAGCAGAATTAAAACATCCTAATTTGAAGGAAATCTCGTCCAATCTCGTCAGATAGCAGCGATGATGATTTTGAGAAATTTGCAAATGCAAGACGAAAGCCAAGAAGAGTTCCTCGTGCGAAATCGCCCTCCGCTAAGCAGGTAATTTCGTTCAAGAATTTAGATTCGTACATTCTTGATTTCACAGATCCGATAATTAATTTTAGGCCCCAGCCCAGCCGCCACAGCCTCTCAATGAACCACTCATCGCTTCTGCAGATTCGGTCGTTCAGGTGAATTTCCTTTCGCATTCTTTCGACTTATTTTTTTTTATTGATTTTAGCCTGAAGCAATCAGTATTGTTCTACAGACTCCTGCTCCTCCCGTGCATCCCAGTCTCGCTGTGAAGCCTCTTCGGTCTGCTCTCAAGAAACCCAAGCCTGCTGATTCAGAATCGGTAGGTTTTTCGGACATTCTATTCACAGATTTGCCAATTTCTGTCCAAAATTTGCTCATTTCGATATTTGCAGGTCCCAGCCGCAGACACGGAGCCGCCTATCGCTCAGTTCATCGCTCGGATCGCGCAGCTTCTACCTCCCGCTCCTCCCGCACCCGTTCCCGTCCACGCCCCCGTCGATCTCAACGAGAGCTTCGCCGAGCACGCTGTGCAGAGGGAGAGAGAGAAGACGGAGTTGGAGAAGAAGAGAGACGCCGAGTACGCTCATTCGCTCGAGTTGAAGAAGAGAGAGCAAGCGAGGACCAAGATCAAGACGGAGAGAGCACGCGTCAGGAGAGGAGGCATGTCGGAGGCCGACCGACGACAGGCCGAGGCCGATTCGAGGATGGTCAGGGGCATCTTCTTCGCTGAGACCGGGAGGAGAGAGAGGTCGCCGGACTCGCGATCCGAGTCTCCGGAAGAAGAAGAAGAAGTGCAAGAAGTGCAGCCACTTCCCATCGTCAAGACCGCAGAGGAGCTGGCGGCTCGAATGAAGGAGCAGGAGGAGCGAGAGAAGAAGGAGAAGGAGAAGGAGAAGGAGAAGGAGAAGGAGAAGGAGAAGGAGAAGGAGAAGGAGAAGGAGAGGGAGAAGTCGGTGGAAGAGATACCGTCGAATCGATCCTCGTCTCCGGAAGTAGTGAAGGTCGTGAACCTCGTGACGACCATCGCACCCCTCGCGACGCCCCTTGATCTGGTCGAGGCCGCTGGCGAGTTCGCGGCTAGCATGAGGCTTAAGGCAGATATGCGAATGGCGCGGAACCAGGAGGCGGTAGAAAAATTTGAGAGGGAGAAAGCGGAGAGGCACAAGGAACTTGAGAAGTTGACTAAGCGACTGGACAGGCGAAGGGCGAAGAAGGAAGCGAAGAGGAGAGCCCGGCCACTCGCTTATGACCTATCCAGTCCCTCCGTTTCTCCGTCACCAGTGGAGAGTCCGATTGACGACCCGTGCGAGCAAGCTGAGCAGTCGCAGCCAGCTGAGCAGCCCCAAGTATCCATGGGAACCAAGAGGAAGGCTCCCGAGACCCTGCAGCCTCAAGAATCTCAGCCAAGACCGATTGTCCATTCTCAGCAGCCAGTTCAACTCCAGACGGCGACTGTGAAGAAGACGCTGCCCCAGCAACACACGCTTAGCCCGAGGGTTGATGCCCCCTTGCTGAAGACTGCTCCTCAACAGCTCCCACACCATCAACCAGTTCATCCCCAGACGCCAACTACGAAGATGGCACTGCAGTCCCACCAGAAGAAAACCGCTCCTCAGCAGCCCCAGCATTCCAAGCCCAGTGCACTGGCTCATCCTCATCAGCCGAAGCAGACAGTATCATCCCAACCATCCGAGCTGCAACGACTCCTGGATGCACCACCACGCAAACTGGACCTGAGCATACCAGTGCCCGCTGCGATGATGCCGAAGGTCCTGCCCACTCAGCGCGTGAAGCCTCTCCTCCCTACAACCAGACCTCAGATGACCCAAGCTCACGCCGCCAATGGAACCCAGAGACCAATATCAACTCTCCAGATAGCTCAAGCGCCCAAGGACTTGCCTCTTCGCATGACTGTGAATGCACCTAAGCTGCTGCCCCCGCAGCCCCAGTCAGCCCAAGTCCATCGAGCCATCCTCGCTCACTCACGACAACTGGAGATGAGGGCACCAGTGCCTTCACCCATGATCCATCATCAGCCGAAGACTGTACCTTCTCTTCAAGTGCCTCAGAAGTCGCTACAACCTACTCAGCCTGCAGCGACCGATGCATCCAAGAGTATCTCTCATCCACTAAAGTTGCACATCAAGGCTCCAGAGAAGCGGAAGATCCAGTCGACTCAGAAGACGAATGGAACACCCCAAGACCCGCAGTCTTCCAAGGTTCACAAGATCCTGGCTGAGGCCTCGCGGCAGATGGAGATGACCGCGTTTGAGCGTCAGATGGCGACTAGGAATCCTCAGAATCCCCTGCACAAGCTGCAGCTGCACGTTGAGGGCATTCCCACCCCAAGATCGCTTCCTCGTCCTGTCACCCCACCTCAGCAACGTATTCAGCAGCTCCAGAAGAAGACCGAGGTTAGGCAGTCTGTGCAGCAACCGCAGCCGCAGCTGCAGCTGCAGCAGCCTCAAGTCCAACCAGCAGCAGCGGAACGTGAACTACATGAGATTCTATCTGAAGTACAAGAGGCGGTCGACCCATCTATCGTCTCTGTTGCTCCATCGATCATTTCCGTCACTCCGTCCATCATCTCCCTACCCCCGTCTGTCATCCCCATTGAATCCGACGATTCGGAGATCGAGATTCTGACACCAATGAAGACTGAACTGCCTCCTCCGGAGCCTCAGGAGCCTGAAGAGCCCGTCTTTACAGAGCTTCTGACTCCAGCGCAGCTGCAACAGCAACAGCAACAGCAGATGGCGCCTCAGCCTCAGGCGCCTCAGGTTCCCCAACCTCAGGATACCCAAGCTGCTCAACAGCCGACCACCTCGCAACCGAAGCACAGGAGATGGAAGAGGATGAGCAACGAGGAGCGGGCGTTGACTCTGCAGATGACGTGGGACGAACTGGATCGATCGGCGAAGAAGTCACTCACGGAGAACTACTTACGGCCTGATGATGCACCACTGCCTGAAGAGGTACTTGTTGTTCTTAGAGGATCTAGCGTTAGGAAATCTACCTCCTTTCGACACACTTTTTCAATCTTCTCATCTAATATATCGATTCCTGTTATCAATCTTGATATTTGAGATCCGTCCTCTCGCTGCGCCTGAAATGGAAGGGTTGACGCTAGGAGACTTCGTCAAAAGACAGCCAGGATTGTTCGACAGAAATAGGATGAAGGATTTTCTGGACTCTGTGAAGGTGAGCATTTACGTGAACTTGCACGACCCGTTTCTCCATTTTATTGTCAGATTTATTCAATTGTTCATCACCTCAGGGTCCATCGCAGCCTGCACCAACGACCGGCTCGGCAGATCCAGCTCAGGCTCAAGAGAATGGAACTCAGCCAAGGAAGCCGATTGGTAAGCTTAACTATACACCAATCTTGTTTAGATTAGAGTTGAAATGTAAACTGATGGAGCGAGCTTGCAGATTCTTTCGTCATTCTCAAATCCGAACGAATTGATTGCAGAATCCTGGCCAGCCAAGTACACTCGTAAGCACAGAGTGAATGCAGCGCTGCCTGCACAGGCGAGACTGGATCCTCTCAAGAAAGCTCCTAACGATTTCACGATCCGACCTGAGGAGGCTGTAGTCATGCCAAGTGAGTTATACCATCGCATTTTAACGCTCTTTGACAATTTTTGAGGTAAATTAAGAGATAATGATAATCTTCACAGCTCCTGCTCCTCACGCTATCGAAACAGTGGGCAGTCGTCTTTGGAACGAACATCGACCGGCCATTCCTAGAGTCCAGCCCAGACCTGAGTCGACACCTCAGTCGACGCCACAACCAGCCCGAGTCGAGCCGAGACCACAATCTCCTCAGCCGCCGAGATCGCCGCAGAGACTCGATCACGATTACGGACGGTCATCTCATGCTCCTCAACCGCGATCCCAACCAATTAATATCATCGAAAGACTGGATCACGATTATGGACTGCCATCTTACGCTATTAGACATGAGGTTAGTATACCTTGAGCAAGAAAAAGATGAAATCGATAAATTAAAAAAAAAATCGATAAATTTCAGCCGATCGAACCAATTGACGTCAATGCACCTGCCACAGACGAGAATGTTCTGTCTGTTCTCAGCAAGATCTACAAGAAGGCAAACTACAAACCGATCGAGGAAGTTGATAAGGTTAGTTAATTAGATATCGATATTTTCTCGGGTTAACGATAATGAAATAATTTCCAGGTTCTCCGCTCAGAAGAGGTGGCTGCCCTCAAACCAATCGAGTTCACCGACGATGTTGGAACACAACACTACATCCAGCCGAGAAAGCGAAAGCAAGATGTACGTTTCATAACTTGTTCATCAATTCGATGCAATTGAGTTGCGATAATTTTAAAAATATCAATTTCAGCTCCAAGTCATGTACGACCCGAATGATATCGAATTCGAGGAGATCCCGGATGAAGTGATTGTGCAGGAGGTTAGTAAATTTACTTGTAATCTTGATTCGGATCGTAGAATATCATTCGTTGTATCTCCTCTCAGCTTTCTCAACAGAACTTCAAATGTTGCAGGCTGATCGCGAGAAGGAAAAAGAGATGTACGAGCGTAATCTGCAACGGAAGAAGCGTCAGAACATCTACGCGCTTCTTGGAGAACCAGTGCCCAAGGGAAGACCAAGGAACGAAGAAGGATCGATTCTGAGAGAGAAGATGTGGGACTACCTCAACAAGAAGGGAATGAAGAACAATGATAAGGTCAGTTATTTGCTTCATTTATGTTCAATTATAAAAGTTATGTTATAATGTGACTGACTTGATCCCATTGCAGAGTCGCACCATGAACAACATCGATGGTTCGAAGTCTGGAGAATTGCATGAATTGACTGAACAACAGCGAAGAGAAAAGCGTCTTGAAGAGTCAACCTGGGACATCGACAACATCGACTATCCCGACGACGATGTTGACCTCCGAGACAGAGAGACCTTCCAGCCCATCGAGGGTCTTGAGGAGGACGAGGATATCGACGCGAGAATCGAAGCGGAGCTTCGAGCTGATGCTGAAGCTGAGGCCGCTTCCGTTCCTTCCGTCCCTGTAAGATGGGAGGAATCGGAGTCAGAGTGGGAAGACGAGGAGGCGAGAGAAGTTGTGCCGAATCTGATGGACAGATACCGCCCAGATGAGAGCTTCGAGTTGGATAGCAGTGATGATGAGAGGCTATCGCTATCATCAGTCGATGAGGTCGAGGTGGCAGTGGATGAGCCAGCGGAGTGAGTGTTATCTTTAATCTAATCGTTTTTTTGAAACCAATTTCGTAACATTCATCTAAATCATCTTTTCCAGACCTGTGGCGTCCCTAAACCTCCCCGATGAACAATTCTACCTGGAACCGGACTTCATGACGAACGTTCTATCCTCATCTCCCCCACCTCGATCGCCCACTCCCCGCTCTTCGACTCCTCCCTCCCCCACTCTTCGATCGTCATTCGATGACTTCGAAGATGGACCCTACTTCACATCGACAATGGAGAAGACTGTGATGCATGACGATGAGATCGATGATGAGTACCGGGAGGAACTGCTCGCGAGTGAATTTTTCAAGAGGAAGAAAGTAGTGGAAGAGCCGATGAAGAAGAAGGTCAGTTGGGTGACTAACCTTTGGGATAAGATCTTTCGAAAAAAGGGAAAAAAACTACAAATAACACAGTTCAGCAAAAAGACACGAAAAAAAAACACCTTTCAAGATGGGTCGTCCTCGCATCTATCCGAAGGAGACTGAGAAGGATAAGGAGATCAGAAGTTGGAGATTGGAAGCGCACAGAAGGCTGCATCCGGATATCTACGAGAGGCCTGATGTCAGTTTTATCTAATTTCTTGATTTCTTCTGATTTTACGCTCCATTAATCAGCAAATGTCGCTACATTGTAAACGAATCAGCATCGTTGAAACTGTGAAGCATATTTGAGCGAATTGTAAAAAAAAACAGTCTGTTTCAGGTCGCTCGCAAGCGCAAGGGACGCAGACGCTATCCGGGAGGTGTCGGATGGCTCAAGAAACTCGACACGTACACTACTCTCATGGCGCATCCCGAGCGAATCTACGAGTTCCTCGCTCTTCCGGAGCACGAACAGCAGGCATGGATCAAGAAGCACAATGCTCCTCCAGAGATCATCGACCTTACTCTCGACGAGAGTGAGGTTGAATGGATTGTTGATGAAGATGAAGAAGACGAGTACATTCCTCAGCAACCTGTTCAACATGTGAGACGTCGTAAGAGGGACGCCTCTCCAGGGGATCTCGATGACATTCTCCGTCATCGATCAGAGAACTTTGAGCTTGATTATCTCTGGGGTCCATCCATAGATGACATCCTCAATGGACGTCCTCAGATAAGAGATTATCAAAGGGAGAAGGATTACGAACCTCGCCAACCTCGGGAGGAAATCGAGGAATTGATGGATCAGGAGATGGAAGAAGAGATTGCGAAGTGGACGGTTAAATGGGTGGAGAGAGATGACGAGGAACGATTGGAAGAGAAGGAAAGAGAGAGGAAGCGATTCGTGGTTATGGATGGAGTGAAACTGGCTGAGAAGGAGGAGAAGGAACTGGATTTGTTGGAAATTGTTCAGGTGAGAATGACTTCCAGGAATTTTAAGGAGTGGGGACGATAATGATCAATTCTAATCAATCTGCTTTCAGTTGGCCGTCAGAAAGAGCGCCCTCGTTCCTGAAGATATTCCGCAGCTGAATAAGACTGAGACCAGAGAAGAAATCATCGAGAAAACGCAGGAGGTAATTTTTTAACTGTTGTTCTCTTTTTTCTCCTAATTATTTACCTTGGTGATTTTGAAGCAAATTGTCAAATAACAATCACCATTTTTTAGGAGACGAACATCAAAGTGCCTGCGCACCTCAAGGAAAAGCTTCTGCACGATAGACACACTGCCACGCTCATGGGAAAGTCGAGGGAGCTGCGCAAATTCAATCTGAGGGACCTTGCTATCAACGTTAGTTTTTTTATTCTCTGTGAAGATAGTTTGATACAAATTGTGCGCCTGATCCATGATTTTTTTCAGTGGCTCTGCAACTTCCGCGACCAATTCTGCAAGGACATCAAGTGGACTATCAAGTTTAACCCAAGAGGAGGACAAATTCTGAAAACGAGACTGTTGGAGAAGATTCCCGTGTTGCTCATTGGGATGGATGCATATGAGAAGAAGATCATCGATATGCTGATGTGAGATATCTGATTATCACCATCCTAATCTCTTTGTATTACACTTAGAAGGAGAGAAATTTGAGAAATTTTCAAAAACTCAGAACCACATTTGCAGGTCCAAAGACAAGCTTACCCTCTGCAAGGAACTGTTCACTCTCGTCGCTCAACGTAGCGAGACAGGCTACTTCACGCCTCTCGATGGATACATCCGTGATGCCAAGGACGACCTTCTCCTTCTCATCAGTACTATGCCTGATCCTCCTGCTGGAACGGGCGCTGAAAGGGCTGCACAGAAGATGAAGAAGTTCCATGTTCGTTTTTTCATTGAACTAATCTTATATGCACTAACGGAAGAGTGACTATCCACCATAGAATGCGTGCAACATATCTTCTCCCGGGAAACTCCGCGAGTTCCGAAAAATGATTGTAATCTCCTTTTCCAGTTGCTGCAAGATGGGGAGGACGAATGTGCAGCGAAGGAGAAGGAAATGCAGAAATTGGTTGAAGCAGGGACGATAGTGCGAATTGAGGAAGTTGAAGAGAGCGATGCCGAAGAGGCGGAGAAATCGCTTTCGGAGCAGATCTATCCGAAGAGAGCGAGATCCGACAAGAGAGATCCTAACTTTGGAGTGAGTTCATCATTAATGCATCAATATTAAGAGCTAATATCGTATAAAAAGTATTAATGATTTGTTCTTTCAGAAAACAGTCGCTAAGTCGATTCCGGTCACAAAGGGCATTACTCTTCTCATTCACATGCAGCCTTGGCCTCAAGAGTCGAGGGTAAGTCGATCGATAGAATCAATTTTTTACTCCTAACCGAAGATTCCAACTCGAACGATGATCATTTCAGATGCAAGTGCCAATACCGACCAAGGTCAATCCTTACTGGAACCTTCCTCCTTTCCTGGCACCTCATCCCAAGGGAATGAAGAAGATTGATTTCGATTTGGCAGTGAAGTAAGTTCTTATTTTTTAGTTTTTTTTTATGAGAATTTTTATTTATAAATTCATTTGCAGTTTCGTTACAACCCTGGAAATGAAAGATCGATACTGGAAGGGAGAAACCAATCCATTCTTCCCGAATTATCTCTCACTGTGAGTGATTTTTTTGAGAGAAAGCTAATCAGGTTTCCATTCATTGCTCACCAACTATGTAATTTCAGTGATCCCGTCTCCTACTTCAACAAGGACATGCGCGGCAAGGGAGGTCTCGGGTACCTGGTGAAGAGGGAGTACGACGAGGCTCAGTTCGCTGCGAGGCAGGGATATCTCGAGAGAATGTACTCGGGACCAACGGAGATGTTCAATTTCACCAAGGTACTTATTTTAATAAAAATTAAGGTGAAAACTTCGGCACCGATGGCGTTCCCCAGAAGAATGGATGTGTTTCACTCATTCTATAATTTTTATTGCCCTAATCAGGGTTGGGGGTAGGGGAGGGGTGGATGGTGGATAGACACTCTTCCGGTGAACTTCACAAGTTTCAAACATTCAACTTCAGACTCACAACAACTGTGTTGCTCTTGCGCCTGTCAATATGCGTCTGATGAAGAAGAGAGACATCAAGTTCAGCAAATCGATGTTTGCTCGATTCCGCGAAGAAAGATCTGGGAGGAACTGGCTGATCTGTGAAGCAGTTGTAGAGGATAATTTGTGTCTAAACTTCGATAGGGTGAGTTATTCTCCAGTTCTCGATGAAGTTTTTAAAGGAAAACCGATTTTCATCTATAAAAAATCCCTCTGCAGTCACTTCAAGTTGCTGCTGCTCAGCTCTCCGAGGACTTCAAGTCTCTCACTAGTGAGTTTCCTGCCCAATCTTTCTAATTTGGCCAAAGAAACACGAAGTTAGTCTATGTAACTACGAAACCACTTCAGTAAGCCCTCCGGATCGTTCCTTCGTCGCCAAGACCTTCGACAAGGACGAAATTTCTCTCCTCTGCGCTCATCGTCATTCACAAATCCGATTCGCCAAGTTCGACGAGGATATCACCATTCTGTTCGACGCTCAGAAGGTTCGGATCTTAATTTCTAATTCACAACTCCTTCTCTATAAAAAAAACTTATCAGTATCAAGTAATTGCAGGACATTGTGACGGTGACTGATATGAGCTACGAGAATATGAAAGCATTGGCGAGCAATGCCATCAGCAGGATTATGGGTGGCACACTTCGGTTGATCTTCAAGACATCACAGGTGAGCAGCTCTCCTCAACGCCAACAAACTGACTGGAAAGAGCTTCTGCCAAAATCAGACATTTTAAAGGATAAGATTGAGCATAAAGTGATAATGTGGCATTACAGATGATGTTCTTCAATCCGAGCAACATTCGATTCAAGCAGCCAAAGCTTCAAAAACTACTACGCATGATCGATATCAGATCGTCGGGCGTTGAAGTAAGTCACATCTAGTTGTGTGAAGTATTGTTCACTCAACATCTTTAGAATTCATTCTAATTGGGGTTTATGAAATAGAGTTGCTTACAACCTTATTACAGGACCTTGCGATCAGGTTCAAAGAAGTGTTGAACGGAATGGTTAAAGAGGAGAAGAGTCTGGTAAGTGCTTTCATAAATGAGATTTTGAGTTATTTTCTAATTTTCCTATTTCATAATCAATATTTCCAGAACTATCGCTTCGCAACGCGCCGAAAACAGATCGACGATCAATTACTTCCCACGGAGACGGATATTGTTTCCACCGACAACGAGGAACCAGATGATGACGAAGAAATACTACCAGTAGTTGCTGAAAAGAAGCTCCCCAAGATGAAGCAGAACAACTTCCTGTTCGCTTGCCTCTCACGCATGAAGAACTTCATGCACTGCGTAGCAAAAGGAATCAATTGGGCAACTTCATCGAAGGTGAGAATTGCATCTTTAAAAAAACGGAATCTATGCAAATCAAGATGACAGTGCCTAACTATTGTTTTGAATTTATTGATGACGCAATTTCTCAGGAGGAAGAAACGAAGTTCGACTGGAGTATGAGAAATGAAATCGAAGATGACCGAGAGTGGAAAAGACCAGATATTGATCTGATGCCACCGAAGAGGAGAGAGATCAACGAGTATCGCGCTGTACGTATTTTACAAACTTACCTCCTAAACCATTCGTAAATACCGTTAACGGTCTCGAAATTTTTGCTTAAACTTTTCGCTCTGAATAATTGACCAACTTCAGAAAATGAACGCGAATCTCGTCTACGTCATTCAATACCATCAAGAAGAGACGTTCCAAGATCTGGAAATGGAGTTTGATGAACATCAAGATGAACTGGAGAGGACGATCGAGATATTTGAACCGTTAACCAAAGTTAGTTTTCATGAAGTTTGTCGTAAGACTCGAATGGAGGTAGACAATAAAACACTACATTTCAAAAAGCCAACACAAATATTCACGATTTACATATTATTTCACTATTGCTTCAACTTTCCATAATACGTAATTCTTTCTTCCAGAAACCCAACGAATGGCCTCTCGTCACACTCGAACCCGTTCTTCACATCAACCTCAACTCCTCCTCAACTCTCGTTACTTTCTCACTTCGTCAACGACTCTTCGACGAGCATTCACCCAAACTGGGCCGGAGATTTGATCAACGGGCCGAGTTACAACGACTGAGCTTCATGGCCAGTTTCAAACCGCCTCGTCCCCTTCCTCCTCCTCCCCCACCTCCTCTTCCTCGAGTTGTTCTTCCCATCACTCCCATCACTCCCAAACTTCCTTCGCTCAAGGAATTAGACGAACTCCATCTGCTTATCAGTCCTGCAGTGAAGAAGAGCGAACTGGAAGCACTACTGGCGAAGAAGAACTTGCTGGAGAAGGAAAAAGAGAAGGAGCTGATCGATCCGAATGAGACCGAGGAAGAGAAGGAATTGAGAGAGTTGAAGGAGATGCTGGAGGATGTGGAGAAGTCGATCAAAGACCCGTAAGTTACATCAATTTTTAGTTTAGCAGACAATTTTTTATGGGAGAAACTAATCTGAGTATATTTCAGAGCATACGGTTGGAAGAAGGAAACCATCGAGAAATTCAAATAGTGAGTACTTTCTTGCTATTTAGACAATGAAAGACCGACCATGAAACCAATTCAATTCTTGATTTTCTGTAATTTTTTTGAAACTTTTCTATGAATCTCTTTCACAATATTATCGTCACAGTACTCCTAAACCTGAGATCGAGACCGAGCAAGGAAGAGAACCAACTGAGAAGCAGTTGAAGGAACGACGCGTCAAGCGGCAACTTGTATTGTGGGTGCTAGCATCATTGTTTGCAATACTTTTTGCTAAACGGAAAATATAATATTTGTGCTCGAGAATTACACTCATTTTGCAAATAATTGGAAGTAAAGGGCTTTTTTATATTTTCTGTTCACTGAGTGAAGCGAAACGCTTGCAGGGACAGGAATTTCATCGACAAAGAAGAACTCCGAAAGGCGTACACGAGATTGGAGGCTCGTGAAGTGGTTCCGGAGCATCTGTGGCATCATCTGGTCACTGATGTACGAATAATCGTTTTTTAGTTTTTCTCAGTTATGTGAACGTAACCAAACCAATAAATTTTTGCCTTTTTTCTCGTTCTTTACGAGTTGATGGCTAAGCAAGACTGAACATGATTAAAATATCTGATTTGTTCAGGATATTCTTCCTGCCGTCGGCGCGTGCATCAAGGAGTCTGGGCTTACCGTGTTCAAAGCGGAATTCAGTGTGATCGGCAAGAAGAACAAATATGATGACTTGAATGATGAAGGCGAGTTTATTGATCTTGTCAAGCTTCGAAGTTCAAAAAAGAAGCGAAAAAAAACTTTTGACACCAATATTTTCAGATATCGGCACTCTGACGATCACTAACTGGTGGAAAGAGAAGGATGTGTCCACGTATGCCGACATGAAGGAGGAAGATAAGGAGGTAAGGGACATTGTTCATTACTTCAAAGTTGAGCTCTGTTCTAGCGTAAAAAGAATTGCATAATTAATGATACGTTGTCTAGGTCGAGGATACAGACACGCTCTTCTTCTGTTCCAAGCGAGTGAATCAGCCGACTGAAATCGCTGTGGATCTACCAGAAGGAATAGCAGCAATTGAGAAGGTCAAATCGAAAAAGAGGAATGTGAGTCATACTCGAAAAGTAAACATCATTTTTTGAGTTTTTTTCAAGGAAACAAATGCATTCTATATTTTGATTCGTATTTCCAGGGCGATTTCGATCTCGCCGACTTCAATGAGTCGATGTGGCATCCCTGCCAGTCTCGTCGGTCGCCTCCTCCTCAACCTGAGGCTCCTACTCGTTACATTGAAGTGATCCCAGCGGACGATTATGTGCCTCTTCCTCGTGAAGAACTGCTCAGAGAGTGCATGTTGGAGTGTGAAGCGCCCGAGACTGGAGTGAGTGCATTTGGACGATTCATTTGACCTGTCACAATGGCATAAAAATTACGCCATTTACGCCATGCCATGAAACACAGATGGATCTGGGGACTGAAATGTCTACTAGTTGCTATTGATACTCTCCCCAAGACATGAAACATAGTTGGATCGTCTACTGGTTGCTATTGATACTCTTCAGACGATCGACGTCGACATCTCCACTGCATTGCGCAACGGCTTCTATGATAAGGAGAGAGACTTCGCGAAGGAGGAGAAGGATGCGAGAGAGGAACTGTTGCGACTGCACTACGGGCATCTGGATATGTTGAGAGAGGACGATGCGTACAAATGGGATAAGAAGAGCATCCCGGAGAAGATGGAGAGGCTGATGAGATATGCGTGAGTAACCTCATTCCTTTCCACCCCATCCTCATCTAGCGAGCACTAGATGAAATATTGATTGAGACACATTCCCTGCATTATCCACTCCCATCTATGCAGTAGTTCAATCCGATCGATTAATTCACATGATTAATAGAGGCAACTTCAGATTCGAACTCAGCAAGCCGAAGCGCATCGTGAACGTCGTGTCGAACGAGTCTCATGCGTTCAGAGAGCCATATCACAAGTGAGTTTAATCTTGATTCTGATATTATCATGACAATGCGATAAGGATCTACAGACAATCAATGACAGCAATCAACAATTTTACTTTGCAGGCGAATTAGATTCGAAGATGACTTGTATGATAGAGCCGGAAACTACATGGGAAGCAGCCAGGCTGGGTACGATTTGTTGCTAATATTATTGAGGTTGAGAGTGCAGTCTTTAAATCAATTTCAATCATTTATCCACCAGGTAAGGGAGAAAAGAGAGAGTGGGTTGCGTAGATAACATGAAATAATGACGTTTTAGACGAATTGCGTGGCAAAAGTGATTATATTCCGATGAACGGTATGTAAGTGACATGAAGTACTTTCAGACCGTCATGGCTAATGAACGGAAGAAAACGAACGCACTCCGATGCTCTCAAGTCAATCCTCAAAGTGAAGAAGCGTTTAACTCGGGACTATGAGTATGATTGGAGAGAGGAAACGCCGTGGGACAAGACTCGTAAGCCACGGATATTCATCGATGAGGTCAGTATTTGGATCTGTCTTAAAAATATAAGATGAAGCACAAGATTAACTTTTTTCTTTGTTATTTAACTGAACATGCAAGAAATGTGAGGAAGAACAACATGAAAAACATTTATATTTCTGCCTGATTGTGCCAATTGAAGTAGCTCGCGATGAACGTGAATAATGATCCAATTTCATCTCAGTTGGCGATGCTGGAGGGAGTGTATCGAGGAACGGCCCACGAACGGGAGGCCAAGCGTCAGCACGAGCGTGAGCCTCCAAGCAAGAGACCTCGAAAGCATCTACCACAGTTCGATATGGTCGACGTCACAAAGTATTGGATGTAAGTACTGTTTTGTTGCTGTTATATACGAGAGTAGAAATAATACGAATCATGAGTGTGACCCAACTCAAGGCTCCCACCACGACTGCATTACCGTAGTCACCTGCATTTAGTTACTTCTTGTTACAATGCAATCATTCCTCACAATCACAATTCAGGGACGAGGAGAAGGATGAGGATGAAATCGTATCAGAAAGCGACGAAACTCCACCACTCACAGAACATCTATACAAGAAAATCAAAATGGTGGATTTCGACGAGAAAGACGAAGACAAGAATGCCGACTACGGTAGATGCGATTCACCCCATATTCCGCAAGCCTCATCTATCCGGTTAGTCCTCTTTACGTTACGCGGTTATGAGATTAGACCAAAACGTAACACAAATACATCGTTTGTACTGACCAGTAAATATGCGTATTTCAGAACTCCCGTGAATCGGAGAATGGAGCTTGTCAATGTTGACACTGATTCGGGAGCCGACATTACTCCTCCTAGAGTACGCTACTGATGTGTAGTGGAATAGGACAAACTGGTCATTACGGGTTAACTAGTGTAGTAGTAGTAGTAGTATGTTGTCTGTTCAGATTTGCTTTCTGAATTCTTGAGATTGTATTTCGCCATAATTGCCATCATTGTACTCGTTCTATTTGTTTACCCTACGCATTTCACTATCATATCTGATCTTTTTAAAATTTCTTTCATTTGTCTTGTCTTTCTTCCAACTTATTGTGTGCTGCACCACTTCTTAATTTCACTTTCCTCACGACTGTTGAAACACATTCAAATATTGTTGATCATATTTATTCTTCTCTCCCAACAATATTCCAATTCCTCTAATCAACGTTGCTTCATATGTATTGCGCCTTACGTTATTGCCGTTTCCATATCTCAGTGATACATCCCTTCCCTTTGAGCCAATTCATCCGGTATTGTTTTTATCTTGTATCGAGTTATTTTTTGTTTTTTTTTTGTGGCGAAAGGTGAGGAATAAAACAATGGTCCACACGACTCTCAGTGATGCTCTAGAGATATGCGAGAGATACTCATTCCAAAATATTGATTCGCTTTTTTTTGCTTTTCCATTTGAAAGACAATGAAAAGAATGAATGATCGAGAAAAGCAGGCCTAATCGCAGGCCTAAAGCAGTAAAAGGTAATGGGTGCTCATCATTCCTGCAAATTTGCTTTTGCATGTGTTTCACGAGGATGATAAACTAACCTTTTTAATTATCAAAGGTGCCAAAGGGAATTGAATTTGTGAAAGTCTTATGGAGAGAGATAGTCTCAATTGGTATCCTGTTTTTTAAGAGATCAAGGTTATTTGGCCGCAGCATTGATACTCAAGCCTACACGTGAGCCAAGCGCTAATCGTTAAACGAAGACGCACTCGAGACGATCATTAATGTTCGCACAAATACTTGGACGGTTTAATTATCAACATTCCTTCAACATTTGCATTTGCATGTGTTTCACGAGGATTGAAAGAAGAAGCTTCCGAGAGGCGTTGTTGTTTGCTTGGATCTGCTTTTAAGAAACCTGTTGAAACCTGCTTTGCCTTAAACTCATCCTTCTTCCTTACGTTGGTCCCGCTTTGGTTTGAGTCTAGGCCATGCAGACCTCCATGCACAACGACCGCAAACAAATACTTGTAGGAAAAAGAAACAAGAAAAGACGTCAAAGAATAGCGGAAACGAGAGAATTTCTACTACAGAATGTTTATTGTCGAGCACAGTTAATTCGATTATTACACATATCCGTATTCTAATAATACTCGCAACAACAAAGAATAAGTTCAGGTCAGTTCAGGCACAAGTCAGAAGATATGGATATGACTATTAGTGATATGCGAGGATATTGGTAAATGGGGTTTGACTTAAAGGGGATAAGAAAAAGACAAAAACGAGACTAAAATTACGAGAGATATTGATTCAAATTTACATCCTCTTTCTCGGTGTGCCGTTGTGGTTGGGATATTGGTGAAACCATTTTCCAAACGATACTTGAATCATCTCACAACGATCTCCATTTGATCTGTCCGCGAATTTCTCTCCGCGTATGACTGCTTGCGTGGAAGTGTTGACATTCTCCACGTGGCACACGTAGCCGGTCTCGTCGTTTTTGTCGCATTCCCACTGCAAATGTTTCGTATTTTAAAAAAATTTCAATTTTTTTTACATTTTTCAGAACTACAGCACATGTCTCACCATGAGAGAGTGAGAACGAATCTGTTTTACATTAGGCAGAGCGAAAACTTTTACTCTTTATGTGAATGTGAGTGAGAGATATCGTGAGAGAATGTCAAATCAAGATAACTAATCTAACATCCATGCCGATTTGTATCTAATTATAGTTGTTATTTTTAAATACAGCGGTATGCAATAACCAACCCTGTAGTGATCATCCGAAAACTTAGTCACGATCTGTCGCCAATGGAAAGGGTTGGAAATACAGAATTTCCAGTCATGCGAGACGGTAGAGTCTGAGTCCAGTCGAATCTAGAATTTGATGTATAATGATGCTCAGATAAAGCTTATCAGCGTACCTTGATGAGTTCGAGTACATTATCTCTAGCCATTGTCATGGAGGGCATGCGTAGTCTTTGGAATTGCATGAGACGATGGAGATCGGGTCGAGACTCGAACCAGAAGCTGTCGGCGTCCTTAACGAAACTTATTATCCTTGTGTCATCATCGACTTGAGTGTGTTTCACGAGGCACATAACATTGTTTCATTATCAAAAAGCCTCCTGCAGAGAGAACTCACATCGAAGAAATGGGGTGAATCGTCGAGATCGATTTCGGTCAGCTTGGAATGCTCTAGACCAATGAATGCACTTTCTCTGATACGATACGAAACAGCGTGCGATTGTGTCACTTTCACTTTCTTCACTTGCTTGAGCAGTTGAATGATGCTGAAATATGGAAATTAATCAGATCAAATATTCATTGTTCGCCTAAAAACTACAAGACGGACCTCTCGCTGGTCGGAATATCGTCTTCCGTGTCGATCATATCATCGAAAATGATCTCCTCGACTCTTTCTTTCTCGAGGATATGAATGAGGCCATGAACGAGAGTAGCAACGAAGGGAAGCTGAAACTGTTTAATGATCATAATCGACGCTGCATTGGATGTGGTTCACGAGCATCATAGTATTCATTTTTCATTATCAATGTAGCCTGAATGCGCTCCAAACAAGAGTAGTGTTTCTTATCATAGTTTCATGGATCGTTGCTTTGCGTAATGGACAATGTGAAAGAACTGGCCTTGTAGAGATGAATTCTCTTTGTTTCGTGGGAGCTGAAGAAACGAGAAAGATCCGAGAAGAAGTATTTCGAAAATGCCTCGTACCCGAAACACACTGCTTCCCGTGGTGCAACCTCGAAAATGCAAATTGAATAGAAATTAATATCTGATTACTATGTACCTGCAGTCTTTCATGGTATGCCCTGCCCCACATATTGACATCTTCCATGAACACGTGATGAACGGATTGGTACTTCGCAACGTCGTAGTTCTCGTTGCAGAAATCGAAACCGTAGCCGGTTTTGGTCTGAAAGTTATTAGATAATTATTGTGTACTGATGTGACGATGTTACCTGGCAAATAAGTAGTTTATCGATTGGCCATTTGATGTGAGCCAATGAGTGATGGCTGAACAGTTGCCTTGCCCGTCTGTTGACAGAAGATGCCGCCCAAATATCCTTCCTAAATCAGCATACAATCCTTTGCGTTCTAAAGTAAATGTTCAAACCTGGAAAGATTTGAGAACACTTTAAGCATGCAGTCGAAGGGTAGACCCGTGTAGTCATTGCACTTCTCGTCTCTTGTACGGAACTGCTTACAAAACTGCAGCTGAAATAAGATTTTTTGAAGAAATTGTAGTAAATGTCGAAGATTCATTAATGCGAATGAAAGTGGTGACGACATAAATTTGGCATGATTAAGGAAATCTACCTGTAGAGCGAGTCGCTCCGCTGCTTCCTCATGCATCTTCCGATCGAGATCAATTTGCTGAGAATCCGTCGTTTCGTTGGCCTACAAATGTTGGAATTTGCATTTTTACTGAAGAAAGTGTTTCACCACTTTTCGCGAAGGGCCTGCCTGCTCGTTTTTCTTCGCCTTTCCTAAGAGAAAAACTTAATCAGTAAACTACCATCTTGGAAATTTTTCCACGATTACGGTAGGACCGTAAAGTAGCGCAAACTAATGGTACTATCTGGAGCTGTGAACTATGTGTGGAAAAAGTTCCTAATATTTTTCTTGAAAAATATTTTTCTACATTTCAAAAAAGGACAATATTTGGGAAAGACTTCACTAGTTTTAGAATTTCATTTAAAAAATTTGGAAGCAGCTTTTCGGGAAAAAAACCATCTTTACGGTCCTACCGGGATTGCGGTAGGACCGTAAAATAGCGCAAACCAAAAAATAAACTTTACTCAATTATCATTTATTTTTACTATTAAATCGATCTATGATAAAAAATAGTTGAAAATAAAAAATAAAAATGTAAAATTTAACCGCCAAGTGACCGCTATACAACACTGCAGTATTTTATTCCCCGGATTCCTAAATGATTTCCACGAAATTACATTCCTATTAATTTAATTTTATAATTATTTTTTTTATTCCATTCAAATGTTTCTAGAATCTTTATTTTTGAAAATAAGTGAAAGAAAACCCTTTAATATTTGATGATTGGTCTGAAGTTCATACCGAGTCTCTGAGATCTTCTTGCCGTTGTCTCTTCGATTCAGGTTCTTCTTCCCCATTGGATTGACGTTGCTTGCCACGATCCATCTGCAAATAATAGTTCATTCTAGATGTTGAACACAGATCTCGAGGTTTTTATTGTTCTGCACAAATACAAGCGCCCTTGTCACTGTTTTGCAGTTTCCTCATGAGAGTGTCTGTGCCATCTGGATCCCCAGCATTCGGATGGTGCCAATGAATCATGGCATATAGTCCATACTATTACCGATGAGTCACTATTAATACTAGACAACCTTCGCTTCCCTCCTCACATCTTTCCTCTCCACTCCTTCCCTCTGAATTCTTCATCAACACACGCAATCGACTGATATCGCTATTGATACGAGCGATGCGCTATTGACACTATTTTCTCTCTCCTCTCCTAGCTCCCTCTCTCTCTCTCTCTCTCTCTCTCTCTCTCTCTCTCTCTCTCTCTCTCTCTCTCTCTCT
>LS498788.1:368595-419432 GCA_900490845.1 Pristionchus japonicus | reverse complement strand
CAAGTGTCCCTAACAATGCCCTCTAACTTTCCCTCCCATCCTCCTTTTCTTCCTCCATAGATGCTTGTTGACTTCTTTCCCATCCACTAATCTGCTTCCCTTTGGAGTCTCCCAAACTTCTTGCTGTCATTCTCGTAATTACTTTGCCATCTCTTAATCTTTTCCCTCTAGAGCCACCCAATCTGATCTTCTTCCCTCTGGATTCTCTACCCAAGACATGGACTGATTTCACGAGTCATATGAGTTGTCTTTGATTCAATGCATGTCGATAAGATAACGAGATTCTTCTGAGGTTACGGTAACGCGCGTAAATACCATAGTGATTCCCGGCTATGAGACTAAGAGAGACAACAGTACTGTGTGATTCCCCTAACCGATGACTAATTCAACCGCGAACTGAGAGGGATAGTCACGAAACGAGCAAGGGTACGATAACCACTATTCCATATCGCTGACGCTGAATACTAATGAAATATAATGACTAAGACAATCGATTGTTGACTCACTTTCTTCTGAGACTGCACAGATCCGTTCTTCCCTCTCGCCATGTCGTATTGAGATGAGCGTTTGAATCGGTTTGAGAGGACAATCTATCGTCCTGAAATCATCATCAATTAATATTTGGAAACGAACAATTTAGCAAGACGCGAATAACAGCAAACTAAACGGTAACTGCAAACGGCAACACCCCTCCCCCTGCTCCGGCTACCTCCCCATGTTTAGCGCCGCTCCCTCCCCTCACCTCGAATGGTGAACTCGAGAAAAAGGGGAAGGAGTAGCCGAAGGTAAACGGAGGCAACGATAGATAAAGTAACAGGGAGGAGGAAGAGAAAGAAATGAATGAAGGAAGATTAGAATGGCAGCAAACTAGACAAATTCGAAAAAAAATAGTACATGATAACCTATTTTAGACCGTGTTGATGCTAAAAGCTGTCGACTGCTCTCCTTCCTAGAGTCTCTAACAATGCTGACATTCCCCTAATCAACTCTCCCTTCCCCTCTCTTTCTCCACTCTGGCGTCTCTACTCACGGCATCGAGTGATAACAAGAATGATACGAGTACAAAGTCCGATATGATGAGCGTATTGATTAGATCAAGTGAGATAGGAGTGATACGAATCGGCCATTGATTACAGTATCTTTTGATACTGGACTTATCGATTAGATGAATCAATTGCCGATCGGTACTTACCGAGTTCCCTGGAAATATGTCTCTCGACCTAATTTATAGAATGAGTGAATCATATCCGTTCTTCCGGGGAACTCCACAAGTTCCAATCGATCTGCCATAATCTGTATAGTTTACACACGTGATTGATACAATGGTTATGGCAATCATATTAACTAACAATCATAGTGACTAAATTGAGATTAATTGAATGCGATCCCAAAGAGTAATGCCTTCTCCGCACTAATTCTACTCAAACGCGGCTCTAGATAAGCTCTAAGCGAGGCAACGAACAAGGAGTGGCAAGAGAAAGCACATGCCACATCGGAACGTTTGAAATGGAGCGTATATTCAATTGGAACGTTCAGTGAGTGCAGATGGAGTGGTTTGACACGAAACTGCGCCGCATTACTGCCGAAGACGCGCACTTGTCACTTCTCACAGCCCGCTGTACTTTCCGCAGCTCACACCTCCCCTCTCTCAGGTTTACGCTGTTTATCATCGCCCGCTCCCCCACCCCTCGTCCTTTTGTGACCTCGAGAGCGGAGAGGGAGTGGTCGAGAGTAGGGGGAGGAAGCGGAAAGAGAAGTGTAGAGGAAGGGAGAGAGAGGTTGGAGAGAACGTTTGATCATGTCACTTACTCACGGAGATGCAAGGGGACGGTGAGAATATAAGGGCTTTTGCATTCAATCGTCTTAATCAATCCACACAAATGTGGGAATATCGAGCAATTGTGTTCCTCTTCCGCACTTGCTGAACAACTATTCAACCATTGATTTAGTGTTCCATTCTTGTCGTACAAGCCAAAACACCTTCTCGCAAGGTCACTCTCGATTTCGGGAAACAGCTTCATCAAATTCCGATGAAATTCTTAATCCTCAATTATGAAATATCATAAGAAAGTTACATTTTTATTCAATATAACAAGATTATGTAGCTAACTTGATTGGAGATCAAATGGAGGAGTGAAATTAATGGAAAATGTCTTTTTTTTACATTTGGAAATACAAATATGTACAATATCAAGTCACAATGTTAAAACGTTTGAATGATTAAGTGTAATTGGATCCTACTCGTCAAATGTGACGTAGATGACTAATAGGTCCTTTCTGCACTCAGGAATCCAGCTTTCAATTGATACTCTTTTGCCACTATCCTTCTTCTCTATCGCAACTACTGCTAACTCTGTTCCTTGAGCTCTCGTCATCTGCAAGCAACTAGTTTAGACAAAAAAATAAACTCCAAATGTATTCGTTCATACTAGTAGAACACAGTTGTCTGGGTTACACCTAACTCCCCTAATCCCAGCTTTGTATTGGTACTACTTCCGTGATCACACGTTGTGCTGTTTGTTTCTTATAGACGTAACAAAGCAGGACAAACATAAAAATTTGAACAGAAATACCTTGTACGCCGGTTCGGGAAACTTCTCTAGTAGCAGTGCACCGTTCATCACAGTCTCCGTGATCGAGAGATACAATGTTCTCTTACACTTTTTTACATTATTCAGGTGAATCTAAATGTTTGAATAACCAAATTTTTAAAATGGAACTAAAAGCACCTTGATAAGATCCAAGACCCATTTTGTTTCGAGGCGCATTGAACATGCCCACAGCTTTTTGAACTGAACGAGGCTTGGAATAATCGATTCCGTTGCAACGATACGATGCGTCTGAAACAAGTTTTGTTCTTTAAATATGGACACCTCCCCCCGTCCCATCCTCCCCACCCCCACTCGATGGGCAGTGCGGCATCTTCAAACAAACACAAATAATACCTCATCAACTTCGTCCGGATTTAAACGGAGATTAACTAATTTCGATCCTTTGAGAAAACGAAATGATTCTTCATCGATAAGAACAGATAGTTGCGGAGATAAATCGATTTGAACGTTCCTCACATTGCTCATTATTCGCGAGAAGCTGCAATGGGTAAAATAAAGCTGTAAAATACATTGATTGCTCAAAACAAACCTTTTTCTCATCTCCGTGGTGACATCATCTCCCATTGTGCATTGGAGAAAAGCAAGTGTTTTCACAGTTTCACCGTCACTAACCACTTCTAAACACTGAATCAATTCAGCAGTGATCGGGATCTGAATTGTTTGATTGGTATTCACGATCACCCACGTGAGCTCGAGTCGTGCATTGGTTCTAATACAACACGTACCTTGCCTATATATATCTTTTTCGCATAATGGAACCGGAAAAAGTTGGAGAGGCTCTTGAGGATTCCTGGTGCTGGCAACTGATGCAGCTCATCGAGCGGCTTCTTCTGAAACAATGTTTAAACATTTGGATTTATAGATAATGAGCAATTATTATATTCACAAACCTTTCCAGATTCAACTTTCGGATCATCGCGAATGAAGCTCTCAATCTCCTCACAGGTGTACGTATATACTCGTGGGACGTCGTCATATCTGGCGACGAAATCGAATTCGTATCTGCCATCTACCTGGAAAGAAGAAGATTTAACAAATTCGGCTTTCTCGAAAAACCTGTTACCTCTTCGATCATGATATCTTTGACAAACCATTTAATTCGTTTAAACGATTTGTCATCATAGAAAGACCGAGTTCTTTTGCATACAAATGCCATTGCGAAGATCTCCTTCCTGAAAGAAGCGCTATTTTTTTTAAATAAGAAAAGTTTGATTCACCTTGTGAGATATTTGTAAATCTCTCTTATTGGGAGATCTGGCAGATTCGAGTAATCCTAAAAATGATAGTTATCATGAGTGGATGTGGAAAATGTCTGATGTCTTGCATAGACCTTATGCTAAGTTTTATGGTCAATAATACGCGTTCTCTTACACTCATATTTGGTGTAAATTACCCTTAGGCACTATGCGAGCTGTTTTTAAATTTTTGAAGAAGTAAATTTACCTTTGATCTTTAAAAAAGTGGATTTAGTAATTGAAAGAGGCCCAATCTAAAGAGCATGGGAAGTGTTAAATGCCAACTGAATCCCCAACGCCATTGTTCATAAATAGAATCTTCTTGTATAAATCACTTAGACAGACCTTAGCTTCCAGTTGTTCCTCCTTCTTCTCCAAATCTTGAGGAGCCTCAACTGCATTCCCGTTGTGCTGCATCTGCAAGTTATTATTATTTAAGAACGTTCAACAGCAAATTGTGAAAAGAGTCGACCGATGTTGATCAGATCTGTTACATTTTATGTTTAAAATACAATTATTGCGAAGTTCATTATAAGTTTGATTACTAACCGAATTCGCAGATTGCAGGAAGTAGGGTTGAGTGCGGAAGACTTTAGGTATACGTTTTCTTGCTTTGAGTTTGCATCTGTTCTCTTCTGCCTTGCCCCCCTCTTCGTCAGTCTGAGAATAGAACATGCCTCTACTGCGCGCATCTAATCGTAGTATGTTTCAAGCACTCGGTTACGAAATTTATTGCGCGGCCGATGTATATGTGGACACTTCATCCATGTTCAGCGTGAGCATGGACGGTTTCAAAAGCTTCATGGAGTCCTCAAACTTAATCTTCAAGAGGCGGACCTAGTTCGATGCAATAACTCAACTCACATAACATTCGGTCGATTTTGAGTTTCATTAGAAGCCCCTACGTATGATATTAATGGGGTGCTGAGGGACAGTACTGTGACATCTGCCATGGATTTTGTTTTCCCTACCTAGCCCCAGTAAATAGTACGGTCGTCTCAGTGGAGACGGATATTTAGAGTGCTGAAGTGGGATATTCATACATACTATATCTAAGAGAAGAAGCTTCACCGAAATATATATGGAAAAAAGAGTACATTTCTTACTCATGTCATACTCATTTTTATTCACACTCATTTTTTAATCAGGGATGTTTTCAATAATTTTAAAATTAGCCAAATTAACTAACCTCTGAATCAGAGACATCCTCCGGAAATTTGCACAACTGTTCACCAAATTTGTCTGATGCAAGCGAAAAAGGAACGCTGTGGCCGTCAGAATCTCCATCAATTGTCTGTAAAGAGGTACATATTTGACATATCAATTTGTGAATAATATTCTTAAAAATTTCTAAAGCTACAAAAACAACTAGTATGCGATAGCGCTACGACAATAAAAGAAACAATATAAATAAAGATCGGACTAACCTTTTTTGCAAGTCTAGCCAAGTGCATGTTCAGTTGGATAAAGTGTTTTACAAGCAAATGCTGATCTTCGTTATACAGCTCAGTATTGTAGCACACACTCCGCACCTGAATGAGAAAGAGCCATCACACGCCATAAAGACGCTAACAAACCTGCCCTGCATAGACGAACATTTTATCATGATGTTTCTTTAGCGAACAAATATATCCACCTTTGTTATCAGCAAAACCAGAATCGCGCTTAGTCTGAATGTGACATTTATTTAACAATCCAACCTAAGGGGATCTGCTGCTCTTTTTTTCATTCCCCTCGAGAACAGAAATTTGAATGGAGCTGTACGAGTAATTTGAAGTGTGCATTTGAGAAACGCTTAATAAATCATTCAAACCTTAAGGAGCCAATGAAATCGCGATTGTTCCGTCGCAATTATTCCTTTCCTTCTCAAGGATGGATGCTGTTTCTGAAATTTCATGTTGTGCAGATCGTAGGAAGTGCCCCGCTTCTCAGTTGCAAAATAAGAGAGCTTCGGGATAGATGTTATCAATGGATGTTTTCAAAAACAAGGCTTAATGGTATACCATGTTGTCCACCTCTCTATCCAAATCACGAAGAGCAAAACACAACGAAATAAGAGCATCGTAGTAGTAGTTGTTTCGATCCTGTAAAACTCAAGCATCAAATTTTTTTTATTAGAATAATCATAAACGCACACAAAATGTTTAAAAAATTATAATGCTTCAAACCGATCTTAACGGCAATCAATAGATGGAATAATTGCATACCTTCATAGCTAGTAGTCCGAAAGAAGTGTACACTTCGATTAGAGCATTTATCAAAGAGGGTTGATACTTTCCAGTACGCTTGCAATCTTGTTGAATCTGTAGATAACACACTAAAACTCCAAACGAGTCCGATTTTGCACCAGGTCCTTATTATTGATATGGAAGACCAATTCAAATGAGAATATTCACCATTTTCGCGACTCTTCCCACTCCAATTTGAAATCCGTGAAGAATGATGTCCTCCAAAGACATTCCGATTCCTCTGGTGTCCCAATATCGTAGTTTCTGTAAAAAAAACAAGATTATATTATAATTGCATCTAGATCATTTTTCGGTTTTCGATAGTGTTCATATTGCTTATGATGCCATTTTTAAAGCAACTTTTAAGCAAAAATTGATTTAATAAATCATTGAATGGTTGGTTTGTTGACCTTTTCCATCCGCTTCGTCCTGAGTTTCTGCACTGAGCTTGCGCTCGGCTTGACGAGTAATCTCCACTTCCAAGATAGCATCTGCAAAAGAGCGTTTTATTTGATTTTATCATTGGTGAAAACATTTGCAGCAGACATCATTTGATTAACTACATTAGGATGTCAGTGTAACAATACTTCATGTGAGGATACGATCAATTGAATATGAAGACTCACCTTAAGTTGATGCTTGCCGTAAACTTTCTGTACTTCGGAAACTTGATTCTCCCTCGCCGTCCCGTCAGTGGTATTTGTATCGACTTGGATGGAAACTTCATCGACCTGCAAACACCATCAATTGAAATTTGAGAAATTCAATAATTATTAGACAAAATCAGAATTACAATCAACGAATTAATCCCTTTTCATAAAAAAACGGGCCTGACCTACAAGCCAAATTCTAATCTTCGGACTAAAAGAAGTTATATTAGAGCAACGGGCAAGGTCCCAGATGACCTCTTCTCTCCCCTCTCTTTTTCTTCCCTCTGGACTCGCTTCCTATCTCTTTGTAAAGCTAGACAGGCATCGCCAATGATACATCGTTCAATCCCCAAGGACCCAGGCGGAACAGTATACTGGTAGGTATTACAATAGACAGTGAAGCAGGAATGGGCGTGACTCACCTTTACGTGCGACACTCTGGGAGCCTCGACAGACGTCTCTTCTGATCCTTCCTTTTTCTTCGCCATTCCGTCGATCTCCTTCGATTCGGCTTGTATGGACACTCGAGCGGCCTGCGATAGAATATACTTACAACATTTTCTATCGCAATCTGGGGTTTCACTCTCTGACACCAATGTTTTCTCATGTTGAATTTTGGATACTGCTTCTGAGAAACCTTCTGAGAAAAAGAAAACTGTTCACTTGAAGAAATCAGCAAGAGTCGGTCTAATTGTGAAGTTATTGACAGAAATAGCAACCTCTAGCACTTCGAAGATATTATTCAAGTCGGTAGATACGCGCCAGAATGACTCAAGCGGTACTCTGAGAGCAAGATCTCTGCGGCCATGAAGCATCTGTAAAAATAATGAAACAATGGAGAGAGAGAGAGAGCGAACGAAAGGACCAAACAGCAAACGTTAAAAGTCGCGGACTGACATTTTTCGCATAACTACCCATGTGAATGTTCAATTGGATAATGTTGTAGAGTAACGATTGTTGAAATTTGCTATAAACTGCTGAACCTTTGCATAAATTTCGAACCTGCAGAAAACAACTATTACAAGAAAGATGCAACCTAACTGACCTCTATGGAACATAATAACAATTCAAGCATAAGATTATTCGACGTATCAGATGAGTTCTTGACATCTTCCGAAATAGGCTCACTCTACAAATGGCATTTGTCTTCAATATGTGAGAGACCGCATCGATACCACGGCAGATGTGGAATTCGCAGACTCCACAAGATTCTGTTCCGATACCTTCCTCCTCTTGTTGTTCTTGGAGACCTTCTGAAAAGGAATACTTATTATTATTAAATTTATATATTGAGTACGCCAGCTAAGGCTGTAGAGATACAGCAGTTTCAGCCATAATGATCGAGTCGATGATTGCCTATTTTAGGCGTTGCTCGAAAGAAGGATGTGTCCGGATAAAAATTAGAGTATTCACCAAGTTCCCGACAGTATCGAAAACAGTGAGATAAGACGAACTCCGCAACCACTCTACCTTTGAATAATATCGTCGTTTGATTGCAGCTGTTCGTTCGACTGCTGCCAGCTTGTCTGCTACTCGTTGCGATTCAAAAGGAGTATTCGCCTGAACGTGGGAGTATCATGAGATTGGTTATTAGCTTTCCCTATAAATAGCGCCAGGAACCCCGTTTTCGTTCACTGTAATAAAGTTGTTTACTGTGGTGAAAATGAAATCTAACCTCCAGAGAACCATGATCATATCACGCAATTGCTATTGACAGTCCTGCTGGAGCAACACCTGTTTCGGTTTATCACCCAAGTAGGAGTTTCCTAATATACTTGAAGTGAATTTAAGAAACGTTTATCAAGTAGGTCAATATTACTTACCTCAATATACGACTTCATCGAACGGAGTCGCGTTCGTTCAGTCGCAATTATTCCTTTTCTTCTGAACTTCTCGAGGTTCCCCACGTGAGTGTGATCCTGTAATTGGCTCGCCTAATAGAAGAAAATATGTGAAGTTTGAGTAGTCCTGAATGTAAGTAACCCTCAAGGAAATCCTAATAAAATTATGCCTAAATGAATTTGACTAACTATAGATCGGGGCTAGATGTTTCGGAGAATTTCCGATAAAGTAATAGAAAACAGAAGTGCTTACATTTGCTTTCACTTTGGTCACGTTAGCATCCAAGGCACAAAGAGCATTGAAGAAGATGTTATTTGAATCCTGTAACAAATCACTATTAAACATTTAGTTTGCCAGGAAAACCAAGAACTGAAAAATAATCAAGATTTACTAACACTACAACCGAACTCAGCATTCACGTCGAGAAGATCATTGATCAATGAGGTTGGATACTTTCCAGTACGCTTGTATTCTTGTTTAATCTGCAGATAACACTTGTTAATGCTCGAAGTGAATGAATACCTTTGCAATTGAGTGGTCTTTCTCACCAACAACGAAAACTATTGAATAGCATGGAAAGAATGTTCTAATTACATTAGAGTCCACACCCAGAAGCGAAAAATATTTAAATAATTATGAATACTTACAAATCTAGCAACTCTGCTCACTCCAATCATAAATCCATGAACGACTACATTGTGTAGTCTCACCCTTCCCATTGCAATCTTCTCCCAATGGTGCTTGCTCTGTAAAGATATATCGAATTGCACTTCAATTCATCAATAAATATTGGGAATTGGCCACTTTTTGAGCTATTCTACTATAAAAACACATTTTAGTACGATATAATTGATAGAATGGTGACTTATATTACCTTTTCTATCCGCTTCCTCCTCAATTCTTCCACTAAGACGACTCCTCGCTTTCTCGACCTATAGCATGAAATTCGCATCTGAAAAGACGTGTTCTCATTATATTTTTACTATACTTGCATGCATGGTAACAAGCGCTGACTTGAAGCTATGTTGCTACGCGCGGAAGTAGAATTGTAACGTATGCACTTGATGCAATCAACTAAAGTCGTTATATTTGTGAAGGTGACAACTAATAGAATCAACAATAATAAAGCTATAAAGCGTTATCAGTCGAATCAAAAATCGTGTGACTGCACAAATAGGCGGAGACTTCTCATCGAAGCCGCGCACTATTCTCTGCCGGAGCCGCGCGCTTGGGTAACTTTCGCAGCGCGGTACACTTTCCGCAGCACGCTCCCCCTCCTCGGCCCTACGCTGTTTAGTGGCGCCCGCTCCCCCTCGCCTCTATTGGTGACCTCGAGAGCGGGGGGAGAGCACACGAGGGCGGGCGGAGGCGGAGAGTGTGTGTGGAGAGAGAGAGAGCGCGCGCTCACTCGGTTGTATCTTTCCCCCCTTCCCTCCTTCCTCTCCCTTCCTCCTCCTCTCCTTCGCTCTTCCTATCGACGAGTCAGCTGCTCTGCACTAGTTCTCAGAAAAAGAAATGTAGTTAGGGAGAGAGAGGGACAGTGGAGAGTGAGGAAGAACCATAGACTTCCTAACTAACTTCATAATTGTGGTTCAACACAAATTCGTTAGAGCGAGCTCACCGAGAAAGCCTCTCCTTGATGAGTTGCTCTCAGCTCAATACAATCAATCAATGATATCAAATTTATTTGCTTGGAAATTATCATGACAGAAGAAAACAACTCAAATGGCATACATGGAATGTTAAGCTATTGGCAGTCGACGACGCGAATTTGAAGCCAACCCAACAAGAACACCTATCCAGAGACCATCATCATTTGTTCCATGACCTTCACACATTGTCAAAGACGCTGTAAATTTTCCATTCTTCGTCACAACAAACATAATGAGCTCGGAATTATCAGGATTCTCGACGACGGCAATCTGCAAAGTGTTTATCAGCTCAGTTCTTTCCTGATAGTTTTTATACTATTCGTCGGGAAATTATTTCGTCGGGAAAACTATTCAACATATATTTCCATTCAAAAAGCCTACGGCATATATGTATACAGATCCATACAGAGCTTTTTCGGCTAATATAGGGACCTAGAGTTTTTCTTAAATCGACGGTCTAAAGGAACTTGAATTTAAAATTTTGTAAAAAAAATATGAATATAAAAACTTGGCTTAACCTTGAATTCAGGCCCTTTGAAATACTCTGCAAACATTGTCATTGTGACTTCCTCGTCAACGGAGACACATAATAATCTCGTAGAAGTTTCGGTATCTCGCATCTCATTCAAATGACACTGTAAATGCAAGATATGTTATTTATATTTCTTTTGACATGCTGCGCACTACTGAATATTACTAAGCGATCGGAATGAAGAAGATCAACACTTCCTCCCGAAATTGAGTGACCTGCACTCCTCAGTCTTGTTTACCAATATGAAGACTAACTCGGTCACCGACTCCCAGTCAAAATGAGTTTTCCGAAATAGGTGAGGCATAGTGACAGGCTCTTTCTCAAGGGTACTGGGTCTTATGCGATTGGAGAAAACAGGTGATAAATTAATTCTGCCATACTATAACTTCACCTTCATCAGGACCAAAGCATCGCGCGTCTGTAGAATCATTGATAACATGTTCAGTGATTTAAAACGAGTAAGATCAGGTAGCAAGGACTTGTCGGCGAGGAAGCGATGTTCCTAAAAAGCACCATCTTTTTGTATACACGATTAAAAGAGAACTCACTCTTACAAGTGCATGTTCGGCGAATATAATCTTTTCCACCCGAGAATTATAAAGATAGGTGAGAACCTCTTCATCAACAAGAGGCGTTAGCATTGACGATAAAGGAAGTGGATGGGACACGACAATCACTCTTCTCGCGCGAGACATCATTTTCGCGAAACTGGAAACTATCTCGTGCGCTTATAATTAGTCTTCGGCTCTAACCTTTTCTTTGCCTCATTAGCATCGTCCCATGCTAGCTTACAAGCATTGCAATGTAGATAGCGTACTTTAGTTCCTTCAAGAACAGCTGCGAAATTCTTGAGCACTTCGGCAGTGAATGTAATCGGAAATGTATTGGTCAAAATAGAAATATAAGTGTTTTCAAAAGGTAGTTGAAACTAACAGCTGCAAGTGAAAGTTGTGTCACATTATGATATTTGAAGAACTTTGAGAGCGTATTGAAAAGTTTCTCCTCATTATAGATTATAATTTTTCGCTGAAATGCATCGTGGTTCATAGCCATTCATTCACAAAAATATTCTCACTTGTACATTTTCTTGCTGACAGCGATATTCGAATTTGTAGACAGAAATTCCACTACTCTGAAATATAAAATCTAACCCCATTTCGCAAAAATTCTTAGTACCTTTACGATGCCTCGAACGATAAAAAGATGGTCAATCTGCCATTTGATCATTGCGAGAGACGTTTCTTTTGACACCGAATACAACTTCCTGCTTTGAAGAGACATGTTGAATATTTCCTTTCTGAAAGAAATCGTTCTTCGTCAATATATGGAAATCGGCCTTACCTAGTGAGCTTCTCGAATACTTTCTCCAATACAAGATCGGGAAGATCGGGAAAATTCTGTAAATTCGACTATTACACCATTTTATGAACTGAATATCTTTTTTTAAAAAGCTGATTTTGAATACTCTCTTTTTTATTCCCTATTGGTCTATTGCTATATCGGCATTCTATTGTTCCTGCCAACCTCTTGTGCCCCATGAATATTGTACGAGGATCTGGTCCACAACTAGAAAATCACTGGCATTCTGAAGCATTCCAGCTTGTCTGGTGAGAATCGCGTATGAAAAAAACTGTGGGATACGTTCATAAACTCAAAGTAACCATTTGATATATTTTTGAAGACTTTTCGTTAATTTGACTGATGTAAGAGAGATAGGACTGACCAGCCGGTCGGTTGCTGCCCTTTGAACGTTCTTTGATTCCTAAAGGTCAAATCCGGCCAGCTAGTCAGTACTACTTCTTGAATATGCGAAATTTCTGTAGGACCTATGCAAGACTGGAATCATGACTACCAACCTTTGGGCCATCGCGCAGCTTCTCATTAAATTCAGTACCGGCTCTCGCGAAGGACACGATATCCTTACGGTAGTCAGGATCGTTGTGAAGAATCTGAAAACAATTGTTATTTCATCCAGTGTAGTCAAATTATATAGCGGAGAAGTCATCATGAAACATAAAATATAAATTTTGTTTTAACAAAAAATACCAGTGATTCACTTTTTAACCAAACATAATTATGCTAGCTAAACACTTAAAAAACCACACTGGGAGAAAAAAACATGGATACTTGTAGACTTCATGTGAATTGCCAGGCGTACTGCAACTCGAGAGGGGTTCTCATAGACTAACCTTCTTTGAAAGACTGCCCAGGGCAATGTTCATTTGGATAATGCAATGGAGCAACGATTGCTGATAGTTGCTATAAACAGCAGACCTAACAGGGCATATTTTTTGAATCTGAAAAGTGGTAATCGCAATCAATGAAGCACATTTACCAACCTTGCTTGATTTTTCGCTCAGTATTCGCCGGCTATCATCCATGCGATGTGAAGCACAGTATAGACTCTCGAAATCGCTGGGCTCACTCTGTAAATGAGAGCATAATGACCCTCTTTCGAAATTTTGATTTTTTCTTTCGAAAAATCATTGCTCGACTCCCATTTTAAATATGATTGTGGCCTGAGCCTCCAATGAACTGTTTAGTGTATGACAGTCAGGCAAAAATTACAAAGTTACAGTAATTGTGATATTACGATACTTCAGAATCTAGACGCGCCGTTCGATCGTGTTGGAAACGGCCACATTTATCCACAGATATACTCACCCTGGACGAGTCGCATCCGCAGATGCCCCGATGAACTCGGACGTTGGCATTTGATTCCTTCTGAGGACCATGAGGTGCGTCTGCACGGAATACTGCTGCACTGAGGGCGGCCGTTGAAGGGTGTGGCTGCGAATTATTAATAGTTTTGACTGATTTTCCATTTCTAATTACTCTGAGAGCCTCAGTAGTAAATAAACTGTGCGAGGAGTTGGCATTCAACACTGGATAGGATAGGCTAGACCAAAAGATCATACCAGTTCCTGCCCTGCACCACCCGTTAAGTAGTTGCGCGCTCTGCGGCGTCGCTGCACTTTGACGAAGCGACGCAAAACCTGAGACAATAATGTTTTTGTTATCATTTATGGGATTTGCGTCTGCAAAATATTAAAAATGCAAAGGAGAATTTAATCTCTTTCTACCAGATCAAAGAGAGGCTAGAAAGAGGCATCAGTACCTGAGTCACGTTGCGCACAATTAATGCGACCTTTCCACCTTCTGTCCTTTCCGAGAACTTTCTGACCTGGAATGATTACGTTGGAATAACAGATGAAAATCGAGTTGCATCTTGGGAAAAATAAGTTAAAAGGTTCTACCTTAAGCAGCCAATGAAGGCGCGTTCCTTCAGTTGGAATTATTCCTTTCCTTCTCAGCCATGACGGTTTGTTCTGGAATGTACTCGCACTGTATGAGATCGCATGATGCCACAGGATACCATGAAAACATAAATAACGTACGTTAATGTGAGATTTGGAATTCCGTGTGGTTACGTAGTACAGTTTTTAAAGGATTAGTAAAAAATCGGAAACAGGAATACTAACCATTGATTCAGCTTCGAATACTTTCTCATCTAAGTTCCAAATTGTCAAGAATAGATATTTGAAGTCTTCGGGCGTTCGATTCTGCAATAATAAAATGTTAAAAAATATATTTGAGCTGGCAAAATTAAGACTAAAAACAAAATACGCATAATTTTTTTAATTAAATTTATGCTTTTTGATGATATTGTTATTGCGAATAAGAAAAATGTTAAACAAACTTAAAGGAAAATAAAAATTATATATGGCTAACCTTCACAAATCCGTGAACAAAATTGTTCACCCAAAGAATGGCATCTATCAACGGAGGGGAAAACTTTCTCGTACGTTCGTATTCTTGCTGAATCTGTAATTATATTTTTAATTATACAAATTTCCTCTAATAATGATTAAGATCGTCATTGAGCGGTTACTTCTTTTATCAGAATGATCTCTTTTCAAGATAAACCCAAAAATGAAGCGTTAATAGATAAGACATGAACACTGACCATTTTCGCAACTCTCCCAACGCCAATCTGGAATCCGTGAACAACGATGTCCTCCAAATCCATTCTGAGCCCAGCTGTTTTCCAATAGCCCAACTTCTGTAAAATACTAAATCAACAATCAAATACGAACGAATATCAATGCCGAAGCTGGTGTAAATCTATCCACTGTCAGGGTGTCATTCGAATTTCCTTTCAGAATATATTTAGTGTCATTGTCAAATACGAAACGCAAAATGGAAACATTATTACATTAATTATATCGTTGTATATTTATATAAAATAATCTAAAAGATTCGTACCTGCTTCATCTGCCTTCTCCGCCATTTCAACACTGCCAGTACTCCTCGCTTCAACTTCGAATAACGTAGAACTCCCATCTGAAATAGATTCAATTTATGGCAGGAAAACACAAGTCATCAAACGAAAATAATGGCTTAAACACGTAATAGTCTTTTTTCGCATGGAATGAACCAGCGAGCAAAACAATGAGGCATACAATCGATGAAATAAACTCGAGTCATAGAGTTTGTGAAGGTGACAACTAATAGAATCAACAATAACAGAGCTATAAAGCGTTATCAGTCGAATCATAAATCGTGTGACTGCACAAATGGGTGGAGACTTTTCATCGGAGCCGCGCACTATTCTTCGCCGAAGCCGCGCGCTTGGGTAACTTTCGCAGCGCGATACACTTTCCGCAGCACGCTCCCCCTCCTCGGCCCTACGCTGTTTAGCGGCGCCCGCTCCCCCTCGCCTCAATTGGTGACCTCGAGAGCGGGGGGAGAGCACACGAGGGCGGGCGGAGGCGGAGAGTGTGTGTGGAGAGAGAGAGAGAGCGCGCGCTCACTCGGTTGTATCTTTCCCCCTTCCCTCCTTCCTCTCCCTTCCTCCTCTTCTCCTTCGCTCTTCCTATCGACGAGTCAGCTGCTCTGCACTAGTTCTCATCACTTTTCGCATCATTCCGCTCGATTTTGCTCGGCTTTTCGCCTCGATTGCCCAGTTTCCAGCCCCTCCCAACCCATCGGGGCGCAAACTGCCTGCTCACCTTCACGTGATTGCACTGTCACGCGTGCCATTTCCGCTTTTGCCCCGCACTCGCGACACCCTTTTTTGAGTCCCCACTTCTCTCTGCTCATCACAAACCACCTGACGAGAGCCCTCTTCTCGTCTTCCCTCTCTCTCACTTACGAAATGGCCCCATGTTGTTCACGTGGAGCAGTAGTAGTCGTTGATAAGAATCCCCTGCACGATTTCCCTTCTCTCCCTTCCATTCCCCCGTCCTTGAGTCGGCATTTCGAGTTCAACCCCCGAAAACATCTTTCTCCCTAACGTATTTCTCCTCCATTTTCAGCTCTCCAATGCTCCCTCCGCCTCGCCTTCTTCACTAACCACCAAAACGGGATACCCTCACAATAATGACTTCACTTTATGTGAGTGACTCGGGGGCTCACGGGATCAAGCTGACGCAATTCGTTGCAGGTTTTCTATGTTAATCGCGGCTATCTATTTCCACTCGACTATGAATTCTCAGTACAGAGCGTCCGACAACTGCAGGTTTGTCATTGTTTTCGACCTCTTTTTCAAAATTTAGAGGCTCTCTGCGTTTCCCCCACTCCCTTTTCGATCAATCTGAGGCGAGATAGTGTGGGAAACGGAGAGAGCTCGAAACCGCCCAGTATTGATTACTCTGGACGCGCCATCCGGTTACTGTTTACGATGTTGACTGCGATGGTGTCGATCGATTTTCGCTCCTTGGGGAGATCGAGAGATTGAGAGATCGGGTTGATTAGCCTGTCCCCTAGCCCAGCGGGGGATTATCCCCTGTCCATCGACGGCACTTTCGCAACGGTTAGCAGCTAGGAACTCGCCAGCGGGGGGCGTTTTGCAGGGGCACGGTAAACAGCCTGTTGTTGACTAGCGTCGGTATCGGGTCTCCCTCTCACTCCGGGACGACGAAACTGCTACTATTTATATGCAGAGTGATATCGTGAGAGATATTGATAGTGGATATCAGGGATTTTAGAGGGGAAGAGACGATCGTCCAGGAAACAAATAATGTGGTTGTTGATGGGCCACTAAAAGGGCAGTTGAGTGACCAGAGATCTTGTGGAGAGGAGACCACTAGTTACTAGACAGCCTCGACTTGAGATTGTATTTATCTCAAGTCGAGGCTGTCTAATTGTATTGAGCTTTTCGGTCAAGGGATTTGTAGCTCGAATACATTCTCCAACCCGTTGGGAGTAACTGATAAACTGTTTCTGGCCGAATAGCGTGTCACATGGGGGGAGTTAGTGCACACTTGTGCACACTCAGAGCCACTTGTAGGAAGACCGCTATCTAATCAATGAGCGAGAGGTGGAGATGTCTTATCATACTCTGTGTATGGAGTCTCGAGGGGCTAACCATTCCTGAACAATATTATCGAGACAGGGATCGGAATCGTGACAAATACTGTTAGAACGTATAAACTAAGAAGAATGGCGACAAAAGAGAGATCAAAGATCATCGTATTCATTTAAAGCGCGCGAGGGCGTATAAACTTGGAAGAATGGTATCGAAATGGGAGATCAACGATCAATCGTTTCCATTTGAAGCGCGCGAGAGCGTATGACCCAAGAAAGGGAAATCTAAAGAAGAGATCAAAGATCAATCTCTCCATTTCCAGAAGGCGATCCGTGACGAGACGGGGATTGAGCTAGTAACAATACTCTTAGGGCTTAAAAACTAGAAAAAAGGTATCGAAAGCGGATATCATTTCAGGCAGATCTAGATGAAAGAGATCAGAGGGGAGATCAAAGATCAAAGATCAACCTTTCCATTTCCAGAAGGCGATCCGTGACGAGACGGGGATCGGGACGGAGGAGCAGCTGCTTCTCACGTGGAATGGGACGAGAATGGACGCGGAGCAGAGGGTTTCCAGCTACGAACAGACCTTCTCCATGTCCAAACCAATCTATCTCTACGCGAGATCCACGAAGAATGAAAAGGTACGGTATCGAGAGGGTACGGTAAAGTATCTTGAATGAGTGCTGAGAAACAGTGGATTAGGCCGCCTGAACCAGGTACTAGTTGTTGTGGAGCGGAGATCCATTATAATCCATGTCCAAACCCATCTATCTCTACTCGAGATCCACCAAGAACGAGAAGGTGAGGGTACGGTAGCAAGGGGGTACTGTAAGAGCCGGTGGCAGGTATTATGGTTGGGAACTGAGAGGGGATTGGAAACCCATCTACCTCTACGCGAGATCCACCAAGAATGAGAAGGTACGGTAGGGGTACGGTACGAAGAGATCACATTAAGATCCGGTGGGAGGTATATTGGTTGGGTAGTGATGGGGAGAGGGCGGATACATGCGGCAGATACAGGCCTTCTGCAAGCTAAACCAATCTATCTCTACGCAAGACCCACCAAAAACGAGAAGATATGGTAGGGGTACGGTACCTAAGAGGTGACAAGTATCTGGACAGGGTGAAAAGAGAGATTAAACCGCCCGAGACCGGTGGCAGTATCCACGGGGCATTTGAACCCTCATTAGCGGGTCCAGAGGGTGTGATATGTGCTCCTGTGGCGAGATTTAGCACCCTGTGGCAGTGACGAGAGATTGTGGAAATGGAGAGAGCAGGCGAATATAATGATGACTCTCCAGGAGACGATGACCATCTCTCAACAGCGCGACGAAATCTCCCGGGAGATTCTGAACACCATCGAATTGGTTGGTTTCTGGGACCATTTCCTACCAAAAATTGACTAATTTCATCCTAGAATTATTGTAGTATGTAGTTTAGTGCCCTCTAGCTCAAGTGAATGGTAATAAAATCGTAATCACTTCAGGGTGAGCAATTCCTTCGAATGAAAGACGCCACTTCACAATATCTGAAGCTTTCCGATCACAGTCATCATGTAGTGCGAGTGAGTGACGCCCTTATCACTGCCAATCATTAAAATAGCCTTCCCTTCCCTCCACTTCCTAAATGTTATCAATCTGAACAATCTGAGCCTGTTTCGATATCTGAGATAACAGGCACAGCGGGGCACGCTAATCTTATTATTTATAACTCGAGGAGATAAACAACTTTGCAGGTGGCAGAAAACACCGTAACTTCCACTGCTAGAATCGTCCAGGAACACCACAATCTGAACGGGGTAAGAAGAGAGGGAATCGATAGTTGTGCAAAACAGCACCTCTCTCGCACAATTGCTCGTTTGTTCGTTCGGGGAGAAGAACAAACTCTTGAGTGATTCACGAAGTGGTTGTTCTCTGCTCAAGAAGTTATTGACACCTCTCGGGTAGTCACTTTTAGTGAGAATGGTGCAATCTCCACTCGCGTATGCACGGAACTGAACCCGGGCTGGACTTTGGGAAGTGTTGTTTTTCGGGTGGACGGCTCGTGGCGAGTGAATGGGGGGAAAACATGGGTGCAAATGGCCGATATTTTCAGGGATGGAACGCTCTCGTGGCCAGCATCAACGATTCTGTGATGAAATTGGAGAAGAAGCACAAGCGATTCGACCTGCACGTAGTCAAGGTGCGACCTGGCACTGAATGACTACAAATACGGCTATTTGTGCCTGAGGGTGTGAAATCCCAGCCTACTCCCAGTACTGAGAACCAATCATGGCTAGACCAGAGCAATAATGTACTTGTACTTGCACTTTCGGAGACACGGCAATTCCATGGAAGTGGCCGATTTCCGGGAGCGAGCGAATTACCTCGGGGGCTTTTCAGCTGGCCGAATTGACGGAGAAGACGACGGATTTGGTGTCGGGATTCGATGAGTGCATCGAGCAGTTGAAGACGGTGAGAAACAACGAAATCTAGCATGAAACAAACATCCGAAAGCTTTCGTGAAACTCAACGCCAAAAGCTAACAAGATAGCAAACATACAATAAAATGTAATTGAGTAATGGTTGAATGATAATAATAATCAATAATCCTTTTCCTTTCCAGATCATTCTTCCCTCCTCGATGCAAGCCTCAGGCCACGACTGCACCCTCTACGAATGGATTTCGGCCTCCGATCCGAATCACTCGATGCAGGAACTGCTTGAACAAGTGCAGGAACAGCTGCACTTGGTCAGTTCGATTTTTGTTTTCGATTTTGAAAATCAGACTTAATCATTCCGACAAGATATTAAAACATTTTTCAATGATTTTGAATCATTTTTCTTTTTTTGTGTAAACAACCGAGAACGTAATTGATTTTTGCTTGATCAAGTGCAGGAACTACTTGAAAAAGTAAACAAAAACTTTGAATTACAATCAAGGTGGTACTGCTAATTGGGCAAGTGCAGGAACAGCTGCACTTTGTCAGTTTCACTCCTGTCCAGAGGGGCGGTAAAAAGCGATCGGCAGTCCTATTGCAATGAAAGATAGTCACAATGACTATACTTAAAAAGTAAAAAACTTCGAATTACAATCAAGATGGTACTACTAATTGGGCAAGTGCAGGAACAGCTGCACTTGGTCAGTTTCACTTCAGTCCTGAGGGGCGGTGAGGAGCGATGGCAGTCCTATTGCAATGAAAGATAGTCAAAATGACTATGCTTAAAAAGTACATTAAAAATCGAATTAAAATAAAGATGGTACTACTAATTGAGCAAGTGCAGGAACAGCTGCACTTGGTCAGTTTCACTTCAGTCCTGAGGGGCGGTGAGGAGCGATCGGCAGTCCTATTGCAATGAAAGATAGTCAAAATGACTATACTTAAAAAGTAAACAAACTTCAACTTTTTGAGAAAATCGAAAAATGTGGAAAATCAGCGCTCCCGAACTTTTCAAAACATCAAAGCACCAAATTCGAATTGATTCTACAACCTGCAAACGAACATGTGTTGAATTCTCCGTTCAATTGTACACAATGTTCACGTTCGAGGATGCAGAATCAATTGGAACTGGTTGCTTTGACTTTTTGGATAGTTTGGGAGCCCTGACCCCTTCCAGATCAACAGCACCGACGTTGACGCCATTCGGAACGAGCTGAAGTGGCTGCAGGAACTGTCGGAGAAGTCGGACAACCGGGAGATCCGCGGCATCAACAAGCGAATCTCGCAGATCGAACACTCGCTGAGCACCCTGTCGGGTAGGTTTCAGGAGATCGCTGATATACTTAGTAGATGTTAACGACGAGTTTGACGTATCGTCTTGGATATGTTTCGCGCAATTCAGAAAGAGGAGGATTTATTCAGGAGGATTCAGAAGGGTTTTGTGTTGAGAAGAAAACCATTTTCGAAAATCAATTTTTCGTTTTGCAGACTTCAAGGAGCACATCGTCAAGCACGCGATGAACATCAGAAAGGACAACCCGAAGGGAATGGATGAATACGTCCTGAGTGTCAGTACTTTGATTATTTTAATTAATTAATTAATTACATAATTAATTATCAAAATTCCAGGAAACCGTCGACAAGCACCGCACGATGGTCATCAACATGCACGAGATCCTCAAGAAGATGAACGAGTCGTCCATTCTCTTTTACAAATCGAAGGGAGAAGTACTGGAGAACGTGCGGAACCGACTGTTCGGATGGGTGGTTACGGTTAGTTTGTTACTAATTAATTAACTAATTAACTAATTAACTAATTGCAGTGCTGCGAGAAGGTGAACTCCGTCAACAGCATGGTTGTTGTCTTTGAGGAGAAGTTCCATGGACTCAAACAGCGATTGGATTTGATCAGACAGGTATTCAACTGCTTATTTCCTATCTCTGAAGAGCAACAGTTGTCTCTTGACGTGATGATCAATCACCTTTGACATTTCGGCCCTTGAAGAAGGATAACAAATAAATAATGGAAATATTTGAGGTGAAAGAGACGCCGCTCATGTTCGCAACGTGCGTCACTGAGGTGCTGAGGAGGAAACAACTACAGAAGGTCAGCTGATTCATCATTTTCTTTCCCTTAGAAATGCATACATCCAAATTCACAAAAGAAAGTGAAAAGGGAAAGCTATACAGAAACGAATAATTGATTAAGAATAAATTGTACATCTGTTCAAAGCTATTTTGTTGAAATTCCTTAACGTCCCATCTTTCAGAAATGAAAATACAAAATAATCAATATCCATTCAGGAATTCCGCACCTGGCACCAGTCGAACACCGAGCGCGCGCACACTTTCACTGGCGAGGAGAACCAGCTGAGGACTGTCTTCGCGGCCAAACTGGAGAAGCACTTCCTCAGAGTGATCTTCCAGGGTAAGATTACTTTATCGTACAATGGACAGTTTCAAACCACCCTCCAACCATGTGTTATTCAAATTGGATGAACTCGTGAAGCTCAACCGTTGAAACAATGAAATGGAACCTGTCTGGAATTATCATTAAACCATTTGCATTTTTTTATTATTTTAGAAACTCATTTTCAGGAATGTTCGACAAGTTGCCAGTCTTCTTTGTCAAGCACGTGCCCGAATTCGATCAACAACTGCCTGAAATCGACACGGAGTACTACAAGTGCGCAGATTTCATCATCTTCCGTTTTTTTCCTTCCGTTTTCTCACACTTAACCTTATTATACTTAACCCTATTAGGAGGGTGCTAGTTTCATCATTCACCTCTCCTTTCGTAGTTCTCATTCACTTTGGCGCGCGCAGTTGAACTACGAGATCTTATCTCCAGTTCTTGCTCACCTTGCAATGGGGAAGAGAGTGAACGGTCGAAGTTTCGAAACGGGGGATCGTGGACTTGATTCTCTAAGCCAAAATATAAATTATTTCAGGGAGCTCCGCAAGACTGTTGGCTCTCTCGAGCCCGTTCTCCGCGTCAACTCTCCTCAGGTGCACATGCGTCTATCCGGTCGTCCATCCTCCCTCGTTTCCGTCCAGTCCCAGCCACATCTACGGTTCGTTTTGGGATACTTATCCTATAAAAAAATCATGCAGAAAGAGAACTAAGCTGATTAAAAAACCTCTTTTCAGTCGCGAGGAATCGTTCATCTCCTACGAGCAGGCCTCCAACCTCACCACCAACCTCCAGAATGCCTTTCCGTCGAGCGCATGGCTGTGAGTTGTGCATCTGACTCCTCCCTGCCGTACAGATTAGGCAATAACTAAATATTTGTTCAGAAACCACGACAACTTCGTCGATCAGTCTCCGTGTCAGGAACCGCCGATTCTCATGATGCAGGCTCCGGGAGAGGGTGAGCTTGCTCTCTTTGTTGATTCTGATTCCTCGTTGTTATCTATTTGAAGATACCCGCTTAAATAATCAACTTTAACTAAATAAAATATATTTGCAGTCTCCACCTCGCACCCTGAGCGTCGCTCCGTCAATCCGTTCGTATCCGGACAGCGACTCAATTCGCTCCACGACATCCACGAGACCGACTACAGCCACTCTGTGAAGAGCGCGCCCATCGGAATCCCGTTCGCGTCGAGAAGCAATGAGAGGGATGAGAAGCCGGTAAATTATTTATTTTAATCTTTTAGAGCTATTATTTTAAATTTAATTATCTTAATTAATTAATTATCACAGGAACGAGTCTCATGCAGCTCTACTGAGGATGCGCTGGTCGACAGCAAGGAGGATAGAGATATGCAGGTTGGATGCTGCATTCTATCTTTTGCGATTATGTTTCACGAGAATTCCTTTTCATTGGAAAATGTTGATGATTTACTCTAAAAAAATCAATATCTAATAAATTCCATTAAAAACACAATATCTAAGCTGTTTCTTAAAAATTACAAAAAAACTATCTTGCTGAAGCGCTTACTTCAAGAACAATAGACGTCTAATCAGCAATAATTAATCATTATCCATTTCAGTTCGCGATCGACGATATCTCTACTCGCTCTCAGATGATGGAAGTTCTCCGTCCGATGATTGATGAGTTGCGTGCACTCAAGGACGAGTTGGAAGACACGAAGAGCACTCTGGATGTGTATAAAGGAGCGATGGAGGGAGATGGACAGGTGAGATTAGTGATTGGATCTAATTATTGATTAGATTATTGATAAGATATATTTATTGATTACACTGGATTAAGTCAAATTTTTGATTAGATTATTGATAAGATCAAATTGCTGACTAGATTATTGCATCGATCAAATTACTGATTGAATTATTGATTTAATCTAATTATTGATTAGATCGTCTCCGTTGGCACCTAAGGGCACCTCTCTTTAGAGTATGTGTCTAGGCAAAGACACTGTTTGCTCCATAACCTCACTTCGGAGTGTTGTGTAAACAAGAAATGGTGTTGGCAAAGTGAGAGACTACTTGCACACACTCAACTGTGAAATTGAATCAAAGGGAAGGGAAAATACAAGACACATGGAATCAATCACCTTAAGAGACCTGCTCGGTAAAAATCGAATATTTTCACCTACCCCACGGACACGTTCCTCCCGGAACGGGGCCAGCCAACCCATACTCTAGTGTTAGGAGGGTCTTGTGCTCACATTGCTCATAGTACCCCTTGTTTGGAGTTTCGACGCCTAAGGCAGGAGAAAAGTCGAATAATGTAAGAAATGTTTGAAAAATCACTAACTATAAAGTTGGAGAGTTAGACTCAAATGTTCACGTGCATCACGTTAGAGGTGCCCAGAGCCTCCTACTCGATAGTTTAGATTGAGTTCCGCTTCATTCCGGATCTTTATTCTGCTCTCAATTTTTCATTTTTCGTTCAAAGTAGCCTGTTCTTGCAGCTCCGGACAAGGGTAACCTAGGTGTACGTTATAGCCCACTGGTAGAGGTATCTGAAAATTCACTGCCTAGACTCTCTAGGCTTTGCCAATTTGAGATAGCTTCATGGAGAGATCTGCGACCACGGTTTGGATGTCGTATTATTTTTATGTCCGCCATTCATTTTAGGAGCTTTGAGGAAAAAACCATTCAACTAGTGTGACTACGTCATTATGTGAATATTCATCACCATAGGAGTCGATTCCGCCACCATGACTTTTTCGGACCATCTCGGAGTGACCCCCCACCATGAACCCGGCGTCATGGTCCAAAATGGGCTATGGAAGTCATGATGGAGGAACTTCATGTATTGTAGGCCAATGTGTAGTACACTACCCTAGCAACACACCGTACCCGTTGATACAGTAATCCCACAATCTTGGTATCGTGAACTGACTTTATTACCTACATTTCCAGAAAAGTCAATTTGTGATAACCAGATTACGGTGTCAAGGGGTACTTCTTCTCGTCCCTCCTTCTTTCAAAATATATTTTAAGAGACCGGATCGGAAAAAATTCACCGCTCCCCGGACATTTCCCTAGGGCTAGGATCCAGACCGCCCCACTCACATATGTTGGAGGTCCCTTGACCTGTTTTACAAAAATGATGAAATATTGATCCGCATTGCGCAATGCGGCGCGCCAGGTGCGCGCGAAATTTGAAAAGTGCATTTTCATATCTTTTCAACCGAGCAAGCTAGAACCAAAATTCCTTCTGCATTGTCTTAGGATTGACGTAAGTGCACAGGAACACCATTGGGATCATTTCTTGGACGAGCCTGATACCTACTTTGAGTTTCAAAAAATCAGTTTTTTGATGTTTTCACTACTCTAAACTGGCGTCCGCCACCGACATGTAGGTATAGGGGAGTACCACATACCCTCCTGCATCGATGCCACCACAAATGAAAGGAATTGGGAAATTCACTTTTTAGAAAAGGCTATTTGAGTGAGCCGGAGTCGGTCTCAGGCCGTCATTACCTGGCATGTACCACTTAGATGCTATGAGATTTCCGGAACAAACCACTCAAATGGTGTCACTAGGCCATCATGCGAAAGTTCAGCACCATAGGAGTCGATTTGCTCATCATGACTTTTTTGGTCCATGACCCGGGGTTCATGGTCTCGGAGTAGCTCACCACCATGAACCCGGGGTCATGGTTCAAAATGGAGGTGAAAAGTCATGATGGAGGAACTTCATGTGCTATACGTCAATGTGTAGTGCAGTGCCCCAGTAGTACACAGTACCACGTAATACCATATTCTGGGCAACTTGGAATCATGAATTGACTTATTAAAGAAAATGCAGAAAAAAATCAGTTTGTGATAGCCATGTTACGGTATCACGTGGTTCTGTGTGCAACTGGGAAACTGTACTACACATTGACGTATAACACATGAAGTTCCTCCATCATGACTTTTCACCTCCATTTTGAACCATGACCCCGGGTTCATGGTGGTGAGCCACTCCGAGACCATGAACCCCGGGTCATGGGTCAAAAAACTCATGATCGCGGAATCCATTCCTATGGCGATGAATATTCACATAATGACGTAGTCACACTAGTTGAATGGTTTTTTCCTCAAATCTCCTAAATTGAATGGCGGAAATAAAAATAATACGACATCCAAACCTTGGTCACAGATCTTTCCATGAAGCTATCTCAAGTTGGCAAAGCCTAGGGAGTCTAGGCAGTGAATTTTCAGATACCTCTACCAGTGGGCTACAAGGTACACCTAGGTTACCCTTGTCCGGAGCTGCAAGAACAGGCTACTTTGAACGAAAAATAAAAAAATTGAGAGCAGAATAAAGATCCGGAATGAAGCAGAACTCAATCTAAACTATCGACTAGGAGGCTCTGGGCACCTCTAACGTGATGCACGTGAACATTTGAGTTTAACTCTCCAACTTTATTGTTAGTGATTTTTCAAACATTTCATACATTATTCGACTTTTCTCCTGCCTTAGGCGTCGAAACCCCAAACAAGGGGTACTATGAGCAATGTGAGCACAGGACCCTCCTAACGCTAGAGTATGGATTGGCTGGCCCCGTTCCGGGAGGAACGTGTCCGGGGGATCTTCGATTCTTACCGATCCGGTCTCTTAATTAATTATATACAAATTTAATTTGAATTTAGGACATCCTCGATAAAGTCACCGCATGTCATATCGGCATCGTTGAGAAGATCAAAGAACACCATCATCACCAGCTGGAGGAAGAGAAGGATATGATTGCTGTAAGGATGACATTTTATCTAATTTTGCATTTTCAGTAACTTAAAATCGAATTATCTAGATCTGTAGCAACTTTTGCTTGATTTCGCGCATTTCTTTTAAATTTTCCCCCATGAAATGGAAAATTGAGATAATAATAATTCAGGCTCTCGAGGAGAAGATTGCCACACTCGAGAAGCGAATCGACGATCAGGAAGAGCAGATTGCGTTCCGAGATGGGCAGATTGACGGATTGAGAGAGATCGAGACGGATAAGGAGGAGAAGATCAAAGAGTACGTTTATTATTGGGTCACTTTTATAGCACCCTCTGGACATTCTCAATGGAACCTATAGACCCTCTGGAGCTTTAATCAACTTACCCTATAGAGAAAAAGTGCAGTCCGAAAGTCTTCAACTCTCGTCCTTTTTCATGTGCCATCAGAAATTTTTATCACTTCTAATATTGTCATTTTGCGTATCCATGATAAATAATTGGTTGATTTCAGACTCACCGAGCAACTCGCAGGCGCTGACGAGAGACAGAAGGAAGCCACGGATGAGATCTTCAAGAAGCTCATAATCGAGTATGAGTTGGCCAAGGACAGAGAAGCCAGTGACTTCCGGTGAGGATTCTCGTAGTTAAACCAATTCTTCTCCTACTTTTTTCTAATCCCAATCTTTCTATCTTTCTTTTTTCTCTATCTTTCTGATCGTATCTTCGTCGTTAAGCCTTTAAAAAATCCAAAAAAATCGAATCCTAATTTAGTGTATCCATTTTAAGTCCTAAATTTTTAGAATGTCACTGATAAATATTAATTGCAGTGAGACAATCGAGGAGAAGGAGGAGACTATTCGCGAGTTGAAGAAGGAAATGGACAAGAAGAGTCTCGAGATGGAGAAACTGAAGAAAGGGCCTGGCCACGAGGAGTACAGACAGATTGTCGAGGCTGAGATCCGAGCTGCCATGGAGAAGGAGTTCAAGGTTTGTTACTATCTGGGGAATTTCTCATCTCTGTTGATCACACATCGGAATGATAGCGATCTTCGTGACTATTATCAAGATTGAATCGAGCTACAAAAATATTTGCACTTCTCGAGTGATAAGGGCAGTACACATGATAAGATTCCTTGGGATGTTTGGGTGAGATCAACGAGATCAAACTTCAAGTTTTCAGTCTCGAATCGATCTGCTCTCCAAGGGACTCGAGCAGAAGAAGGAAGACTCGATTGCGAGAATGAGAAAGGATGTCGAGTTCGAGCACAAGAAGAGAGAAGCAGAGAAGGTAATATCGAGGGCAACAAACTTCTCAACTTCTCAAGAAATCTAAATACGGCTACCGAGTATCATCTAGCGTTCAAGACTGTAAACAACCAGATCTCCTTCAGGACATCGAGTTCCGTCTGGCCATGTTCGAGAGGGATCTCCTTCGCTCTTCATCCAGCTCTGAACTACTCGAAGACGTCAAGAAGAGTGTCGATCAACAGAAGGAGAAGCTGCTTCAGGATGGGCATTGTATGATTTTTTTATTTATCAGATCGATCGATTGATAAGCTGATCAATTAGAGATCTACACATTTCAGCCTTTATATATTATTAGATAATTAATTATCTATTTTACAGTCTCTCCCTTCTTCATCACTTCTCCTCGTGCTTCACCCCGCAAGCCGCTCTCCTCCGTGACATCCATGAGTGGATCCCTCATGGGTTCCCTGGCCTCTCTCACTTCGCCTACTCCCGAATCGCCCATGAATGTACGATTCGATCTTCACCCTCAGTTGCTCTTTGAGCTTGATAACAACGTGTGTATTGTCAGTTGTATTATGCTAGTTTATTTATACAAACTGACTTCGCCCACTTTTGGTTCAAGCCCAATCCAAGTTTGTACAAATAAACTGACATAATTGTACAATTGTCTCTGAATTATGCTTATGAACATACTTTCAGGAGTTCGTCTCTCCCCCGCAAGTCATTATCCCCGACGAGATCGTTCTTCCCAAGATTATCGCTCCTGGAGATATCACCCCGAAGAAGGAAGAGAAGGAACCGAAGAGTGACGGGGAGGGAAAGAAGGAGGACGAGGAGAGGAGGGGAATGAAGAAGAGGTGAGCACGTGCTATTGGAATCCCCGCGGGGATTGGAGGGGGAATTGAAGGGAGAGGAACACACATGACGGGAAACGGGAAAGCACTTGTGAAGGGGTAGAAATTCAAAAAAAAATAGAAAAAATATTTTTTAATAAACTTTTGCAGTGCCTCAACTCCCATCATGGAGCAGAGCTTCATCCCCGGCTACAACTCTACTAGAGTGTTTGAGAAGAACGAGGACAGGTAATCTACTCTCTAAAAAACTAGAAATAGAATTCGAATGAGACTTCTCTACTTTTTGACCCAAGTTTCTATTTTGTGTCGTGATTGTATAATATTCGTGAAATATTATCTTCTTCAGCAGACTCGACTCGTTTTCCTCACCGTTGTGAATGATTGTGAACCATAATTAGTATTGCTTCAGCAGACTCGAGCCCGTCACCGAGGCCGCCGATGGTCAACAATGCGTCGCAGTCCAGACAAAGATCGTGCAGAGAGCAATGGACTTCATGGTCTCACTCAACGATATCAGAGAGGGATCCACAGTGCTCGTGGTCTGGGACGACAGACACAAGTCTTATATTCTATTCTGGTCAGTTGTGTTCTCTTCGATAGCGACTGTCTCTAATTTCTTCAGGTTCATTGATTAGTTACAAGTTTGATCGAGTGATTGATAGAGAAGTTATCATTATTCCAGCATGTCCAACTACATCCACTTCGTCAAGGAGACGAGCGTCCGTCGTCTCGGACTATCGAACAATGTGCAGGAGGTTCGGATTCTGCCTCTCATTGATTTTTGATTTTTGATCCCATTCCAACCAGTGCCACCTCAATCGAATTTGGATTGTTGGTCTAGTCTCACTAATTAATCCCACTTCTGCAAACAATCAACACTTCATGGAATCATGAATAATTATAATTCTAACTCAACCAATTCAGGTGCAGAACAACCCTCGTAAGAACTGGGTACTCGCTCGTGTCGCTCACGTCGATCTCTGTGTCATCAAGAAGTCTACTAACAGGTGAATAAATATTTGAAATTCAAACAATTTTGACAAAGACATATTTTGATAAGATCTGCTCATTTTTTGTCATTTTTTATTTTTTTATTTATTTTTTTAAATGTAAAACTACTCTGAAGATTCGAAAAGATGATAAATCTCCAATAATTACAGATACATGCTGCCAGTCGACACGCAAGTCTACCGTGTCGATGTTCACCCGATCGCCCTCGACACAACGGCCTTCAGTACCACAACCATTCCCACGCTCAGAGCTCAATGAGCAGGATCTGATGGCGACAAGGATCTAAGCCGACCCTACCCTGTCCTTTCCCAATCCATCACCATCTTCTCCAATGAGTCGCCTTTGAAGTCGACAAGAACTGATCTGTCAATCAGCGTTTCGACCCACCACCATCATCCTTATCCTCGGAGCCTCTAAGGCGTCCGAGATTTAGCCGACTTGTATCACCCGGCTGACCCTTGCACTATCACCGCCATCCCGTTTTGTATTATCTGAATTGGCAATTTATTTTGTGTTTTTAGCATTTTTTAACTTGGATCGTTTCCCATTCTATGGATGGAAGGCTCACAACTGCACTTTCTTTGTACAAACCACTTCTTTCCCATCACTATCTCCTTTTTTGGATCACAACTCTCTAAGGATGAGAGTACCAAGTCTCTCTGTTCTCTTTTGATGGATTGACTTGCACACGCACCCACTTCTGTATCTACTCTCCCTCGTCTTTGTATGTACTGTACACATCCCGCTTCTTACTTCTCTAGTTAGTGCTTTCCTATCGAACCCTCTTTCCGTACCCTCTTCTTTTCTCGATCGAATCGATCGATTCTTATGTTTTTTTACTCAAGGATTCGTCTCTAAGCATCACATCGATCGAGATTCTTGACTGGTTGTTGTTCGATTGCCTCTACTTTCTGTGCTCATCCAGTAGTATCACACGTATCTAACTGCTCTTCTACCCCACCTCAACTGTTCAATATACACTCGCTTACTACCCCTCGTCGTCCCCCCGATTCAGGTATTTTCGAAATCAGTACCCCTCTCGCTACTCTTGATTCTACCCCTTCTTGTAACGGTCATCGTTTGTGATTTCGTACAGGTCCCCATCCCCGGATAAAGATCAGCCTTTTCTCTTTCGACGTATGCTTGTACTGTTCTGGGCCCACAACAAACATTGTCACTACTATGCTTCTGTGTTTCATAAACGTCGATAAATGGATCTGATAATGAAGTTCACGAGATCAATGTAGAGGCACAATTTGAGCACTCACGATCATTCTAGCAGATATTGCTAGAGACCATGAGAACCAGTGAGAACAAGACCACCTCATCTCGTATGCGGCCGCTCAACTCTTTGCGAGAATCTTTTCGAGAATGATTATCATAATCGGCGGGGCGGTGTGCCATTCACCACGGGAAACCTTTCTCCCAATCACCGAGTTCCTCCCTACTCATCACTCCGTGGTCCTATCCCGGTACGAGTTTCGCAAGAGATCCTGTGCAAGGTACGAATGGTCTTGCTTCTTGGATACTGACTGATAGGCTTTGTGTTGTCCGTGCGAAACGAGACCATGAATTTGTAGAATATAATAAAAGAATAGTGTGTGAAGTTGGTAGATTCTTAAGAATTTGAAGATCATTATTCACAGTTTCAACATGCAACCTGAAATCGAGTTGTCGGACGATCTCCACATGAAGAAGGGTCGATATCGATTTGTCATTCTCGCAATCGTTGGACTGCATCTGTCATTTGTTCTTGCGAGGTAGGAATCCGTCCTTGGCACTTCTCTACGGCTCCAAAAGCTGTTGCGTTTCTCGTATTCTGAAACAAATATCCCTAATGTAGCGTTGATGATTATGTGCGTTAACTATTCACTTACTGGTAAGTGGCGAAGAAATTAGTACCTCTTTGCAGCGTCATCACATTCAACGCGGCGTTTGTCTCTATGCAAGATCTCTCCACGTCTCCACTCTATCCGGCCGTACTCAATGGAACAATTTTAGTGAAAATACTAATCCAAACCCCAGCGAACATATTCTATCTAGGAACCAGACTGGGAATCGAGTGAACTCTCAATGAGCGACCGAAGATATGTGTGGACTCCCATTATGAAGGCTTTGTCGTACGCAGGTCAGTCAACCTGGCTCGTTCAGCTCGTGGTTTGAATGGTTTCCGTTTGAATGATTGGGAGCTTTTTCTTCGAGTTAATTCTGAAGAAATAAATAGAATGGTCATACAGAGTGATATGTGCTTCCTATTTATTCCACTTCTGCCCAACTGTTCGCTGATGCGAAATGAAACGATCATTCCTTCCCAGGAGCCTTCGGCGGCAACGTAGTCTGTGTGCAGCCTATGGTCTACGTAATCCGACGGTTTGGAGTGCATCGAGCGATGACGTTTATTGGTAAGATTGTTGCGTCTGATAATGTGGACTCAATTACGGCCTGATCTGACCAAGATTGTGAGAGAGAACGCTTACAAACTAACAAGATCTAACAAGATCAGATGGGATCATGAATGTGTTTGTCATTACACAACTGTCAGGATTCCTCGGCGCTTTCACATGCGCATTCACGCCTCTAGCTCTCTCAATATCCTTCTCGCTTTTCGTCTTCTTCAGATGCGTCAATGTAAGTATCGGTGAAATCCGTCACAAAATCAGTAATTAGTAAATTTGAACTTTACCTTTCATACTTCAAATGTGTTTCAGGGTCTGACGTTCTCGATGTTGTTTACCGTGGCTGGAGTAGTGTGCAATGACTGGTAGGCCATTCGCATTATGATGATTATAAAATTTACATTGAAGGGCTCCACTTGTCGAACGAGGAATCTTTGTAGCAGTGCTTACTGGTACGTTCCCTTCAATTCTGCATTCTGAACTGCGTTTTTGACAATCTCTAAAAAAGTCGTCGCTCCTGAACTGCGAAAAGATCACTGTGAGAGTATCAATTATATATTCAGGTCACGTCGAGATCGCAGCAATGTTCACGATGCCTGTGGGAGGAGCTGTTGCCAGCAAGAGTGAGTTGATTAGTCAGATCCTCATTCTTGTATCCATGAATCTGTTCCTGCATTGGACTGTATGGCATTAATGTGGACTGGGCATGTACCATGTTGAACAAGTTCTAAATCCTTCCAAAACGTGGTCTAGTGACGATTACCTCGTGTCACTTCAATCGTGATCGAAACTCAAACGAGAAATTTACACCACCACTTTGCATAATCCGCTCACAAATGTCATTCATTCCAAATCACGGAACGCGCACACAAACCACAGCGCAAGATCGATAATCATCGACATAATCTCGAAAGTGACAAGATCAAAGTTACAGTTGGCTGGCCCTACGCTTTCTACCTGAATGGAATCATCCTCGCCGTCATTACGAGTCTCTTCCTCTTTCTTTACCGGTATGAAGCTAGCATTTTAAGTGGTTGTCTAGAATCACACATTTACTCGCTCATTTCTGATTTGCATTCCCAAAAGAGTTCAAGAATGAATGACATTCTCTAATGATGCACTTCAGTGATTCTCCAAGCACCCATCCCTTCGTTGGAGAATGGGAAGTGCAGAAGATCAATAGAGGAAAGTCGAAGCTTCAAGCGAGCGGAAGCTCGGCTACGGTAAGCTCTGACTTCTGTGTGACTGAAGATCAATAGTTCAAATGTCCGGTCCTAACGTCGTTGTGATTATGATAGGATAAGCCACCATCATGCTGCAACAAGTTTGACAGTATCACTGATACATATCATCCAGCCTCCATACCGTGCCATCTTCACCTGTCCCGTCATCTGGGCCTCGTGGGTGGCTGTTATTGGAACCTTCTTCGTCTCTCAGTTTACGATCACTTGGAGTCCGATGTGAGTGTCTCATACTGACTACGATTGCGGAACTATTTTTTAAAATAAAAGTTCTTTATTTTTGGCAATATCCTGTTCAGCTACCTCAACAAAGTTCTTCTCTTCTCGCCTGCTATGACTGGCGTGATCTCAGTGATTCCTCTTGTCTGCCAACTACTCATCAAGTTCTTCTCTGGTCTGATGTCCGACAAACTGCATTGTGTTGATGATGTGAGGCTTCTTAGATTAAGTACGAAAACCCAATCAAGTCCAATCCAATCGACTCTAATCGCAACCCTGAGAATGAATGAATGGATCTACCCAGGTCTCCTCCAACCGACATCAAGAATAAGACATAACTTGTCCTTCCCAGGTAACCAAACTCCGGCTCTTCAATTCAATCGCTCTCGTAGGAGGAGGAGTGTTCTTCGCCATTGCTTCCATCGTCACACCTACTCCAAACTGGCTCGACACCTTCTTAGCGCGTGAGTATCATAATCTGTTTGCAATATCTGTGAAAAAAGATTTGTTAAAAAATTGCAATCTTATTTCAAAGTTAGTCAGTATGTGTTGTTTTGCAGTCGCCCCGGTCGCTCTTCTCGGCTTCCACGCTGGTGGCTATCCAAAGTGTCTCGTGATGACATCCCGTCAACACTCAGCCTTTGTCATGTCTGTCGTTCAGGTGAATTGTTCTCTCTTTTTGACTTCAAAAACGTATGTGAAACCCATCTCAGATGGTCTCATGCGGCACAATGTTCGTCGGATCGTTCGCTATCCCTCTTATTGCTCCGGACAACAGTTTCGACGAGTGGAGAAAGGTGCTTATGGTTTTGTACCTTTTGCAAGTCAGGGGAGAGAAGAGAGCAATCCAAATTAAGGAGAGGGGATTAGGAGGAGAGAGATTAGTATGATGGATTAGTGTGACAGAGTGATTGACCCTTCGCCCTATTCTAACTCATCTCATCTCAGGTGTTCATCCTCTACGCTTCAATGCTCGTCGTCACCAACACGGTCTTCGTCATCTTCGCAAGGGCCAAAGCCGCCTCATGGACGGAAGAACACGGGAACAGGAAGAATCGAGTGGCGTCAATCGATGGAAAACTCTCACAAATATCGTCGCAGGAGTAGCTTAATGACCGCGTTAAGCGAAACAGGCACCTATTTTCCACTCACAACCCTCTCGAGATTCGTGTTCCCTGTTCAGTATAAACTCGTTGGGCTGAGAAGCTGTGCTCAGCAAACAGCCTCTCTGATAGTAGGCTGTAAAGGATTTTTGAGACACATTACGAAATGTGAAAGAAGAGTATTTATTTTGGAATTTTATTGAAAAATGCAATTAGGACAAAGATGATCTTCTCCCATTCGCGGAGTCCTCAGTCGGATTCGAGTGGTCAACAACATAAGGAGATCGAGGCCCATGAAGGAATGCTTGCAGATTCACGTATTCTTGGCCCATAACCGCAATTTCATATCGCCGATATGCTTCTTCACTGATTCGATCGATTCTAGAATTGTTGCATGAAAAGAGGTATCCCAAGGAAGTAGCGGAAAATATCTTTCTAGAGTGTGAGGGTCAAAAAGAAAGATTGGAGCAAATTATGAAAATGATGACCTTCTCACATTCGTGGAGTTGCAAACAGTCGGATTCGAGTGATCAACAAAATAATGAGACCGTGGACCATGTAGATCAGAATCATCGCCTGGAAAATCGAATAAATTGTTACTCAAATCTGTTCTCAAATTTGTGCACAACACTTCTCGCACGTTACGAAAGACCGAAAGGGATCACATTACCTTCATTTTCGTCTCTTGACTTCCACTCTTTCATTCTTTTCAGATACTTCTCACTCTCATTTTCGTTTTCTTCAAAACCATTCTTATTTCGTTCGAACAAATCCCTGAAAACTTATAATTTGCTTGAAAGTGTATGAAAATAGAAAGACGAATGCTAAAAGCGATTTCTCACTTGAGTTGTGGCGGAAGTTGCCAAGTATGTCTTAATAGCGATTCATTCCCAAGGATTGAAGCCATAGCCAGGTATTCAAGTGTCGGTCCTGAATTGAGCGTAGTATTTGTAAGATTTTTGCTAGAACTCACTCGTTTCTAGTATAATCATGTGCTTCAGACCCCGCCTAAAAATACATTTTGCTATTGGAAAGAACATTTCTGTCACCATTCCTGATAGAATCCGGCCCAGATATAGACACGACTACCCGAAACGGCGACTTCCTTCGAGCATTTCTCCAATTTATACCCAAGCGATGGCCATTCACCAATCTATGAGAAAGTTTATTTTTTGTAAGCAAAAATATATTTGGACCTTTCTCCACTCGTTTGTATCCGTCAAGTAACGCATCAGAATCAGTGCAAACCGTCCGGATCTTCGAAAACATCCCAGTTTGTAAACAATGTCGTTAACGGCGACTGAAACATTAGCTTGGTTACACTACTAATACTACTTATTGAACTACTACTACTAATTGTACTATCTGGTATATAATTTGCGGGATTTGATGAAATGTAGTCTACTCACAACATACGAATCCCGCCAGCTTCTTATTCATCTGCTCACGTTTGCTTGCTACAGTCCAAAGGTCTGTCGCCCGGCTCAATACCTTGAACGTACTCAATACAGTAGGAGTTCATCTCAAACCCACAGAATGAGCAGGTTGTCTACTGCTATACTTCTCACAAAAGAAACCATGAACCTCAACACTAGTCATAACCAATGTCATATCATCGAGCAGAACATTCTTAACCTGCAATTATGTTGATTATTGTTAGCGGTCAGATATCAATGATTCTGAGAGCATGCTCCTTTCGCTTACCTGATCTGTTACTTCTCTCCTTGTCCACTTCTTCTCAACAATATCGAATTCGTACTGGTAATCAACGCGCTTAGATGCTCTCCAAGCAACTACATTCTCGTCCTCTCTTCTTTCTCGTTTGATGAAAATCACGTATTTGCCTGATTCTCCTAAAAAAGGTGCATGATGCAATTAGCCGCTCTGATCATACGAATCTTAAAAAAAATGTTAAGAATTAATGTATTGTGCAGTGATTTCGAGAATTAGACAGTTGTGTCTTGAATCCCCCTTCAAATTCATAACTTTTATTATGACAGTGAACGTACCGTCACTGTACCCTCCAGTTATACTTCCATAATTGTTCAAGGGAGCAGTACCAGTCGTTCGTACGATCTTCCAATGAAATCCGTCAGTCTCTTAAAGCAGTTTTGTTTTGTTTCATGTGCTATTATGTACCTCTCGTTCCAGCCAAAATGTTATTACTGTTGCTCATATTAGCAGAAAATACGACATTCTTATGAATTACTGGAGTGCCGAGAAAACAGTTAGCATTGAATCCCTGAATAAGGGGCAATATTTCTAAAAATAAAAGTAAAATTGCATTAGAATAATGAGAGGCAGGGAATCTTTGTTCCTTTACACAGGAAGAAGAAATGTGACACATTTATTGCGTATGAAAACATTTTGATGGTATTGCAACCGTACCTCGCAAATTACTGGGATCTCTCCCATCGAGAAGTTTACTGAAAGTTTGAATATCTGCTTTTCAATTCTCTTAATGTTACCGGTGTTGATGCAAATCATACGTAGATTCGCTCCATTATGAGTACAAAGATAGTAGAAACCGTCCAAAACGAACTGAATAGCTGCTATACAAGGTTGGAAATGGAAACAAACCGATCTATCAGTTGTATTTCGTTCTTTGAATGAGGAGACATTAGCTTCTTCCAGCAAAGATACCATTCCTATAATGAACAAATCAAAATCAACATTCAAAAAAAGAAACTGTTGTGTCGGATGATCCATAAACGTCGATTCGATGCGATAAACTTATTCTTGAGAAAAGTAATGGGCTGGCTTCTGCTTTTGCTCAAAGAACTAGACATTGAATTCTGGATTTGTATCCAAATCCCAGGTTTCGCGAATTGTTTCCGGTCCACGTACTAAGTGTGAGCAACCTTGTATAAAGTGACAAATCAGAGTAAAAATAGTTCCATAACAGATTTGGGCCTACTTTGGCGAAACCACTAAGTTTTTAAATCTCGCATCTCCATAAAAAAAGCACGGTAACGAGAAAAATAGAGATACCGAGTCTTATTTAGAGGAAGGTTTCAGCGAATATATACGAAGCAAGAATGTTTCGATTCCGCTACGCGACTAATTATTGTTTGTCCCTTTCCCATCGAAAGGAGGCGGAGAATACCTTTTCAAATGTGTATTCTCTCCCCGGTGTCAAAAGTGAGGTAGACTTATGAGAGAGAAATGTATATTTGATAAAAAGAAGCGGTCTATCACTCGATAGGAGAGAGGCGCTGAGAAAAAGAGATGGAGACTGAATAATTTGAAGGGAATGAGCAGGAAACTAATTGGAGATGTTGTTAAGTGTATTCCGAGAAGAGGCAATCGGAAGAGGAGTGTTTCGAGGGAGAGAAGAGATAATGAGAGAGAGGGGAGTCTAGAGAGCCCCGAGATATTCAATAAAAAGGTGCGGAAGTAAGAAAAGTGTGCTCTCTTCCACGCAAGAAATATTTGAAATCAGGTACACTACTCAAAAGATCAAAGATCGAACGACAGCGATTGTTCAAGCGCTCAAAAGTTAGGGAGGGGAGGGAATAGGCTGAATGAAGAGGATAGAGACCCTCTGGTTCTCCTCAGTAGACATTCTTCCCTCTGGCCCTTCTCCGTGGACATTAATTCTTCTGGGATATTTAACATAACAAATTAAGTTTTCTCTCATTAAGTCTTCGTACGTGTGACTCTCCCGTCACATGATGTAGTCCAGTGAGAGACCACTAATTCGAAGTTTCCTGTTTCATTCCTCTCTTGCTCACTAAATCATTTCCGGTCTCATCATTTCCCCCTCTTCCTTGTAAATAAATCCTCCTTTTAGCGTTTCTGATGTTTCCGCCGACCTACTGATTCTCCGATGAGTCACGGCAGAGAAAAATGAAGTCTTTTTTGCACGAATTGTTGATTGTATTTTAGTGCTCTCCAAATTTGCTCTTTCACACATTCGCTTCTTACGAAAGCTTCCTCTCTAGGCGATATCCAATTCAGAGAGAACGATTCCGAGTAGATAAGGAGAATAGAGAAGTACTCTCGCCAGCACCCTACGAGGGTGGAGTAGAGGTCACTGGTCCTGACAACCGGCCGGGATACTGTAGGTCACATTCTAGCAGTCTCGAGCAATCTCGCGCGCTATTATCTCCCACCGCGACTTTTAGGAGTCTGTAGAAAAACCAATTTGGACAAAAATTGTTTGGTGGCTCTTTTTTAATCATTTTAATCAATTTTTCATGGAATTGCTTTTGTAACTTGTAGCCGAAATGGATATATGACAAAATTCAAGCATCAACAAATGTTTTCATCAACATCAATAACAGGTGAACAGACGAAAAGGAAATGTAAGAAGATCAATGAATGGGAATCGAGAAAGCAGAGTGGATACAATGGGAATAAGGAAGAGTGGATGTGCTGAATAGATGCTCTTGTAGCAAAAAAAATGAGTGGTGCTGATATCAGGTACACTGATAAAGGGAATAGAAACACAAGTATGGAACGAAGAACATCAACAACAAATGTACAGGCGAAAATGAGATGCACGAAGAAGAAATTTGAGTGCAACGGTAAGATGAATGCGACAAACAAGAATAGATGAGAATCGAGAGTGAAAAGTGGATTGATTATCTATGCCGGTTGTATAAATTGAAAGTGAGAATGAAAGTATTGAACGGGCATCAGTAAGGCTGGGAAAGGCAAATGGGGGGCACAATGCATTCTTAACAGAGATCGGAAAAAAAGAATGCTAGTCAACACACTGATAGAAAACCACGAACTGCGGAATATCAACAACACATGGTGGTATGCAAGGGGAGTGGATAAGAGGAAAGAAGGGAAAGCATCGGAGAAGGTTATTAATCTTGGAAATGGTCTCGGAGGGGTAAGTTGCCGAATTCACTCGAGAAGTAATGGCAGAGAATCATCAATTCTTCGCCCTCTCCGCTTCGACCTTCTGTAATCATTTCAAAATTCTTCACCGATTTTTGATTTGATAACGACCAAAAAGCTAAATCACTCACCAGAGCGGAATGTACTTCAAGAGGGAATCCATCCGGCGCCTGATTGGTCCCCAGAATCTCTACGTACTCCGTTGAGATCTCTCTGCACTTGGCCTCATGGTCCTGAATTTATTGTAAATTCATCAGTTACTAGTTGAACAGATCATCCGACATGCCACAGACTCAAACTCACTGATTGGATGTGCCGGAACAGAGCGAGGCGCGACTGATGGTCCGCGTAGTGGCGGCGCTTGCCCGTGCAATGGATGCAAACTCGCTTTCCTGCAATTGCTTCATCCCGCGATCTGTCCCAACTGTCCCCTGAATCCAATTGCAAGGACGAGGGAGGGGAGGGATCACTCTCGCCACCAATTTTAGCAACCCACCCTTCTATGGAGAGAACAATGGGGTATCAGGAAAGATTCAACTAGTCCGAAATTGCTACAGTATGTGTATGGAGTAAAATGATACCCTCTTTCCTCTCTCCAAAGTTCTTCTCGATGAACTCGACAATTGCCGATCTAGTCGTCTGGACCATTGTGTAGTACACATCATAATGTGTCTGAAATGGCGAAACACTCAAAACTCCACCAGAGAGAGAAAGAGAGAATGTGAAGACTCTTGAAGTACATTGCTAACAGAGTTGTATTGGCTATATTTGATGCAGGGTACCTTTCGATAATGAAACTTTCGATTCTCCTTATTGTCGACTCGACGCGTCTTCTCCTGAGGACATCCACGAGGGCATCCGACTGCGCCCTTCCCATTGAAGTATTCTGGAAAAGGAAAGTAGAGAGTAGGCGCTTGTTCCAGCCCCCAAACGGGAGGGGGGGAAACCGAGATATGCAGATTGTAGGACGAGAATTGATGGGCTTAGAAACGTACCACGATCCGTATCGCAGGGAGGATCGTCGAAGTTGATACGGGGGAGAGTGACGGCCGGAGCAGCATTCATCATGGCCATAAGCTCAGCCATGTTTGGAGTCAGAGCCTGGAAAGTGTCCAATTGCGTTCTCATAACATCCGGGACCGGGAGAAAGATGTTTCTAACTTGATTGAGACTCGCTCCTCCATCTCCATCCGCTCCGAAGATCTGCTGGACAGTCTGCTTGACTCCTTCCTCAACCATAGGGAGGACTTGCTGCACCAGGCGGTGGGAGAGATTAGCTATCTCCACTTTGGAGAACGTGTGAGCGGGAGTGGCCGGAATGTCAGCGACTGAAGGATCCACGAGGATAGGAGGGGCAGCCTGGAACACGCTCATTCAAGACAAGTCGACCTTCCATAATCGCTCTCGAGCTCAGAATAATACAATGCTTTGCGAGAAGAGACCCATGGTCAACATCACCTGGTCAGAAGACTGAGGAAGATCAGTTGACTCGTCAGGTGAGATGCGGGCTCTCTTGGCGACGCGATTGGCTTCATCCTGAATATAAGCTACCTTTGATTTCGGAAACAGAGTCACTTGACGATCGATCCCAACAAATGTCTACCTGTTGCGACTGCGGTCTCTTCGAGGTTTCCTTAGCGGCCTCGGCCTTCACCGTTCCACTCAGAGTCTCAGCTCGCTTCGGCGGCATCTCGACTTTGTTGTTGAGGTCCGGCTCATCGTCCTTGCGAGCTTCGCCAGCACTGGCGTTAGTCAATGGGGAAGACATCTGAAGGAATCGAGAGGATATCATTGTTCATACAGCCAAAATACAGCCGAAAGGTTAGAATGACCACTCTAGAGGAGACAAACACGAGAGGAGTCTCTCCCTCTCTCATCATCCCCTCATTGTGAGGGAGACTGACTAGTGATCTGACCATGATCTGACCAGGCTCCCTCAGAATGAGAGGAGAGAGAGACAGGGAGCGACTCCTATCTTAGAAATTGGTCAGACGAAGCAATAATTTGACGAGAACAGTTCAGAGGCGGGACCAAGAGAATAGTGAACCCCTGAGTCCCCCTCCATTTCGGTCCCGTGACTCTCTTTCTTCATTCTCCCGATCATCTAATCCCCTCCTTACTTCCTTCTTCTCCCGAGTGACAGATACTCAATAGCATTGTTCGACTCTTTAGTTTGACGCGAACAGTTCAGAGTCGAAGCCAAAAGATCAGTTGACTGCCCCTCTCGTCTTTTGCCCCGGGACCCTCTTTCTTTCTGCTGGTCAGCTCCACAACTCTTCCTACCTTCCTCCCCTCCCTCCTTCTCCCAACTGACAGTTACTCATTAACACTGTTCGACCCGTCAATCGCCTTCTCCCTCTCGAATCGCACAAAGATGCTCTGAACACTGCCTCTTTCTTACTACCATATGTGATCCAACCGCCTTTTCCAAAGTGACAGAAACTCATTAGCACTGTTCGACCCTTCAATCGCCTTCCCCTCTCAACTCAAACAAATAGTCTCTGAACACTGCCTCTTTCTTAATACCATATGTGATCCGAAGTAAGAGGAAGAGAGAAAGAAGGAGGGGAGAAGAAGACGAATGAGTCTTAGTAGGAGATACAAAGAGACAAAGATGGAAAGTCGAGATCTCCCTCTCCTTCCAACCCCGCCTCCTTTGCTTTCTGATCATCTACCCGTGATCGTTGATCTATGGGAGAGATTTCCTAAGCGAGTGAATTTTCGGCAGCGGCAGATGAAGGGGGATCGGTGATCTCTCGTTTGTTTGAATAAGAGACAGCTTAGATGCGAAGCCCATACTTAGGGGGTATCAAGTTAGGTTCAAGTACAGCACAGAAGTCCCAGTTTGAAATCAAGAACCAAGCTGGTGCTTGACTTCAAATGGAGGGCTGAATATCCATATCCGGCGTGTCTCGCGCGCGCCACGATTATAACACTTCGATCAGCTCTTTCTCAAGCAGAATTAGGGTTTGACTAACTGGCTACGGTCCTAGTGAGATCATCTGGATGTGACGCCTCCAATTTCACAGACCTGTTTGCTATCGAAGCGGAGTCGAATCAGTAGTTGAGAACGATGGGGATCAAGAATCTGAGAAAAAGACAAATTTGGCTTCTGGACTCATGAAGTCGCGAACAATGAATCAAAATTGCGTAAGCTCACTGATGAGAGAACATGAGAAGGAGAACACAAACGATAACCTACGAAAAGATAAATAAGTGAGTGTGTTGTCATTCCGCCCACATCTGATGCTGTCCTTTCCCCCTAATAGTCTATCTGATGTAACTCTTCACACCTTCACAAATGTAACCCTATACATCCTGTACGGGAAGTGAGGTGATATATGGGAGAAGATGCGCAGAATGGATCCAGTACTCATCTGATGACTACTCTACCAGTGAAGGCATATCTAAGTGGAGAAGAGTAGGGAGGAGTTCGGCTGGGAAAGGAAGGTGCACAGTCTGTTATGAGCCACTCGGGTCACGAGAGCAGGGAAGTCACAAAGAGCGAGAGGAGTCGGTACGGGTAGAGGAGGGAGCGAGAGAACAGAGAAGAGGGTCAGATGATGGATAGTTTTGAAGGGGACTGTAAAAGGATAAGATGGAGCCGTCCAGATGTGGAATATTGGCAGAATGTTCAGCCCTGAGGTGTCGAGAGAAGTGAAATGGTACTGATCCAAACTCGATGGCAACTACAGACACGTACAGTAGGAAGAATTATGGAGAACAGTAGGAGGGAAAGGGGCATCACAGATACATTCACACGTCTTTGACTGCAAATAGTGTTCCTTCTACGATTCCTAGCAGCTCCACTGTGTCGACGAAAAAGAGTCTCTTCCAACGTCCGTCTATGGTAGACAGATACCACTCCATCCCATTAGGACTGACAACGAGGGAGAGGAAGAGTTGATCGGTCAGGAAGAGGGATAACACTCACCGGCTCTACAACTGCAGTGCCAATCTTCAAACTGATCGAAAACTGTATGTCCTGATCTATTTCGAACGGACTCTCGACAATTAGATTGACGAGACAGTTTGTGAAATGGAGATCGTAAGAACAATTCATTAAAGAAACTTCCATTTCGAGAGTTGTCATACTTCACTCAATCTCGATTGTCCCCAAATATGTTTACTATCCCTCTTGAATCTGCCGCTCCACTTATTTCTGTCACGGGAGTGGATGCATCCGAAAGGGGAAAGCAAAAACATCCGAAGACAATGAAGTTTTGGAGGCTTTGGAAGAGAATCGACAGATTACTCTCCTGCTCACTTCCACTCTCAACTTAAAGCAAAAATCAGAGCCAAAATATTTTGTCCATCCTGTGATCATAATATCAATGATCGAGTAGAGATCTAACTTGCTCATGTTCGAATGCTTTCATGTCATTGTTGTTCTCTGATTTCCTGATTTGTTGTATTGATATCAATCAATGATCCGGTTTCGTAACCGGTTGATTAACCGCTTCCCAGACTATGCAACTTCTCTCTTCACTCATGACGGCACGTGTACAAACACGAAACAAGAGATTTTGATTTCTTGTAGCTCCTAAATCAACTAAAACAACAGCACCAAGTGTTAACCGTGGTGATATGTATGCGCTATGGTAAGGAAGTCGATGTAAAAGGTGACCAGAGATGTCTTAAGAAGCTGTTGTGATCAATCGTGAACTGAAGAACCTAAAGACCTCAAAAATAATCTTTTCAACTCCGCTGATTAATCAATCACACTTGAAGAGAGGAGACAGTCCAGAAGGGGGAAGAAGAAGAGGAAAGGAGGAGAGGGGAGGCTGGGATCAAGGGGCAAAGTGCAGAGCCGGGTTCACCGTCCGGGGTATGTCCCCACACAATGACCTGGCCTGCACCTGGCCTCTCTCTTATTTGAATTTGGGGCCTATGTTCGCCCATTTTTCTTCCCCATTTATCTTCCGTTTAAATGATTCTTAGCGTGTTTCGCGCTTCTAAAATCATTCTTCGTCCTTTACTTATCTCGTACATGGTATACGGTCGTTTCAAACACCTAAAAATGTACAAAACGCCGAGCGTCAGCAAACATTTCGGCCTCGCGTCTATTTTGACCGTTTACACAAACATTTGCTTACCTTTTTTACGCCTGTTGCATTGAATGTATTTTATATTTGCAGCTCTGAACAATCGAGAATGCTCTCGACACGTGAACAATCTCATTCGCAACTCATATTACAGGTAAGGCATATATAATCAATTTTCGGACCTGTTTTCCTCAGTTTCGTTAAATTACAATGACGAATTACGATAACAACGTGTTTCTCAATGATAATTGTCTCTTAGTATTAATTGGTGATGTATCAACATTACAAATTTTAAAAGTATGCTCTTTCCCTTCAGCAAAACAAATTATGTGATTATTTTCGATCGATTCCGTCAACAATTTTGAGATTTTGATCGGTGCGGCCATTCAGCTCTGAGAAACAATCTCCCACTTCTCCACTAACTTGACTTTAAAACGATCGCGCGTATATTAGGCTAGTCATGCGTCCCAGGAATCAAGTCAGATATCGCACACTCTGCCTATAAATGGCTCTCGCGCTGCCCCTCTCTCGCAAGTAGCATTATGTCCAATCACTCTGTCTCTCTCACTCTCTATCTCTCTGGCGGGTCAACAAAAAAGAGTCCCTTCTCCGGGAGAGTCCCTCTCCCATGAGTTTGCCCTAAGATCAGACTCTTTTCGTCGAATTAAGTGCAAACCTCTCTGTCATAAGCCTATCTTAGGCTGAATGCAAGAGTATACTCTCGACGGTAGTAGACGGGTAAAATGACCTACCAATCTCAGGCGATTCGAGATGCGGAAAAGAAAGACGGCAACGATAAGCATCCTAACCAGTTCTTCATCAAGGCCTGCATCGATGTCAACAATGACGACTCCCTCCTCGTATCATGGAAGGTAAGACGAGTTCCTAATCTCCGGAACCCCTCCCTGATCATACGAAGACAGATGGGGCTGAACGATCATATCTTCTTATATTTATCTCACATCCCTCTCTCTCATAACTATCCTCCCCTTTCCTTCATAAGAGTCAACTATAATGATTTTTTCACATATAAATTAATACTGCATCTCGTTGCGTAGATAAAAAATATATATAAGCAGGATACATCATCATCCCTTCTTCATTCAGTTCCCGTCCAACCTCGCTGGTCTCTCTGGTAGATATCAAGTTTATGTGCGAGAAGAGGGGCCTTTCGATACGAAGGGTCCACGCAACAACGACTGGGAGCCTGCTTTTGCTATCACGTCCAAGCGGAAGATCCGAGTGTTCCCCATTCTCGCAAACTATGTCTATACGGTGCGTTAGCGTCTTTCCAGCACTTTAAAATGTCATAATCCACTCCAGAACAACCTGCAGTGGGCAATTCCTGAATGATCTTAGAGAAATGAGCAACAACGTCGACAATTCTCGTTCAGTTTCGAGTCGAACCGCTGTTCAAGAACGACAAGGAGAGGAGAAAGAGAAAGTGTGGTCAGATCCTGGTCAGCCCCTCTTATCGCCTTCTCCAAGCGACCGGAGCGGATGGAACAAAGACCAGATGGCTGAGGGACTGCAGAGAGGTAAGAGTAGTGCAATTCATCCCCAATCGTGCGCCTCATACACCCAAACAGCAAGTGATTAGAAAGAGTAAAGTGATATATTTTCGCGTACTCAATTTATATTCGTAACTGATCCACAGGAAGAATATGGAGTCAACTCGGAGATAACTGTTGGAGAAGGACAAGAAACTGGAGAGGAGTCCGATGAGACCGAAGAATACAATTTGGAAGGGTTCACGGACCTGAGGAAGAACGAGAACGGAGATTGGGAGGTTCGTTTATTCGCTGAAACTCTGCAAAATCGAACTCGCGTGGGCTTGGATTGGCGACAGATGCGACAGAATCCTTTATCTTTACTATTTTCCAGGCATGGACCTACTTTGAGGGCTGCGCACCCGATTGGAATTTGGTGTCTTGCTTCGACCAGCAAGTGAGCGATCTCATGTGTTTGAATAAGACAGACAGCTCAGAAGTAGGCGAATGTGAGATACTGTATAGTAGCCGAGGGCTAATATGGAATGAATACGGTAGCTGTATCATGGAATCGGTGGCAATTGATCCATTTCAGTATTACGTCATTACTCTCCGGCTTCTCCTCAAGGCTCTGTTCAAGAGGGGAAAGACAATCGAGAATGAGGAGGTTCTGAAGCATCTCATTGACAACGGAATCGACGATAAAGAGTGAGTTATATTGAATGAATTGGGGAGTAGAATAAAAAAGGAGGTGCAAGAGCTATTTACTGTATCAGCAGAAGCTCTGATAATCCTCTTCAAAATATTTAACTAAAGATACTTCATTGGAGGATGGATCGGCTGAAGAAGGAGGTCAAATCTCCAGCAGACTTCCCAAAGACCGACGAGGAAAAAGAAGAGGAGGAGGAGTACGAACGAACCTATACGAAATTCGAGAATGTGAGCAGAAGTTATAAAAAAAATACTAAAAACCGCAAAAACACGGTTTGAAAAAAGCCATAATTTTTCAGCCTAGCTTTACCAACGCGGATTCTCTCAGTCTCTTAAGGAAAAGTCCTCATAATTCACATGTTTCAGTCATACGAAGTCAAGTGGTTGCTGGATATTCGCGTTGGCGGAAAGAACCCGCAGAATATCCACTTGTATGCCGTGTGGACCGGCAAGTACAAGCCGGGATGGACGAGAGAGGAAGGACATGGAATGAGGGACGACGCGGTGAGTACAGATACAAAGAGGGAATTATTTGCCCATAACTATAGTCTGAAAGGTTATGTTTCAGCACAACCGAGTCGGACTGGCCCTTCTACTGGATACGATCAAGAGACACGATCCCCATCGCGAGTTCCCTGAGCTGATCCTAAACTACATCAAGGATTGCGGTCTCGAGCACCTGTTGTGAGTGTTTATTTTTATAATTGCATATTTTAATGTGCTGTTTCCTGATGATTGCGCAACGTTATATTTTGTCTCACAATTTCAGGAACGAACCACTGGCTGAACCGATGGAAAATGCGAGCGAGTTCGAGGCCGCTTGGTTGAAGTACGAAGAGAAGAAGAAGGTGAGATATTAAATAATACTCACTCTTGTTGTTTGTTGACAATTTAATCCCACTTTTGGAATGTGTTGTTGGAATGTGTTGTTCTTTGAATTTAATTATATTAAATATGTTTTTTTATCTTATCCAAATGAATCTCTACTATTTTTTGCAGAAGAATCAGGAGAAAAACGAAAAGTGGAAGAAAACCGATGAGAACCAGAAGGAACGCCCTCAGAAACGACAAGCTTGCCATCAGAGATGCGAGGCTCCCTCAAAGAGAGCGAAATGAGCCCCTTTCCTTCCCCTCCTCCACTCGTTCTGCCCCTCATTCCCTTCACCTAACGTCCATTCCACCCAAGTAATTCGATAGTTTCTTCTCCAATCCCTCCATCTTTTTTAATTCATCCATTCCTTCTCTCCGTTCAGAAGTAGCGCTTCCTCGTTGGATGATTATCTGTATTTTCACCACCCTTCATATCAGTTTTCACTGAAGAGCCTAATATCGCGACTGTCCCACTCGATCTCGACTAGTCTGTATTTTCTTCCAAAGATTCTTACTTCACCTGCATTACCAAATCTCCATCTTGAGCCGCTTTTGCTTTCAAGTCTACCTTCCATTCTCTTCCCTTATCGAGATCTCGTCTGTCTTTATAGCCATCCTATTAGACCTTCTCCACTCTCTGAAGCACTCTGAAGAAGATATAAGACCCATATTGCATGTATCCTCTTTTTTGTTTTTTGTTGTTGTATATTCTGTAACAATATTCTCAATGTTCTTATCTCTGACAATATTCTCAATGTTCTTATCTCTCACACTTGATGCGTTTTCGTATCATTACTGATGACTTCTTTCGAGATCCATGATTATTTCACTGATCTCGCTATCTGTACTACCTCTTTTCTCCTTTGCCGTTGTTACAAGACGAATGGGAATATCTATATTTCCCCAATAGCATATTACGAGTCACCGCTTCCATTGTATGATGCATAAGTCTGCTAATCGGAGAACATGGCAAATAAAACGCTACACATAAGAAAATGAAAATGAGACTAGGCCATCAACTCGAAAATGCCTTTCCTTTCTCGCATACCTTTCTCGCAATCCGTCCCCTCTGTAAACAGAAACCCTCACCAATATCATTCACCATCGTTCATCCTCGATTTCTTTAACGGTTCTGCTCCGCGCATTTTTTACTGGACTATCGTTGCTTGTGTGCGTCTGCTTTCTTGGGCAACATTTTACTTTCAGAAGAACGATAGTACCATTTGGTGCCCATTCACCTCATAATGCCCTCCGCTTATATTACTGATCTTCGCTGGTCATTATATATTTTTATTGGTCATTTGATATTTCTATTGAGAAGGGCTACGAACGAAAAAAAAACGTATGTACAATTATGATCAACAACGAATTAGAGCAAATTGAAACTACATTATTACCAGTATCATTCTAAGTAGAATATTTGAACAGTAACGATACGGTTAGTCTCCTTTGCAGTTAGATTAATCTTCTAGAGGTATCCATTATCAAGAATGGGGAAGAGACAAGCCTTCCACTCCCTATCACACACTCCCGTCTCTTCATTTCCCATTCATCTTGAATTCTCATTCAACACGGTCACTCTGAGCGTGTGTACCTTCCTTCACTCGATTATATCACTCGTCTCCCTCTAAACAAGTGGGGGAGTAGATGGTTCTTCTCCAACCCATTCTCGATTATCGTGAAACGGGAAAAAACTGACAATGATAAGGTTAATTAGATATCTATAACTGGCATGGCTATTTTCCATCCATCCTCGAACTTATTCCTCTACTCGTCTGATCTTGGTGGGTATCTCTTGATCTGCATCTTCTACTCGCTTCTCTCCTCCGTCCATCTCCTCCTCCTCCTTCCTCCTTCCTTCATCCACCTCCGTGTCTACATCTGAAATTTGAACTAATTATGGTCAAATCCTTCAGACACTTGCTTACTTTCTTCTTCATCTGACGACTGATACCGTACATCAGCAGCATTCAGTAGGCGAATTTCGTAATTCTTGTAAATTGTTGATCTGCAGACAACACGGTTGTTTCAACGTAGTATTCGGGGTATGCGAATAATAAAGTCTTACTGAAGACGAGGAGGAAGACAATTTTGCGCCTGCTCAAATCGTGATTCGTCTCGCAATATTTCTGTCCTGGCGCAATCCTCCAATGATGCGTCTGAAATATGATTGAACAAGAAAGCCGAGCAAATATATTCTACCGAAATCGAGGGTCAGCATAAGATAGTTCTTTGATGAGTACGAACTGAAACATGATGTATTGATGGCAAGTGAGGAGGAACAAACCCCATACACCTATTCATGCTCCAATATCTTTTAACGGGAGTATAGATGTACACTCGAGAGTCAGAGACCACAAGTGCTCCCGCGTAAAAATCACACCGAACTATAGAGTGCCATTGTCCAATCTAAATGTGCGAATTTATATGGGGTTTCCAACTCCCTGCTAAAGAATAGTGGCTGATTTGTCAATGAATCAAGAGCTCACTCTTATCCATTTTTCGCGAGTTCTTTCGTATCGATGCAGCATCAGTATACCAGCCTTCTCAGACAATTGCTTGGATTGAATCTTATAGATGTTGTCTTTGAAGGCAACTGCAAAGGGCCAGTATCAACACAACTTGTCCAATCTAATTCATTAATAATACGGAGGAGAGGACTCACAGAATAAACAGTCCATTTTCTTTGCGAACTTCTTCTGGTCTTTCTTCGATGAACACCATGTGCCAGTCTCTCTGTCCATAACCTTGAATTTAATTATTTTTCGACGTATATTATCTTGTCTGACAAGAAGTCAAGGGCGGGTATGTGATCTTAACGCAATGCAAGCAATTATTGCAATTATTCAAGATGTAGAATGCATAATTAACATGTACCAAGTGTATATTCATCGACACAGTATCCCTTCTGAATCCACTCGATATCATGAACGCATGAAGTTCCGTCCGGGTATATATGAGAGAGATCGCGAGAGAATCGAGCAGTACGGAGGGCATGCGGTCCTAGGAATTGACATGCTCTGAAAATTCTGAAAAAAATACCGAAAGTACTTCGAACCACGCTCTTTCAAACTGCGTTGGCCGAATATTTTTAAAAATTTTATTTTTCGAGTACTGCCGTCTCAAAGTTAACGTCCTATGACAAAATGATGCGAATACGCCACCGAAAAACGGTCACAACTTTGT
>LS498788.1:350035-363240 GCA_900490845.1 Pristionchus japonicus | reverse complement strand
TTTGAACAAAGTTGTGACCGTTTTTCGGTGGCGTATTCGCATCATTTTGTCATAGGACGTTAACTTTGAGACGGCAGTACTCGAAAAATAAAATTTTTAAAAATATTCGGCCAACGCAGTTTGAAAGAGCGTGGTTCGAAGTACTTTCGGTATTTTTTTCAGAATTTTCAGAGCATGTCAATTCCTAGGACCGCCCCCTGGTCGATCCTCTCCCGATCCCTGTCATATGAGATAAGTATAACTCACATTCTTAGGCAGGACGTCGTGTTCGCATAGATTCGACTCATGCGTCCTCTCTGAGCAGTCGACTCTCATCACCGATTAGACCCGTTACGCATTTCTGGAAGTGAGTAAGACATTATTGAGCGAAGTAGCAAGTACATTCTACTTTTGCAATTGCTCTCGTCAGGTGGCTAAAAAATGGCTGGTAATAGTACTCACTGGGAATTCCATTGAGCTCCCTTCGAATCGGCCGCCGATCAATGCCATCACTCTTCTGAGACAGAAACGTATTTGGATACAACAGAGAGACACTAGCGATGAGCGCCCAGGTATAAACTGAGCGAAATCAGACACAACAATCAAAGCGGTACGAACAGGGATAAATGGTGTCAGGAAATGACATTGGGGAAGGGTATGTAAGTAGTGAGGAGAAGGAATGGTGAGAGGGGTCCGGGAACAAAGTGCTGATCAGAGAACAGATAAGGAGAGGGAGCAAGAGAGTTGAGACTCGCTTGCCTAGTGAGTCACATCGCGTAAACAACGGGAAGAAAGAGAGAGAGAGAGTGTGAATGGAGATCGGGGAGAGGGAAGAGAAAGAGGAGGGAAGGGATAGATTGTGTGAGTGACCGAACAGAGCGGGGAAGGAGCGTGCCATCCTTATTTTTCTAGTCCACTTTGTACTCGTTGACTACTTTATACTATATATAGAAAATATTTGATTTTGATATATTCGCGCTGTTCTTTTGAATATTTCGAGTTTTCGTTACTGTTTCAACATTTAAGCTCCTCAAAATTGCTCGGTTTACATTGGGCGGAATCTCATATCGCGGTCGATTAGAGCTCAGAGAAAGGCATATTTGCTTTTTAACCCTGCTTTCAAGTCACTTGTTCAAATATTGATGGCATTTCAGGCACTATTCGGTACTTCATTATTCATTATGTTGAGTTTAACGGCGCATAAGGTTCTCTCTGATAAGGACCATGACGAATTTGAAGCTGTCGCAAATTCGGTATTCTTTCCAGATTGCTTAATATAAGCAATGGCATTCGTTTAGTTTTTGTTGAATGGCGTGTTCTACGTTACTGCGCTCGATATTCGAAGCAGTAGAAACCACGGAGGAATGTTTGTCGTCAATATAGGTAGCATATCTGTTTCCTCCGTAATAGATAGTGCATGTTTTGCAGATAACTATACTGTCACGAAGATTCCAGTTTTTTTCAATGTGAGTTGCTCTTGTTTCCATTGCAAATTGAGGGTGCGTGATCCTGTTTGCTTGCTAAGCTCAACAATCGCAGAAAATGTGTTATGGGTTCTTTAGATTATCTTAATTAGTGCCAAATCAGGCACAAATCAGGAAAAAATATGCATTAATTCGTATATAACCATGAATGCCAGGGAATCGAGATAAAGTGTCGTGATCTCTACAATTCCATTGTCGTGCACGACCAAGTGGCCTACACTTGGGTTCGCCATTCTAGATTCGTCGGTCTACTTGCTGGAACCAAGAGTTTGTTCGGTGAACACTGAATCTGACATAAGTTAATCCTTTTTAGAAGCAAACGCCTTTCACTGGTGGCCCGTGGAAACAACTGGCCCTCAGCCACATGGTTATGAGAGTATCAATGGAGGCATTAGTCAAGGTTAGTATTCGCTGCCGCCGATTAGCTACAATGTCTCTTATGTTTCCATGGTATGATTGAAAAACAATTTAAGACAACTATGGGGAGTATGTTATCATTCAACCCCGACGATCGAGAGCTGAGGATGAGCCTATGGAAGAAGAGGATTACCAGCTCGTTCAACAATTCGTGTTGGATATCAGCAAGATGAAGTGGACTCGTCAAGATCTCCGAAAGGAGGTACGTTTATGATGTGAAAAGTGCATCTGTATAGTCTCTCTATGGAATCATTCTGGTAACTAATGTGTTCCGCTTAGTCAAGAATGAAGGGGGAAACAATGCTATAATTATTCTCTTGACTCCCTCCATTAACGACAAGAACGGACAATCTTGTAGATGTTTAGATATACTGGACATCGTTCGCAATGAAATACCATAGGTGAAGAAGAACATGACGTTTTTTTCACTCCGCTTTGGGTACCAACAGTAATTAGCACATTTGTTAGACTGAGTTTAGCCTCTCTATCGAACAAAAGTATTCAAAAACCTCACTGCATATTAATGCACAACGATATCAGTGACCCGAGATGTAAATCGGCACACATACATCGGTAGTTTCCACGCGCGGTACATTTTTCGCGTGGCCTATTTCTGGTCAGTAGCCTGGTGGTTCTCGCCCCAGCTAGTCGCCTGTTCATTTCTCCTGTCTAAGAAGATAAAGTAGTTCCATCACTACTCGCCGTCCCTCCACTACCACGCCACAGCAGGCTGTCAAGAAGCTCACACGAGGATACACAACAAGAATAAATAACCTTTTTCCAGAATGGTCTTCATTGTGCTATGGCTATCATGTATACTCGGTCGGAAATGCATGCAATCAAGAGCACGGGTGGATTTAACGGCAAAAATTATGAATACGACGACGAATACATGAAAGACACCGTTCACGAGGTTCGATGATTGCAAATTATTTTCACATCAGCATCTTGATGCTTTTTAATGGTCACATTCAAGGTTATGAACAGAGCAACTGGTGTATGGAGAAATTCGAAGAGGGATCAGAAGAAGTTCAGAAACGAGATGGACTGCGTCTTTTGTGAGTGCTCTTGTCCGAATTTGATATAATTTTGTTATACACTGTGAAAATCGCTTTTTCCAGTTACTGCAAGAGATTCAATCTACAAGATGGAGAGCAAGCAGTTCGGAAGATCTACAAACCATATATTGAACAAGAAAGTGCTGCTGCTACACCGATATGAGGCTGCTCGCAAAAAATGGATTCGAGTGAGCGATTGATCGCGGGTTGTGAGGCTCTTCTTAACCAAAGTGATCTGGGTAGCTCAAACTGAGCGTTCTCAGGTCGGAGCTTGGCGCCCGAAATACGACTGTGAATTCTTCCGTGCAACATTGGTTGTCGCCGACGCCCGGGTTTATATCTACACATCAGTTAAAGTGCCCTGTCTCAGGTTTGTTTCCTACCGTACCGCTTAGCCTCAATAAATTATATATTGCAGCTTAGGATGCAGAGATAGCAAGCGACTGATCATTCTTGATTTGAGTAGGTTACATTGTAACTTTTATCTTGCTCAGTGCATAATTATACATCAGATGCATCTCTGCTCGACTGCGCAAGAGCGGTAGTCCTTCGATATCGACCACTCGAAGAGCTAGCAATGGAGTGTATTCCTCGTGACCTTCAGTGAGTTCCATACAAACTACACACCTTAAAAAGACATATTTTTCTTCCATTTTGTAAATGTTCTAAATGTTTATGATTCAGGCCTTCCCTTGACGCAAAATACGAAATGAGACCATTCGAAAAAAAAGATATGCAGTATCCGTTGTTGGACGAATATGAGAGTGAGCAATTGTTTAATAATTTGTTCAGCCTCAAATCCTCAATTCAGATGAAAGAGATGATTTTGATGAAGAGGAGGAGGAAGTGGATGATCGAGAAGAAGGAGAAGAAGTTAGCGAACGAGAAGAAGATAATGAAGAAGGTAAGAGCAAGATTTTGTCTATGAAGTAGTGACAGTAGTATTCTCAGATCATCATCTAATGTTAGCAGAAGAAGGTGAACTCGAAGTACAAGAACAGCAGCACGACTCTATGCATGCACTTGAGATTCAACCAGCATGTGAAGAAGATGAGAAGATAGCAGATAATGATCCAGGTCAGTTATGCATGAAGTTGCGTACTTGTGGAGTTCCCCGGAATAGTGCCTATCCACCATCCACCCCGACCGCCAACCCTGCTTAGGGCAATACAAGTTATAGAATGATTGAAACACATCCCTTCTTCCGAGGAACTCCACAAGTGCCTGAAGTTGAATACATGGAAAAGTGCTTCTGAACTATCTAGGACGGCCTATTGCAACAATAGTACTACATTCGCCCTCGCCTCCAGATGGATCCCCTCTCATTAGTGTCCTAGTAGTGCCCAGAAAATGCTACTCTTTACACAAGATCAGTGTGTGCGCGTAGTGTCTTTGTTTAGGGGGCAAATTTCTTTTCAAAATGACCGGGAATGAACAGGAATGTCGAAAGATAGTATCGTGAGGGAGAATGTGGTAGGCAAGAATTGATGTGAAAGCTTAAAGAAAACTGAATATCTTCATAATCGGTCACGAATAAAGCATCTTGGACATGATATTCCAGATTCTAATGGAGCTGATGGACCACATGGCGTATCTCGAGTGTCCTCTCCCATTGTCCATCCCGTTCCGACTCCAAGACTGCCCCAGCAACGAGAGCTCCTCACATTTGCCGTGGATACTCTCAACCTGTTGGAGCGAGTGACAGCGGGACTTGGATCGCTTGAAGATCTCAAGTCTGGTCTCATCAACAAGATTCAATCTCTCTCCGTTCCATCGTCTTCACTTTTCGATGCCATCAATCCCAATTTGAGAGGTAATGACGCTCAAGAAGGGACATCAGAGTCTTCGTTGAAGAGACGCCGAGTTTCATCCCCTCAAGAAAAGACTGACTGATTCGATTGCCCTCGCTTGTATCCCTCTTTCGATCATGAATCTCACATCAGTCTATGATAATTTGTTCAAAATCTGTCTAGAGAACCAATAGGAAATAAGGAGACTTGACATCAGTCATGATTTTTGGATTCTTAGTTAGCAAATAATAATTTCTTAGGTCTCTCTTCTTTCTTTCTCTTTCCTTTCCTCTAATTTGGCCACAATTGTATATCAATGTGTTCAATTACTGCCGTACCGATACTCTTTGTATTCCCATTCTCGGACTGATCGCACATTTTTATTATTATAATATTTTGTTCTCGAGATCATGCAAAAAATAAAAATCATCAACTGGTACAAGAGTTCGTGAACAGGGAAGGCCTCTAGGCTGAGTGTCACGGAGATTAGAATGAACCGTAGGGATACGGCAATAGAGACGTGGCAAAATAATCGCCGTGGATATTAGAGCGACTATGGGTAGAAAGAATCCGTGGGAAACGAATGGTTTGGATGTGATGGCCCGATACAGTAGTTCTCATGTGGCATTCATGGATGGGCGGTAGATGGTAGTGACTCTTGAAGATGAAGACTCGAAGATTTGCCTCAGAGAATTCCCTGAAATTGTTGTGTGAGTTCAATAAATATGTGCTTATTGGCTAGATTTGATAGTGTTCATGGATCGTATTCGCTAATTGTGCGCCCTCGTGACCCTCCCTTAATCTCGTGTGAGCACGAGCTCCCTCTCTCTCCACATAGTGGGAAGGGACTTGTGAGACGGGGACTGGTATGGAAAGGGCCGGGGAGGACTCTCTTTTGGATTGGCCGCTCAACACGGTAGTAAGCAAAGAGGGATGAAGTCATCCGCTGTGGTTTACCCAACCTATCCAAATACTGTTTTTTTTTATCGAATGCCGAGAGCCCGAGTTCGCTAGTTCTAGTTGTCCTATCGGTCCTACCGGGTGATCGAGCATGTGATTCCTAAGCCAATTTATCCGAAGTGAGGCAGGTGCTTTCATAGTAAGCCCGAGCTACCATTTTGTGATTTTAAGATTAGATAGACCTAAATTTATGGTCGTTTTGACAATAGTCTTACTGACCTCAACCAACGAAAAGGAGTTTGACGGAAGTTGGCCCAGTGAGGAAGTTACGGGGGAAGAGTCTTCAAGTGTCTTCAAGTATTCGAGTCGTCTCAGGAGGGATGGCAAGGGATCTGCAACCATATTCTTTTGTTTTTCTTCAAGCAGAGCAGGAATTGTCAATCATTGGACAGCACTATCCTATCTTCAACCTAAATTTCATTCCACCTATGCTGGAAGAGACCTTCCGAAAGAAGATATTCGAAAAAAGAACGGTTGAAAGGCGCTTGCGCTGTTGAACGAATCTTCTCTTTGCAGAGTGATTCTACTAATTCTGTTTCCCCCACTCTCCTCCTTCCTCATTTCTCACTTTCTCTCCTTATCTACACTTTCTCGCTGCTCTATTGTAAATATGACTACCATTTTCAAATCTAACCTCCCCCGCTGACTGCCCTCTCCGAGTGGGAGAGCGACGGCATTCCTTGCAGAGACAGATTGTAAATTACCCTGCTAGGAAGAGGTACATTGACTCAACAGCACATTAACTCTCGATAACATTTTCTCGGTTATTCTCCACGTTAAATAAGGAGCTGTAAAAGGTAACTAACAGTCTTAGGCAGCTATTCCGGCTCGTCAATAGATCGAAGTCATTCCTCCTCGCAATCAGTCGGTTTTCGTCACCGATCAAGCCCGTTGCGCATTCCTGGAAATGATTGAAATAATGAAACTTCAATAAAATAGCAAGAAAATAAGTATTCAAGTTCCCCTCTCTCTTCAGCGTACACAAGAACCATCTGGTAATTGCAGAAACAACTTACTGTTGGTAGGGGTATTCCATCCTATTATGCGCGTCGCTCGCCTCTTCTAATCGGTCGATTATCATGGCTAATGGTCTGAAATTAAGATTTTTGTACATTTGAAAGAGAAACAATCAACGTGTGTCATCGCCACCATAAAATGATGGGAGAGTCCGACACGAAGAAATCCATGAGAGAGGAGAAAGAGGAGGATAAAGGAAGACGGAAAGTTGCAATGAAGAGAGTTTGTATGTAGTGAGTGGATGGGAAGGCGAGAAAGGTATGGGAAGGAGAGGTGCTGATCAGGGAAGAGATAAGGAGAGGAGAGGAAGAATAACGCACTCACATCGAGAGGGAGACTACATTACATCAATGCGAGGAGGGAGAAGGGAATTATGCGAGAGACTGCGTAAATGACTTCATGCTGAGCGCATAATTGCAAATTTGGAGGAAACTTCGACTAAGGAGATAACGGGTGTATACATTGAGTGGAGGGGCTGGAAAAAATGGTTGAGTGAAGCGTTTGTATGCTTGAGAAGAAGGGATGGAAAGTATGGGAAAGACAGGTGCTGATCAGAGAATAGATACTGAGAGCAGAGGGGGAGAGTAGGGAGGCTCGCTGACCTAGTGAGAGAGAGAGGATTACATCATCATTGGTCAGAGGAGAGAGTGAATGGGAGGGAAGGGAAGGGAGAGGAGGAGAAATTGGTGCGAGGGGCTGAACAGGTGACGTCAGGTTGGGAGAGAGGAAGAGAAAGCGGGCAGAATTGATTCCCTATTTTTCTAGTCCACTTGGTAATCGTTGACGACTACATATTATTCAGAGGATTTAATCCATTTGCATTACTCTTTTTAATAAGTTGGTTTCTGTTACCGTCTAGCTTTCACAGTTCCCCAAAACGTCAATATCTCTGTTTGTGTTGAGTTGTTGAGGCCATTGCGGACGTGTTCGCCGTTATGACGTTGATTTCAACTGAATATTCAAAGCATTGCAGGGTATATTCGCATTTTTCTCAAATATGTGGTGCCTAACGGCAAAGGAGCTCCACTCTAATCTTCTGGGCAATATATGGACAATCGGGACATATGTTTGCTTTCCAGTTAAAATAATTCAATTTTGTTCTTCATTTAGTTTGTGATCGACAATGTATTCTACGTTATTGACCAGATTACAATGCGGATGATCGCTATATGTACAGGTGAATTTTACATTTACTGATTAATATTTAATATTATTGCAGAGACCCATACTGTCGACGAGGTTCGTATTTTTTTCGATGTAAGTTGTTTTGCATTGGATAATAAAAATGAGAAAGAAATATTTTGCTCAACAAGCTGGGTAAAGAGGGAGCAAAAAAAAGACTGATGTTTAAACAATATTCATATAATGCTCAGGAAAACGAGATACCTCGTCAAGATCTCATGAGAAAGTCCTCTGTCACTGTTGTGCACAACAATGTCACATATACATGGATCACGAACCGTTCCACTTCATTCGGGCTGTTTGCTGGAAAAATCGGTTTGTTTTGTGAATCTTTTTTTAATTGGAATGATTCGTTCAAGAGGACGATGGTTTTCACTGGCGACGCGTCGAGACAACTGGCCCACAGCCGCATGGAATCTTTAGTATCCGTGGAGGCTTTAGCGATGGTCAGTTTCCGGTTTATGCTCCTGGACCTTTCGCATTATTTTGGCAATATTGGATCTTCTATGTATTCCATTCGCAATCATCCCAAGTTCCACGTTCATTCAATCGCAAATACAGGCATCAAAGGAAAGTATTTGATCATCCAACCGAGACATCAGGATGTGGAGAATATGACTCCTATGGACTGTCCGGCTATGGCGGAACAGTTCGAGATCGACCTAAATGAGCTGGAATGGACTAGTCGAGTTTTACCTGAGGTGCGTCATTCATTATGAAACATGAAGAAGCCTACGCTGAAGAAGCGCATGAAGTAAAATATTCGTCTCCAATTTGTCATGGGAAATGATATCGACTTCTCTCTAAAGTCTGCGAATTTGCGCAATGGCATTAGTGAGAGGGTTTGGAAGAAAAAATATACTTTTATTCAGAACTTCCTTCACACTGAATTGGACATCATGTACACCTCAACGGAGATACACGCCTTCAAGTCGTCGAGTGGATTCGTAGATAGAGCAGACAAGCAGGACTTTGAACACGAAGAGGAAACTATGCACGAGGTTTATATTTGCATTACTTTTAGGCTCATATTGATATTACGGCATGTGGATGCTCAGACGTGTTGACATGCACTATATTGCATTCCATTATGCCGTTCAATGACATCATTCAAGGTGATGGACAGAAAGACAGGAATATGGAGAACAGCGAAGAAAGATCAAAGGAAATTCGCCAAACCAATGGACTGTGCTTTCTGTGAGTGCTCATTTCTACATGGAACTGATAACGATTTGGCAAGATTGAAAGTGTGGAACGATTTGCAGTCATGGCTAATGAGACATTCTACAAGCTCGAATCGAAGGAATTATCACCAAGTGCTGGTATTCTGATGCTACATCGATATGAAGAGACACTCAAAAAATGGATTAGGGTGAGCTGTTCATGTGTCTTCAATAAGTTACAAACTTTTTTGTCGTAATGAGTGATTTCGTTCAGGTTGGGGAATGGCACTCGATTGTCCAATGTGACTTCGGAGAGGGTGCACTTGCCGTTTCTGGCGCCCATGTCTATATCTATGCACCTGTTTTGAGATGTGGGATCGAGAGAACGTACGCAAGGTCTGTTTCTCCACAATTGACAAGAAGACATCATCTTTCAGTCGCAAAAATGGATGCAATCTGTTCATTACAATCAATTTGGGTTAGTTATACTTGCACTGCGTTCTCTTTCAATCGACAGTATAATTCAGATGCTGGGCTCGAGGATTGTGTGAGAACCGTCATTATGCAAGATGAGAAACTCCACAAGCGAGGAATGAAGTGTCTTCCTCAGAAACTTCGGTGAGTCCATTGATGCAGCCACTGTTTAGGAACTAAATCAAACCATCATTTGCAGAGACACTATCATGACAAGTTACGAAGTGCGCCCACTCAATGCAGATGATCTTCAGTATGCATCATCGGAGGAAGAAGAGAGTGAGTATCTGTCCATGGATTCCATCAAAACGAGTTACGAATAACAGGTGATGAAGAGGAAGAGGAAGAAGAGGAAGTGAGCGATGGAGAAGAACTCGAAGGGGAAGAAGGAGAAGAAGGATATGAAGAGGATGGAAGTGAATGTGAAGAAGATGATGGAGAAGGTGAGACGGAGATCTATTCTATTCATTGGGGTTGGCAATAGGAGGTTAGCAGACTCGCAATAGAGTGGCGCTAGTTTGCGAGGGCACAAAGAATAAGTGAGACGAGGGGAGGGTTGCATTGGTCTTAGCGAGGTTGCAATGAGATAATGGTCATTGCTACCTCTCAAAACAGCTGTGTGGGCTGAAATGTGGGATTAAGAAGAGTGATTTCCTATCCGATGTATGCGAAATAAAGCATTTTCAAATTAAGAACCCGTCGAATAACGACAATCGGTCTAGAGCGAGCGCGTTTCCAGGAGGTGCGAAAGCGGGGTGGCAAGCAATTAATTGAGAGGCTCTGATTATACAAAGATACGAACGATATTACAGGCTCTGACGGAGAACTGGAGGAGAGAGAACAGCCACTTGCGTTGAGTGACGAACTTCTCAGCAGATTGCAGCCATTCCTTCGTCCAACTACTCTAGACACATCTCTGACTACGATCAAACCAGCGAATAAGCCGAACCTCAATTCAATGGTTGCAACACTAGAGGAAGCGAAGAGAGTGAAAGCGGGACTTGATCATATTATCGCTGGTCTCACAAACCAGATTCGATTTCTCTCCATGCCATCGTCTTCACTATTCGATGCCACCAATCCCAATTTGAGAGGTAATGACACTCGAGAAGGGACTTCGGAGTCCTCGTTGAAAAGACGACGAGTATCGTCACCACAAAATAAGACTGACTGATTCGATTATTTCCCCTCGCTTGTATCCCTCTTTCGATCATTAATCTCACATCAGTATATGATGATTTGTCTGTCTATAGAACCAATAGGAGATAGAGAGGCTAGAGAGCAGTCTTGTTTCTTTTTGAATTATTAGTTAACAGAATCATGATTTCTTAGATGCCATTCTTCTCCCGTTCTCTTTCTGTTCCGTTAATTAGGCCACAATTGTATATGAATGTGTTCATTTACAGCCGTACCGATACTCTTTGTATTCTCATTCTCGGACTGATCACACATTTTTATTTTTATTATATTTTGTTGTCAAGATTATGCAAAAAAAATAAAATCATCAACTGGTACAAGTGTTCGTGAACAGGGAAGACATTACCTCTAAGCTGAGTGCCACGGAGAATAGAATGAACCGTAGGGATACGGTAATAGAGACGTGGCAAATGAATCGCCGTGGATATTAAGAGCGGCTGCGGGTAGAAAGATCCAGTGGGAAAGCTATGGACTGGAAGTGATGGACCGATGTAGTAGTTCTCATGTTGCATTCATGGATGGGCGATAGATGGTAGTGAGTCTTGAAGGTGAAGACTCGAAGACTTGTCGCAGTGCACGAGAATTCCCTGAAATCTTAGTGTGAGATCATTAAATATGTGCTTATTTTCTATATTTGATAGTGTTCATGGATCGTATTCGTTAATTGTGCGCCCTCTCGACCCTCCCCTAACCTCGTGTGAGCACGAGCTCTCGCTCTCTCATCCATACATAGAGGGAAGGGACTTGTGAGACGGGGACTGGTCTGGAAAGGGACTAGGAGGACCCTCTTTTGGATTGGCTTGATCAGCAAAGAGGGATGAGGTCAACCCTTCGATCTTCCCAACTTATCCAAATTCTGTTTTTCTCAATTACAGGATGCCGAGAGCCCGAGTTCACTAGTCTTAATTGTCCTACCGGTCCTACCGGGTGATCGAGCATGTGCTTCCTAAGCCAATGTATCCGAAGTGAGACAGGTACTCTCCTCGTAGGCCCGAACTAGCGTTTTGCGATTTTGCGATTAGATAGAACTAAATTTATGGTCACTTTGACAATAGTCTTACTGACCTCAACCAACGAAAAGGAGTTTGGCGGAGGTGGCGCACTGAGGAAGTCAGGGAAGAGTCTTCAAGTGAGCTTTCGAGTCTTCTCAGGAGGGATGGCATGGGATCTGCAACCATTTTCGTTAGTTTTTCTTCAAGCAGTACAAGAATTATTAATCATTGGACAGCCTTATCCTATCTTCAAACTATACTTCCTTCCACCTATGCTGGAAGGGACTTTCCGAGAGTAGATATTTTAAATATTAGACGTACGATTGAAAGGCACTTGCGCTGCTGAGCAAATCACTTATTTGCATAATGATTCTGCAAAATCGATTTCCTACTCTCCTCCTCCTTTATTTCACACTTGTTTCTCCTTAACTACACTTTCTTGCTGCTCGATGGCTTATAATTGACTACCATTTTCCAAATTATCTTCCCCCGCGGACTGCTCTCTCTCCGAGTGGGAAAGCGAGCGCCTCCCTTACAGGGACAGAGTGTAAATTGCCCTGCTATTTTAGGGGTCCGCTCAACAGCACACTCTCGATTGCATCGTGCCGGTGATTCTCCAATTTAAATAAGTTAAATATGTCAGATAATTTGAACAAGTCAAAGGTAACTAACATTCTTAGGAAGCGATTCTGGCTCGCCAATCGATCAAAGTCATTCCTTCCTTCCATTCACCATTTTCGTCATCGATCAAGTCCATTGTGCATTCCTGGAAATGATTGTAAAATTAATTGAAAAAGTTCCATGAAAAAGCAAGCAGAGAAGACTTTCCTCAGCTTTCTCTCTTTGTCAACTGACACAAGAACGATCTAGTCAAAGCAGAAATAACTCACTGTCAGCTAAGGTATTCCACCTGTTCATACGCGTCATTCGCCTCTTCTTCTCGACTGATCGGTTCGCTCCTCTGAAAATGAGATGATTGGAGGAACAACAGACAAACAAGCGATGAACGCCTGACAAAACCATAAAGGAATAGAAATGGAGGGTAAAAGATGACGGGAATGGAAGTCGAGAAGTGAGGGTAGGGTATGGGATGGAAGGTATGGGAGAGAACGATGCTGATCAGAGAAGAGATAAGGAGAGGAGAGGAAGAGTGGGCTCGCTCATAGTGAGAGACCACATTACATCGGTGAGAGGAGGGAGAGAAAGGGAAGGAGGTATTATATGAGCGGCTGTGAGCATAATGGCATATTTAGGGACAATTCAAGAAATAGAGTGTATGTATTGAGTGGAAGGGCTGGGTAGGACACAAACGGAAGAAAATCACAATTGGGATGCAAATGAAATGGTTGAGCGAAGCGGTTGTATGCAGTGTGGGGGAGGGATGGTGAGGAAAGTATGGAAAAGAAAGGTGCTGATCAGAGAATAGATACTGAGAGGGGAGGGGGAGAGTAGGGAGGAACGCTGACCTAGAGAGAAAGAGAGAGAGAGAGAG
>LS498788.1:322389-334014 GCA_900490845.1 Pristionchus japonicus | reverse complement strand
ACAAAGTTGTGACCGTTTTTCGGTGGCGTATTCGCATCATTTTGTCATAGGACGTTAACTTTGAGACGGCAGTACTCGAAAAATAAAATTTTTAAAAATATTCGGCCAACGCAGTTTGAAAGAGCGTGGTTCGAAGTACTTTCGGTATTTTTTTCAGAATTTTCAGAGCATGTCAATTCCTAGGACCGCATGCCCTCCGAACTGCTCGATTCTCTCGCGATCTCTCTCATATACATTTAGAATCGCTTGGATGATTGCGCGACGTTGTTCTGTTGCCAGCAAAAGATGCGGTCACTCTCCCACTCGCCCTTCTCCAATTGTAGAGTGTCTGACTGTATGTGAGAAGTGGAATATTGGTCTTCTATAGGGATGGGGTGAATACTAGTATTGAAATTAAATGGATATAGATCACGTTCATTTTGAGTGCCGTATCTCAATTAGGGAGTGTTTTTAATTTCAACGAGCGTGCGACGACAGTATAGACGAAGATGGAAAGGGTGAAATGAAGAAGGGAGGAAGTGGGGTACTCCTCAGGCCGAATCACACAAGCGCATGCAAAATCCCTTCAAATTTAATAATAACTGGTCTCGGATAACACTTTCCAGCGTAGATTGAAGGCCATTTAGTGGATGATTAGGATAAGGAAGTCTGCTGATCGCGGGTGTTCCACTCGATTCAAGCTAGAATGATTGCAGCTTCCTTGCCACACTGAAACGCTTGAAGAGTTTTCTCCCTCTTCAACGCCTTCTTCGTTGTTCCGATGTGTCTTCTGAAGTGACAGTGAGTCTCTTTCTCGGTCTTGTCCCATTCATCCCTTAGCCCTCCCAATCGCAATAATCCCCTAGAGAGGGAGAGAGTGTTCCTCGCAAGAATAGGAGAGAGTCCGGGAGATTTGGACATTCAGCGATGACTAACCATGAACCACACCTATGACTACAGGGAACACTCGCTGCTTACCTCGAGTCCTGGAATCTTCATCGGCAAAGACCGCGACCCTCTTCCTTCCATCAGTAGTACATACACGAACAACGACCACATCGCATCCTCATACCCAATCCACAAGTTTCCCGCCCCTCTCTCATCAATAGTCAGTTCAAGATCACCGTCGATTCTGTTCACAGGACTGTACTTCCGTATCCCTACACTCCATTGTATTCGTCTTGTTTGAGTCGCCCCTTTACTCGGTTATCTCACTTACGTATTGTAGTAATGCTCGATTGCCTTCGAATTCGGATGCATTAACTACCCCTCTTCAATCCCTCCGCCTAGAGGAATAACTTCTCCGTTCACAGTTACAATTTAGGTTGGCAAAATACTACTGAAATTTCTACATGTATATTTTGTTCCGTTCATTCAAAACAACAAAGAACTACAATAATATCGAAGAATGTGTACACTACGAGTGAGAAGTGATCTTGAAAAATTTCCGAATTGAGTCTAAAAAGTCGAGAATCCCTTAATCATGAGGATCTAGCTACGTCTATCACTTTAATGTTCTCTCGTCATATTTGTTTGATGTGAGGGTTTGCTGATGAAAAAGATTGCGATTTTGTGAGCACATGAGTAATTTGAACATGCATGGGGATGACAAAGTACTGGGACGATGGGTCTAAGTAATTTGTGATATAATTGCCGCAGAGTTCGAGATAGAGCGGAATGTAGTCGTTGAGAAAAATTGGGTAAGAGAAATAGAAAATGTGGGAAGTGTTAGCGAATCGGACTTTACGTGAGTAGTAAAAAGAGTAAACGAAAAAGTAGCACTCACTGTGTAGAATAGGCTAAGATTAATCACTCTCAGTTTTTTTTTACTTCTTACTCGGAGCTTCAATAGGGTCATTCATAGCATGGGCATTGTTTGGTTCCGCACGCTTTACTTTCTTGACTGACCATACTTCATCGTTTGTATTGGTATATCTGAAAGTAGACATGCAACATATTTAGAAATAGGGGTTTAGGTTAGAAAATAGGTGAACGTAAGATTAAAATGCAGGATTAAGCGCGTTCAGGTATACTCACCGAAGATCGCAAGGAAGCAATTCCATTGCTTTCTCCACTAGTGAATCGTCTTGCTCGATTATGATTCTCGCACAATCCATCAGAGATGCATCTAAAATGCACTTTGTATTGAACAAGGAAGCTTCCAAGTATAACTTACTCATATCGAGAATAATGAGACGTTCGTTATTGCATATGGTGACCGTTCTGCATGCATAACGCCTGAAACATTAGTGATTGGTCTGGAAAATGGGATGAAACGAACATCCGCGGCAGATGTCCTTGAACTGTAGTATAAATATAAACCCGAGAGCCGGAAACGGTAACCGTTCCTTGCCAGAAGATGAATTGAAGTTTCGTGTTCCAAATTCCTATCTGAATCATAAATATGTTTCGAAATCGCTCTTAACAATGATTAATTGCCTGTAACTCGAAACCAAAAGGCTCACCTGTATCCACTCCTTGCGAATCGCCACATATTTATGCAGCATAAGTATTCGTCTGGCATCAGATTTGACTGTCGCTCTTTTGATTTCCTTGCATTCAATCTTGTAAGGGATGTCACCTACGACGACTGCAAATATAATTATTATCACCCAATATTATCCTGTCAAATCTAATGAACTCTTATGCGGAGATGAGTACTCACAGAACATGCACTCCATCGGTTTCGCGAATTCTCTCTGATCTCTCTTTGATGTTCTCCAAACACCCGTCTCTCTGTCCATTACCTGCAATGCAATTATTTATACCAAGTTGTGAAATGTCCGACAACGCGCCTGCGCGAGATATCATGGCCAAGCAAAAGGCATATGCTATAATCTAAATGCTGCAAGCCAAATATGATGAATTTGTCACCTCATGTATGCTTTTATCATTGTACTCCTTTTCTTCAAATCCGATCGGAATCATGAAAAGATGAATCTCCGATCTTGTATAATGGAGGCCCATTAGCGTATGAAGAGTATTCTGAGTAGAATCATTAAAAAAAATTATTTTTCTGCTTAAATTTTGCCTCAACTCCAATATTCGATTGGCAATACGTTAGAGATTGAAAGAGCGGGTATACTCTACCCTTTGAGACTCTTTAAAACTTTGATTGCAGAGAGATTTTTATTTATATATGTAGCAAAATCTAGTTTGATCAAGTAGAGGGTCGGCTTGCTTGCGAAAGAAGGAGGAGACCAATGAAGGGATCGTCTCCTTTCTCATTCTTAATTAGACCGGTAAGACAAGTGTTAAACGAACGTTTTGTGGCAAGTCATGACGAGCCCATTTCAGATTGACGAGGTCCAGCTCGAAGTGATAGGCCATTTTACAATACTCATCATCATCATCGTCACTATCATCATCATAATTCTTCGCTCGTAGTGGTTCAATAATTGAATATTTGCCACTTTTGCCTGAATGGATAGGTTTTTTTACAAGATTGGATTAGCGATTAGAAGAATTAAGATGATGCAGTTGGTTCGTTCAACGTAAATCGAAACCTGACCATAGCTAATGCCTCCAGACACACAATTGTAGCCATACGGTTGTGGACCACTTGTTTTGACGAGTTTCCAATGAATGACTTGTGCAGTAGAATATTTCCCACATTGGCCTAAATGGACAATTTTTTTTACAAGATTGGATCAGCGATTAGACGGATTAAGATGATGCAATTGGTTCGTTCGGCGTCCCCTCCACACCGGTACATATTCGAATTACCGTAATTGTAAATCTCTCAGTACAGAAAGTAAATTTTATAAAATAATGTTCTGGTTTACTGTAGCGCAAACATGATCAAAGCAAGACTTTGCTCCACGGAGAGTCGAGATATAATAAAGCGGGAATTCAAACGTGATTTGTTTGTGTCAGTAACTTTAAAATTCCGAACGAACTAATTGTTCCTTCGTATAATCCTCGAGATGTGGGATGATTGATCCAAGTGTACACCACTCCGCCATGCACAACTGCGGCGTTTCGAAAATCCAGACACGAGACTCCGCTCTCCTGAACATTTAATTCATTAAAATATGTGCATTCTATGTAGGGTTACGGTAGTTAGCGCCGAATGTTTGGCAAAGATACATGAAGGGACCACAATATAACACATTTCTCCGCACATTTCTCATAGCAATGTGGCTATTTTATTTGGACTAGCCTAGTATTGAACCAATAGAATGACTTACGTTGAATACTACTGTGACTTCTTTGTATTTTCTCGTTTCTGAAAAAAGCTGTTCTTCACTAAAAAAATAGAAGTTGTACCTATTTCTATAGACATCATGAATTCTCCCTCCGCGACATCAGAGTAGAACACTCCGTTCATCACGAACTAAATGAGTAACTGTGTTGAAGTTTATTGAACTGATGCACAAACCGATGTATTGCCACACTCGTGAGTAACTCTCGCGCCGGGCTTCACTGCCGTTAGACTTAACATAGCGAGCAAATATCCAATGAGCCTGAAACACACAAGATCTTCAAATAAATTATTTGAAAGCAACTCCAACACGGGAACACCTTTCCGTGAATTAAACAGCACCAGAACTCAACGAACACCGAGAAATAGGCGAATTGCGAAATAATATAATCAAAGCAAGATAGCCAATTATTTTTTCGCGAAAGAGTACCAAGAGGACAAGAACACTAATACGTGTGCCGTCCCCGCTCTCACTATCTCTCTCTCACCATGAGAGAGAGAGTGAGAGCGGGGCCAGCCTTTCCCGTCCCGCTCTCTCTCTATTTCCCATGCACTCTCACCCCTCATTGATTGATCGAGTATGATCCCCCGCTAGGTCATCGGGTCTCTCCCTGCTCTCTCTTCCATTCTCCGCACCCCCGCAACTTGCCTTCTCGCCATCCACTCACTACATAATGATATATTGCAACAACAAAAAAGATTTCCACGCATCACTTCTCGTTGTAAGAATATCGTCTCGGACGCATCTAAGAAGGGTATACATTATTACGCACGACAGGGGTACGCACGACAGCACATTATGCTTTTCACAAAACGGAAGTGACCAAGAGTATGCCGAATACAACGTTAACGGGTGAGCAATGTGAACAATAGAATATGGTTCCTGTAAGATAAAATCGAATGATGGAATGGGACGGGAAGGTATTTAAGAAAGCGTATGAGCATATTTCGGGACTTTACCTCCGAAATAGACTTCATTTCTCCTCCGACCCGCCATTGGTGAGCTCTTCTTCTGTACGGTACAAGCACAGAAAAGAGCGAGTTCCCGACCTCAGAAGTTTACATCTAGGGGAGACTTTGGATTAGCGAGGGTATGGAAGATCCAAAAAGGAAGAAGAAGGTATCTTTCAAATACTGTTTCTCGCTTGACTTTCCATTGACTTCGAAGAGATTACTACTTCTATGATAAAAGAGAGAACAGAGGAGATGCTATAAAGAAGTCACAACTAAGAAAAAAGTGTTAATACTATTTAAAGGTGAAACGTGTCAACCCCTCAGTGGATGTCTTATTCTTCTCTATACGGTCACCCACTCGGAATGTGTCATCGGATTAAGGAAGGCCCTCTATTTTAGATTTTAGTGAGAGGGAGATTTCATATATTTACTCTCAATCATACTTATTCAGTCCGACGGTTAAACTTTTGATTAGGAAGAGCATGCAGGATCCAGAAAGGAAGAAAAAAAGGGGAAATATTCGTTTCTTATATTACTCTTTCTCACTTGACTTTCCAATGACTTCTCAGAGATTACTTTTCATGGAGAGAAGAAATTTCAATTTTCAGGATTTTCTCATGCACACTTGCTAACCCCCAGCAGCGACAGCACCCAGTAATGCGATCAGTGGCACATTCGAAGCGGCGCTCTTTTGGGTGACCGCGTTGCGAGCCGCAACGCGTGTCTCCGATTGGAAACTGACAGGGCAATACGCATAAAGTCTCGGGACATCTCTCGGGGGCATAATTAGACTTAATTAAAAATGTGATCATGACGCGTTTTATGATAATCAGAAACGTGAATACGAAGGTTGGCAATCAACGAGCTCTATGACTACTACAACGTCGCAACACTTGTTAAGAGCGAAAAAGTGGCGAGAAGAACGAATTTGTGAGATTATAATAACCACAGTAAAAATACTCTTCTGCTCCAAGCCCAGCAATATCATCTCATCATAATCATCAGCAGCAACATTCAAATAGAAAAGAATAGGAGCTCAGAATGATTAATGGAAACTGAGGAAAATATGGCCGAGGGGAGAACTGTGATTAAAGAATTACATCTGATTACAGATGATAATGAAAAGTAGCAATCATATTGTAGAATGAGGCAGCATGAATCAATAATCAGACGCTTTCATCTTCTTACTCGGGGGTTCAATGGGGTCATTCATCTCTTGGGTATTTTCTGAGTCGTCACACGCTTCAATCTCTTCATCTTGCTTATCTTGATCAGTGATTTCCTCGATATCTCCAGATGCGTTATCAACAGGGTCGTCGATCTGATTATCCTCATCAGCGACGTCATCTGAAATCGATGGATTGTTCGCTTTGCGCCTCGAATTATCAATAATCCTAACTAACTCGATTCATCTTCTTCATGGTCTTCCTCGTCCTCCTCATCACTACTTTCATCTTCATCCTCCTCCTCGTCTTCAGCTAAAATTGATTTCTTTTTATGCAACTGGCGACATTGTATTTCAAAATAGTTGATCACTTACACTCACTATCCTCCTCATCAGACGTCTCGAGGTCTTCTTCATCTTCATCTTCTACATTATCGTCTTTGATCTCATCCAAAGTTAGTTGTCGCAGGTTATCGTTAGCTACATGGTCGTGGAATTCTCTGAAACAATTAAATTTACTTTTCAAATTATTTTCCCCGAGCTTGAGGGACAAACAGTTCTAACCCGAGCCCATTAGGAAAGTATTCGGCTGCTGCCTTCTTGAGTCCCTTATTGCGCATGATAACTGTGTTAGCTGCGTATTCCAGAGACGCATCTAGAAAGCAATGTTTATTGATTGTATATCGCTTTTGAAACTCACCGAACTCGATAACAATCATTCGATCGTGTGTGAACTGTTGGCTAAAATAAATGTTTTATTTATTTAATTGGGTGGAAGCATACCTGCGAATGCCTGTGTAAATGAATGATCGAGTGCCAGAGACAGCAACACATCCTCTTTCCAGCGCATAGTTGAGGTCAGTTCTCCACGCAGAAATCTGAACAAACATTTGTTTATTTCTGAACTGAAGCAATGATCATTTTCCGTCAATGATACTCAGGCCACGTCACGTGATAGAGCAGGTAGTACTCCACTGGCTTCAGCATACCTTAGTCCACTTCCTGGTCTCTGTTAGATACCGATGGAGAGCTAGTACTCTTCCTTTTGTTCCAAAAATGGATCCGAGCTTATAAAAATTGTTCATGGCAGTGACTGCAAAGGAAAAGTTCTCGTGAGAAAACGAGAAGGTCGAAAGAGAGAGAAGGGAAGGTGACTCACAGAAAATGCAGCCGACATGCAAAACATCGTAATTTGTGCGGTCGTTCTTTACTTCTCGCCATAAACCAGCCTGATCAGAGACCTTAAAGGAGAAGCTCAGATTTGAATTGCATAAGGCGTTTTCTCTAACTCTACTCAAACAGCCGTATGGAGTTTGTCTTGAGTTTTAACACAAAAATTAATTAGTTCTTCTGACGTATCATCATGAAACATGTCCAATCCTTAGCAGATTATAACTAAATAACGCACCAAATGAACAGGGCGCAGGGGTTTGTGTCCCTCATTCACTTGTAATCCCTGAATGAATGCGTGCTTCTCCGATGTGGTGCAATGGAGGGTCAACTCCTCGTCGGCGAAGTTCTAAAAACAGTTCAGAAATATCCGACCATTGATAGTTAGCTCCTCATCTTTGCGTGTATTAGGAAGACTTGAATTTATACCGTGAGATAAAAAAAAACAAGGAACTCGCACAAAAAAAGAGTCTTCATATCCCACTTGAAAGTCATGTTTTGATTTTAGATGCTTTTTGATTTTGGATTTTTATCAATCTCTCGTTATTCCCACCTCTTCCATTATGGAACTACGACTCCATTGCATTGTGGCCAGATCCAATTCAAATTGATGATTGAATGTGCCGTCCATTATCTCGGTTGTATTGACGATAACAAGTAACTTAGCCGAGTCATCTGGACGATTTGGATTTGATAGAACAAAGTCTAAACCAACCAGTGACGTAACCTCCAGAAGTGACTACAATTCCGTCCGGTTCACGCCCAGATGTAGTAACGAGCTGCCAATGGAATCCATCCCTCCCTTAATGGATAAACTAAAAATATGCACGGAGAGCACCAAACAAACCGGGAGTTCCTCGCACGATTCCGACGTTGTCGTTATATGCATAAGCTGATCCCTTGAAGACAACAATGCCTGAGGGAATGCTCAACTCATCGAAGCCCTGAATATTAAGTGTAAGTAAATTCGTTCTCATATCATCTTACTAGTAATTATGATTAACAGTGATGGGAAAGAGAATAAGGGAAGGAGACATAAGGGAACATCGATTAGTTCAATCGATCAGTCAGTAATTTTAAACTCGTTAAATCATATGTGTCCGCAAAAAAATAAACCCGATTGTTATTACTCCATTCGGACTCTCCTCACTTCCCTCTCTCTTCCCCTCTTCTTGTCCTCTCTCTCCGGTCTCGATCTCATCTAGAGATGAGAGGTCAGGTTCCTCACATGAGGTGACCTAATCCGTGTAAGTGAATGTCCCCCCTCTCTCTCTATCTCTTCCGGTAGAAGAGAGATGGACCAGATGAGAGAGCTTTGTCATTCATATTGGACTAGAAGGTGTGCAAAAAAACAAAGACTTTAGCTTCCACCCCTACGAATTAGAAGACGGAAGAAGGAGAGGAAGTGATTGTGCTCGCAACTACCTAATCAATTATTTCGAATGAAGAGAAGTAAGAGGGAGGTGAGAGAGAAGAGAACAGTAAATGAGCGGAATCGGGGCGGAATTCAGAACGGAACTAAGTACAAAACTGTTGTTTCCCATAGTAAATAATAAACTCACGTGGCAGTGAACTGCGATCTCCTCGAAATTGAAGTTGACTGATAGAAATTCATTTAGATTGAATGTTAGAGATCTGTTTTACCTCTATTTACTGCAATCATAGTGGGTCCAAGGCAATCTTCGACCGCGTAGAAATGAGAGCCGAGGAGAAACTGAAATGTAAATTAATCAACTTTATAAAAAGGAATCAAACTAAAGAATATCTCAATAAATATAAAGCCATACCGCTGCGTTGAATGCCTTAGTCCGACTCGGGAACGAAGAAAGCTTTTCTGCCGTTAGACACAACATACTTCTGACTGAGCAACTAGATCTGAAAAGGATTTATACATTCAACCCAAAGGATTAAAACATATAAATAGTAGAATATGGTATATTCCAATATGGCAAAACCTTGGTGGTAAGCGACAGTGTTGTACTATATATCTCGACTGGAGACTGACACATCATAATAGCACTCAGTAGAGATAGTTCCCTGTGGCTCTTCTCAGAACCCTCTGGTCCGTCTCAGAAGTCATTTCCCTCTGGTCCGTCTCGGTAGAGACCAACCTCTCCACTGCAAAGGAGGATCTTCCCTACATGAAACTAACATCAGATATCACCCCCAATGAATTATATATTTGCCCGATAAACTATCCCGATAAGTGCTCAATAACGGTGCTCGTCCAATCAACCCTCTACTCAGAGGTCACACAGTCAACAGACTGGCCGAGAGATTGCGCGCGCGTGTCTCTCACCACGCTTTGCCTTGATTGAGTACGGTAGAAGCTTTCCCGCCCAACCTGCGTCCAAGGTGCGTACCTACCTGTCTTTTTCTTTCTTTTCTCTTATCTCCACTCAGTAATTATTATTTAAATAACTCAAAATGTAATTTCCTCTTTATCCGATTGTTTCTTTCAGACATTGTTGATCATGTCGACTCAAGAGTTCTCGTTAGTGGCGTTTAATCGAACCTCGGAGATATTCGTGACAGTGCAGTCAGCCGACTGCAACAACTTGATGATCCCGGTGAGTAGTTCACTTCTTTAGTTAGTTTTCCAGATCGGGAGGACGCGTTTTGCATTAGCAAGGCTGATAGAACTTAGAGTGCGAGCAGTAATAGGCAGCAATAGGGGCTTGTTCTAGCGGGAATGGGGAGCCTTTTGGGCCACCTAGGTCAACAAACCGTGATGAGTCGAGAGAGATTGGAGCTCGATAGGGAGCCATCCTCATTCTGGCCAATGAAAGTACGATAAGATACACGCGTTAGGGAGTAAATAAATAGGAGCAGGAACCATTTCGATTTTAGTGTAGATATGAGAGGATCCTTCCTTCTAGATAATAGCGTGGATATGTCTATTGAAAATATTATTAACGGTCGTTATTAATCGGAAAAATTTATTAATAGTCGTTATTATTTGAAAAAGCTGAAAAAGTTCATATCCGGAGCCGGAAATTAGATGGAATTAAAAAGGGCGTTCATTTCTCGATCCTCTTCCCGTTTACTCATTATATTTCATTTTTATTTACTGATTATACTTTATAAAAATTGATATGACTGCTTTTTTATAAGGGAAAAACATCTTTTTATGAAATGCTCAGCTTTATGTCAAGCCTCGATTGTAGACAAATTTGAACAAAATTGAACGCAAGAGTACTGTAAGACCGGATTTTGGGTTTCTGTGATCAGTTCCGGCTCTGAACCAGGAAAGTAACATTTTCGAGTACATTAATATCATTCAAGGATTAAAAAACACTGGGCTAGCAGTGAAAAGTCTTTTAAAGACGCGATTGAATCGATCGGACTCAATAATAGCGACGCGCGCTCTATGTTTTGTTGTTTTATTGCGCATAGTGATAGATTTCCCATATTTTTTAGAGTATTCAATCAGTTACGTTAACTAAACTGACATTAATTATTAAAAGAATAATTTCTTTCAGGCCGATTGGACGAATGTATCTGTCGGAGAGAAGAAACTTCTCCACTACCCGAAGGACAACATCAACTATCCAGCCCAACTGGTCTACCGTGGTCCGGACGAGGTAAAATAACTCAATAATTTTTCAAACCGATCAATTCTGAGCCTTTCAGCCTTAACTGGTAGTGATTTTTTTTATAATTCGGCGGACAAAATAGTGTATTTCAATTATTTGGCATAGAATACCTAAAATTGCATTCAACAATAAATGCATATCTGCATTAAAATCTTCAAACATAAAATAATTTAGTAAAAGTCGAAAAACTATATGAAAAATTCGAAATATTTTCAGAACAGAGCAAGGGCGGCTCAGCTGATCATGCAAAAGACCTACAAGACTGTAGAGCAGATCATCAAAGAAATGAAGGTTGGTGTCTTTGCTTGGTACAAATTACTTTTAAAATTCTGTATCGCCGATAGATTATCCTGTTGTTTTTATTTCTTCCCCATCTGGGAAATGGCAGAGCATTGGTTTAATCAGCAAAATTTCAGAGACCCGATTTCAAGCCTTCAAGCGATGTGTTTCAAGTCGATCGAATTCTGAAGAAACTGGAGGGAGACAAATTCCTCGTGGCTTGGAGAGGCTTCAAAAACTGGAATACTGAGGAGCCCCGCAGCAACTTTACCGGCGGG
>LS498788.1:282254-311442 GCA_900490845.1 Pristionchus japonicus | reverse complement strand
TATAAATAAGAATATTATTAAACTGTTTATCGAATATCATGGAGCGGAGACTGGTTATTGTATCATTTTTTAGAGAAGAGAGGAGAGCAACTCAAGAGTTCACCATAATGTCCCTTCCCCATCGAATCCCCATACCCTTGCATGAATCAAGTTGTCGGTATTTGTTTATAAATAAGAATATTATTAAACTGTTTATCGAATATCATGGAGCGGAGACTGGTTATTGTATCATTTTTTAGAGAAGAGAGGTAGGCAACTCAAGAGTTCACCATAATGTCCCTTCCCCATCGAATCCCCATACCCTTGCAAGAATCAAGTTGTCGGTATTTGTTGATAAATAAGAATATTATTTAACTGTTAATCGAATATCATGGAGCGGAGACTGGTTATTGTATCATTTTTTAGAGAAGAGAGGAGAGCAACTCAAGAGTTCACCATAATGTCCCTTCCCCATCGAATCCCCATACCCTTGCATGAATCAAGTTGTCGGTATTTGTTTATAAATAAGAATATTATTAAACTGTTTATCGAGTATCATGGAGCGAAGACTTGTTATTGTATTATTTTTTACGGAACTCATGTGAGAAACTCATCGATCGATTTCAATAATAATAACTTCACGTGTATAGAAAATGAAAGAAGTCAGCAGGCAGAGATTTCGATATTCACTCAATACTGGAACAAATAAATGCAAACAAAAGGAGAGGGTCAAACTAAGGGAGTCACAAGAGGACAAATTCGACGTGAAAGTAACAATCATAGAGGAAAATGGGATAAAGCAGGGATCAATTGTCAGACGCTTTATTCTTCTTCTTCACAGGTTCTGCAGTCTCCTCTTGATCATTTCCTTCCAATCTATTGAGATTGGTGGATTCCATGAGTGAAGGCGATGGAACGGAGAGAGAACGAATCGTGTTGATGAGACCGGCCTGCACATCTTCAACCGATTCAAGTCCCACTCTCACTCGCTCCAGCTGGTTCGCAACTTCCACGAGATAAGTGAGGAACTCTTGCTGCTCAGGCCTCAACGAAGTGGGAACAGGATGGACAACGGGAGTCTCATGGTGATCTTCAACGATCGTCTCCCAGTGCAGATTTTCGTCGATTTCTACATCTTCAGCTCCTTCCGAATCTGCAAAACCACGTGTCACTTTTGTTTCCGAGATATTTCGCCCAGGTATTGCTTACTCCGATCTGAATTATCGCTAGTTCTTGCCCCCACCATCACACACTTACACTCTTCGTCTCTCGTAGACAACTCATCATCTTCACTACATTTCAACTGCCTATAGAGAGGTTCGTTCGGATCGGACTCTGGACCTACGAATATCCTTGGCCTAATGAAAGATTCCCTGCAAAGAAGTAAGTAAACTTCCAATATTTAATCGTTCAAAAAAGCTCACCTGAGATCATTGGGAAGTTCCCATGCAGTAGTTGCTTGTATTCTTCGATGTTCTCTCAGCATAATCGTGGAGTGGGCATGTTGGAGAAGTGAAGGTTCTGAAACTCATGCATTGTTTCTCTCAAGAATTGATAAAACTCACTGAGTTCTATAGAGATGATGAAGCATCGGTCCTCCTTTCGCTGTCTGTGAGGAATCAGATTCTAATAGGTCTGTGCTGAACATGGCTTACAATATCTCAGGGAGGGGCGCATACAATTGCGCTAGAACGTAGATGCAACTGCCACTTGTGAGGACCTCACTTTTGTTGGCATAAAATGAGAAATGGCGATTGGAAGACCATTGTGAAACCTGGAAACTTTGGTATTACAAAGGCATGTAGCAGATATAAATTACCTTAGTCCACTTATGGAGTGCTTCCTCGAAACGATACACAATGAGCAATGAATACGAGCCTCTTGATACACTGGTGATCTTGTAAAAATCGTCCAAAGCAGCAACTGTGATGTTAAAATATTAATTTATAGATTTTCTCAGATTTAGTAAAAAATACATACAGTGAAAGCAGTTTTCCTGCTCTGATGAATCGCCGTCTTCGATTTCTACTACGCTCCATATTTTACTCTTTCGATCCATCCTCTGAATTTATATAATTTCATAACTGAAAAAAGCCGTATTTGAATTACGGAAAAATATTTTAAGGAATTTATATGAAATACGGTGCAATCAACATATGATCTTGTTTCATTAGATCTCAAAAAAGAAGAAGAATATAATTGTATCATTATTTTATGATCAACGAAATAGATTACTTACCGCACATTTTGTGTTAGAAATAGCATAAAGGTATTTAGTATTCACTGGTGAGTGCATTCCAAATTCAATATAAGGACCGATCTGAATGTTGATCATGATATGAATCTATCAAAATCGGAGCTGAACCGCGCTACCATCACTACGGATATCTACTATTGCTATACTACTGAGTTTTTTTCATTAAAGCACGATATTATTGATGTAAAAGGACATACATTGATGCGATATCTCTTCCATTCCATTGTGGACAGATCGAGTACGAACGTATAGTTCATAATTCTGGATCTCTCTTCTGCAACATACTTGATTTTAAATGTATTTTAGTTCTATTCTTTCACTGATGATTGTTGGTCGTCTCTTTTTCCTATTCTCTTCAACCTCTTGTTTTAGATTCTTGACGATCATACCGTCCTTCACCAGCAATGTGGGAATCGTCAACTCGATACACTTCAAGAGGAGGTATACCCAAGTCTCAAGTGATCTATCATCAAAAATGGCCCCGTTCCAGAATCCTGATTCGTGTGTTTTTTCAGAGCAACGCTACGTGGGGCTCAGAGGTGGAATGATTCACTTCAAGAAGTGATGCGACCACCAGATGAGAACCACATAATCGATTCGGTGTAATTCATTCACATGAACTCAATTGACGCTCTACCGAGATCGACCCAAACAGATCAAGATCAGAACAGAGATTACTTGAAGGAATCACGGTATCACCTCCCTCAAGACTAAATAATGTAGCTGAACTCCAGATTTCAATACTCACCAATGTCATTGTCAGCACGATTTGCTTCATTTTCGTCAGCAAAGGGCGAATAGAGAATGTATTCTTCAGTTTCACCTGAAATTATAGATGATTGTGTAATGAATACCATCAAGAATCTAATTTGTAGATATGTCCGCAGTTGTTGTAAATATTCACAAAACAAACCAATGTTGTAGCCTCCCGCACAGGCCCAGCTTTTCGGTGGTTGCGGGCCAGTTGTTTCCACTTTCCACCAGTGAAGTGTCTCTCCATCTACAATAATGTGATTGTATTTTTTTTAAACTTACTTTCATTTATAAAACTTTCAATCCACTTTCACTCTTCCCCCCTTATAATCATTTCAAAAATTTGACAATGATCGAATCAGTAACGAGTGAGCAATATGAGTCGAATTCTAGTCGTTTTGGAACAGATAAATACAATAATTTCGAAATAAATGCGTTGAATTCAGCTCACCAAGCGTTCCTCGGAGCATGCCATCATACGAATCATCATCCATACTGAAGATCCACGTGTAGGCAACTTCTTTGTAGACAACGATTCGCAATAGATCCATGTCATGCACCCACGCTTCGAATCCCTGCGATAAGAAACGATGGAGAAAGGTTTCAGAAAAAATTTTTATCCAAAAGTATCAAAAAAATAAATAAAAAATTGAACTCACATGATATTCCATATTCTTTTTTTTCGTGGAAAAATCATCTAAAATTGTATGATTTCTTGAGACCCTACCAATAAACCTACCTGTTTGAATGCAATATATGTGTTCAAAGTCGTTTTCCAATATTACGAAAATCTTCTTGTTCCAATAGAACTGAAAACGAGCCGCTGTTGTAGATACTTGACGAGAAACTTACCGCGCTCTCGAAACTCCCGTGACTATCGAGTGGAACAATATTCTCCTCCAAGAGAAGCATGCTGAAATGTGTTGTGTGAGGCAGTCGATGAAAGTCGAGTACAGAATCACAGTGCGAGATATCCAGAGACTACAGAGATATGAGAAAGCGACAGTTACGCATTTTGGTTCAACTACAAAAATGTTAGAGCTTCATCGAGAACCGTTCTAGGTAGATGGCACTTGACTCACGATTGTATCGCAATTGAATTTCAAAATATTAAAAACCGTTGAGAGTGTTAGATAAAGAAAAAAAGCTCTCCCTAATACCAAATTCAACAGGAGAGACTATTCTCTGCGCGACTCCATCCGGGAGCTAACGAGGGATCTAAATGAATATCGCGATCGATATCAGTCCCTCGAAATCTCTCCAGCATCAATTGTGATTCATTAATTCCATGATCTCCTCACTTCAATTCGCGCGCTCTATCCTCTCCTTGATCGCATCCTGTGATTCGCCCCTTTCTGGGGCCGTCTCACGATCCCTCCACCTTTTCCCCTCTCGAACTCTCTTTACTTCCCGTCTATCCTCTCCTCCCTCTCTCTCCCCCACAACTCCCGTTGTTCACCACCCCGATTACGTGAGGCGATCCCTCGTTAGGTAATCGAGACTCGCCCCCTCTTTCACTTCTCTCCATCTAATCCCCCTCCCACTGTTCCTCGGATACTGTAACCCTGAGTTCTAGTAAAGAGAGAAGATGATTGTGAAGGTAGGAGATGAGGAGGGAAGAAGGGGAAGGTTCCAAAACACGGAGGGAATAGGGAGAAGGAGGAGGAAAGGGAGGAAAGACGGAAAGAGGCGTGGATGAGGAGAAGCGAAGTAGAATGGGAGGAGAAGGAAGGATGAGGAGGGAGAAGAATGAGAGGGGTTGGGGGAGGAGAAGGAGAAGATGAGTGGAGAAAGGGATAAGAAGAGGGGTGGACGAAGTGACGAATGGGGAAGGACGATAGAAATGGGATAAGATAGTGGGAGGAAAATGAGATGTAAAAGGAGGAGGGAGGAGTATGAGGATACGGAAATTGGTGGGAGACTTTCTTAAGGAAGAAGGAAAGGCGAGGAGAGAGAAGAGAGAGGGAGGGGTACGGTAATTTAGAGAGGGGGAGTCGTTTGAGGCGACTCCCCCTCTCTTTTTTTTCAAACTTTGAGCATACCGTAGGCGTGCGGAAGAGGCTAATAGAGATATGAATCAGCGATCGAAACGCCTTCATCAGGGATTCATTGGAATTTGAATAATGATATCATCACATCTTTATCGAGGAATATGTTTACGATATGGTAATCAAGTATAATATAGCATAATTTGAGGTGAGAAAACACGAATATGGTGAATCGAATGAGCAACACTTGAGACGGAAGCGATTTACGGAAATCAGAGCTTCACTCATCAATAAAAACAATCAGAGTGGGAGATCGAAGAATTCGTTAGGACTGAGGATTGTGAAAAGAAGGGAACATCTAATTAGTAATCGCAAAAGATAAAGATTTGATAATGAACCAATACTGCTAGGAACGTGAACAATTAAAGAAGGAGCCATCAAACAAAGGGATAAAGCAGATGAATATAAAGGTTTTTAATGGAAAAGGTGAGGAAAAGGCATAACATATGAGCAGGATCATTCACTCTTAGTGGGTCGAACTTACCTTCATCTATGCATTCTGGTCGTCATCTGATTCATTCTCTGTTCCTTCTTCATCTCCACTCTCATCTGACATCTCTTCCTCGCTTGAACCACTCTCCTCGGATGAGGTTTCTCCATCGTCTTCTTCCTCGTCCTCGTTCGAATCCATCTCATCAGCCTCTTCTTCCAGAGAAATGTCGAATTCATCTTCAGATGAATCGTCTCTCAACTTGCGACGGAAAAGGTGCCTTCAATTAAATTAAATGTTATTATTACTCGCAAAGATTCTGAAAACGGCTCTTGCGATCCAGTAAATCAGTCGAACATGCATTATCTGTGCGCACACAATTCAATAGTCTCTGGATATTCAGGGCTCTATGAATCAAATATTCATGCTTATAAAATTAGTGAAATCTTTTTTGGGTGATAGCTGAGATATGCTGCTCAAATCTGCAAAAAGGTTCTTAAAATGAACCAAGTACCGAATCATTGATACGAATGAAATTACTCAATCCATAAAGGAAAGACAATTTCGAAAATGAAAATTTTCCTAAGCAAATTAGTGACAATTTAGGACTCACTTCATTTCTGGTGGCACGCTCATCTCGGCAAGCTGTCTGAATGGTTCATTTCGTCGCAGAGTTCTCGTTGCAATGCCGAACAGAGTAGGCACACGACGATCTGCAACCGGTTGACTTATGCAGTTACTAGATGCATTGAAACTCACTGAGCTCGAGAACAATCATGCTCGCGCTTTTCCTGAAATGATAACGTTTATCTCTCTTTTCGAATGTACATTAGTCCTACCATCTTTTGGAATGCACGAAGATGTACACTTTGCGTCCAATTACTGCAAAGTTGCCCTCTGTGTTGCCCAGTCTGCACCGACTGGGAACTTCAAAGCTCTTGACCTGCAGTAAGATTGCTAGTTAATTGGTTTTGAGGTTTCACAGTTATTCATTTAGTTCATTCAGTTGATGTCGTCTAAATCAACGCCTACTAGGGTCGCAGAGTCGGATTGGATAGCCCCGCTAAATTACACCCGTCGTCTAATCCCTTCTCTCTTAAGGATATGCAAAGAGTAATAATTAAAAAGGCATCACGCAAGTAGCCAACAAAAGCGCATTTTCTGTAAGATGCGAAGATAAAATAATTCTGAACCCTAATTCCATTTGTATTGAGCATTAGTTGAGACCATAAGAACATTACATACATGTTTCCAACTCCCGACTCCCGCTGAAGTCTTGTATCTCGCAAGGTAGATGTCGGAAGACATGGCTGTGTCTATGCCGAAGATCGTATCCATAGCCGCGACTGCAATGCATAGAATGAGTTCGCAACACGAGTTCCGTAGTGAAGCTACAAAAAGGCCTATATGAAAATGACAACTCAAATATTTGAAGCGTTTGAATAGAATATACTTACACGTAATGAGGTTGTGCAGCGTGGATGGATGAAACTCTTCAACAGCGTGAAATTCAGAGTCGAGATTCATTACCTGAACAAAAACAGTGAGTTCCAACGGTAGATCGAACACGATATAGCTCAGGACATGAATACTTGTCAAAACACGTTGTAAACGGAGGGATGATGTTCTAAATCAAAGCTTGTAGTTTTTAAATACGTACCACATTGGTGGTTAGATTAAGTTTTGAGAAGAGGTGCATCTTCTCTTCAGTGAAAAGTATTTTGGTTCCGAAGGTTTTGTCATTCCATCCGTTCTGAAACAGCGTTTTTCATAAAATCTAAAGGATCTAATCATTCCTCCACTAATATTATCTCCATTTATCTCAATAATCTCGACAAAATGACGAAAGAAATTGCTGTGGTGTACCTGGGTCGAGATATCTTGACTGGTCCAGTTCATGCTGACGAGGTCCAATTCATACATCAAGACCAGTGGAGGGCCAAACCGAATGGAGCCAGCTCTGCGGGTAACAGATGAGGTATAGTCGTACTGTGGATCGTCAGTGGTGAACACAATGTATTTGGCATTCTCTTCTGGAAATTACGGATCACTTGCGGTCAAAAAGGCTTGAAATTCGTTGCAAAGAGCAAATCTCACCATTGCAGTAGCCTCCTGTGCGAAGAGGAGTGAATTCGGGATAATTTCCAGTGGTGGAAATAACTGTCCAGATGAATTCTCCGTCGACTGTAACAACAAAAATTTAGCTCGGCTATTTAATGCACACTCCCTGCAGAACCGAATGTCGAAAACCCGAATAAATTATGCGTTTTTTGGCTGCTTCTCACCACAAAGGTTGGTTTGAACGACTTCAATCACGTCCTTTCACACTAACTCCACCCAAATAATCCAAAGGAAAGGACTAACCCAATCTCCCAGATGCGATCCCTCTCTTTCTTTGGGTCACTCCATCATCAATCCAAGTGTAAGCAGTATCATTGTGAACAAATGCACCGCACTTGAATGCATTTGAAGGAGAGAAACCCTTAAAATCGAAATCACACCGACTGGTCACTTGCAAACCAACTAACCTCGCAGACCATGAGCAGCTCTCTAGCTACAAGAGTATCTGAAAGAAAAGAGTTAGATGATAATAATCAATAAAAATAGTTACCTGAATCTATTTGAACAATAGTGCCCGTATTGTCCTTGCTTTGCAGGCGATAGATTTGATCCCCAATTGAGAACTGAATAAATTGGAAATAAATACGAATATACAAAGTGAACGAACCGTAGGCTCGATATCATCATGGGGATAGTTCGGATAATTAATTATTTGCTTCAATTCCAAGGTCGCATCCATCCTGTAAACAGAACTAGTAACGCGAGCACATGGGTAGGCATATCGTGATACTCGATAAGTCATACATTAGACGAGCAAACGACGTCGATTCACATAAGTGAGAGGGAGAGCCCCGTATTCGCGCGCGGTCACACCAACGAGTGCCTCTCCCTCCCTCGCATGGGGCCTCACTCTCAGCTTCTCTCACGACTCTCTCCGATTCCCACACTCTCTCGCAGTGGTCACTCTATTGATCGCGAAGACTGATTGACTCCCTGCTGGTCCCCTCCCCCTGTCCTCAGACCATCCTCTTTTTTCCCTCTCCTATCTCTCTCTCTCTCTCTCTCTCTCTCTCACCAGACCTCCCGTTGTTCACACTTGTACACCACCCCCGATTATGCATCTCGTTAAGTAATCGAGACTCTCTCCTCTCGCTCTTCTCTCCATCAAATCCCCTCCCGCTAATCCTCGGGTACTGTAACCCTGAGTTCCGCACCCACTACAGACATCGTTCGGAATTCGTTGAAAGAAGGTTCCATGTCATAGGGAAGGGAATATAGAGGGGAGAGGGGAAGAGAGTGGAGGGGAGGATACTGGGGAGTAGAAGGAGGAAGGAAGAAACGGTGAACAGAAGGAAGGAGAACTGGAGGATGAGAAGGGGGCCGAGGGGAAGGGAAGGAAGGAGGAGGAGGAGGGAGGAGATGGTAGGGTTTGTGGACTAGTGGGAGGAGAGGGGGAAGAAGTGGAGGTGAATGTGAAGTGAAGGAAGAAGGAGGGAGGGAGGAAGAGAAGGGGTGAAGAAGAAGGTTGAAAGGAGAGGTAAAGGAGTAGGAGGAAGAGGAAAGGAGTAGGAGACTTTCTTTTAAGAGAAAGAAGAACGAAAAGAGAGACGAGGGAGTGTGTAGAGGGAAGAGAGAGAGGGGTATGGTAATTCAGAGAGAGCACGCCGAAGGGGCTGATAGAGATATGAATCAGCGATCGAAACGCTTTCAAAATGATTTCACAGACATTCGAATCATAATATCATCACGTCTTTATCGAGGGATATGGATACGGTGGAGAAGCTAAAGCACCGCAACTTTTATTATTAATTGAGGAAAATGCGGTATAACGAATTTCAGAACTTGAGGATGCACGAAAGTTGATATGCGGTTGATGATTGTCGGAAGTTGTACTGGCTTCAATGATGAAAGCTTCAGAAAATCAGCATAACGTAATAGGGTGACAAAAATACATGTTTGGATGCAAAGAGAACGACTGACAACGGAGAACAAAGGGAGGAAGCAGAGGGCGAAAGGAGGAAATGAGGTGAAAACCATTAGTGTCTGGAAATTGCAAAACACTTGACGCCTTCTACTGATTATAAAGCATTATTCATTCTAAATAGGCGATAGATACCTGGATCTAATCCGAAACGTTGTCCTCTTCAACTCCACTAACATCCGATGTTTCTTCCTCGCTTGAACACTTCTCCTTAGCCACGTTCTCTTGGCAATGGAACAAGTGCCTTTAGTAACATGAATTGATCTCACTACTCGCAAAACTTCGGCTCATGAAATCGAGTCAATCCGTCGACGTGCGCTATCTGTCCGCACACAAGGAAATAGTCTCAGACTACTCTGGGTTCTGTGAAACTAGACTATATGCGATTATCATTTGCGAGAACGTTTCTTGGGCGTAGATAAGAAATGCGGTTCAAATTAACGAAAAGTTCTTGAGATGAACCAAGTACTCGATACTCGAAGCACGGATACTCACTTCATGTCTTCTGGCACACTCATCACGGCAAGCTTCCTGAACGGCTCGTTGCAACGAAGAGTTCTCGTCGCAATGTCGAACAGAGAAGGAACAAGTCGATCTACAACGGGTTGGCTTACACAATTACGAGAATCATCGAAACTCACTGAGCTCGAGAACAATCATGCTCGCGCTTTCCCTGAAATGATAACGTTAATCTCTCTTTTCGAATGCACATTGGTCCTACCAGGGCTTGGAACGAACAAAGATGAACGCTTTGTTTCCAATTACTGCAAAGTTGCCTTCTGTGTTGCCCAGCCTGCAGTGATCTTCACAGACTTCAAAGGACTTGATCTGCAGAAAATTTGTTAGTTAATTGACATAGTTTTGCGCTTTCACAGTTATTCATTTAGTTCATTCAATCGATGTCGTCTAAATCTACGCCCACTAAGCTTCCAGAATCGAAAAGGATGGAGCCGCGAATGCTTATTTTACTCCTATAAGTTTGCAAAGAGTAAAAATTATTTAAAAAACGTGCATCACGCAAGTAGCCCAAGATAAGCATTTATTGTATTGTTGAAATGAGTGAAGGAATTTGGTTATAGATATAAACCGAGGCAGACAAAGCGTAGTGAAAGGAGAGATGAGAAGAAAGAGAAGCTGCAGTTCTTTCACGACGATACAGAAGGAATGAGATTTTCTATCTCTAGATGCGAATGGAAATGCCGAGGTAGTGAAGATGTGGTGACTTTTTTATTCAATACTGAACCTTAATGCCGATAACCCAAAATTCCCTTTGTATTGTGCATTTTTTGAGACCATGAGAAAAATGCTTACATGTTTCCAACTCCCGACGCCAGCTGAAGTGCTGTATCTCGCCAGGTTGATTTTGGAAGACATGTCTGTGCCTATGTCGAAGATCGTATCCATAGCCACGACTGCAATGTATAGAATGTGTTTGCAGCACGGGTTTCGCAGTAAAACTGCGATGTAAAACGAGAAAACGAGGTCTATCTGCTCAGAAAATCCAAAAAATCAGTTTTTGAACTGTTTGAATATAATATACTCACATGTAATTTTGTTATGCAGCAAGCATGGATAAATTTCCTGAACAGCATGCACTTCAGTATCGTAGTCCATCACCTGAACAAGAACATTGAGTTCAACAAAGCGAAGCCATAATGAACTTCCATGCGAATTATCATATTACGGAAACAGTAGAACGAAGTAGCCCCAAAGCTATTTTGAAAATATTATTTCAGGATCTGATTACTTTTCAAGACACGTTGTAATCGGAGGAACTAATTTAAAGCTTGAATTTTATAAATACGCACCACATTGGTGGTTCGAGGAAGTTTTGAGAAGAGGTGCATCTTCTCTTTAGTGAAGTATATTTTACTTCCGAACGTCTTGTCATTCCATCCGTTCTGAAATTGTATTTAAATAGAGCAAGGTAAAACCTCCGCAAGACATCAATAGTTGTCTTCCATCTTTTTTGATCTCTATGAAACGACGAAAGTAATTGCAGTGGTGTACCTGGTTCGAGATATTTCGTCTGGTCCAGTCCATGCTGACGAGGTCCAATTCATACATGAAGACCAGTGGAGGGCCATACGAAACGGAGTCAACTCTGGGGCGCTGCGATGAGATATGGTCGTACTGTGGGTCGTCGGTGGTAAAGGCAATGTATTTGGCCTTCCCTCCTGAAAATTATGCATTATATTCGAAAAAAAAGAGATTCGTGAAGGAATATAGTCTCACCATTGCAGTAGCCTCCCGTGCGAAGCGGTGTGAATTCGGGATAGTCTCCAGTTGTTGGAACGATTGACCAAATGAATTCATCTCCATCTGCAATAATACGAATTAGCTCGGATAACTCAAGACAATCTTCCTTCCCAGGAAATAGTAATCGAAAACCCGCACGAATCATGTGTGTTTGGACTACTTCTCACCTGAAAGGTTGGTTTGACCGACTGATATCCCCTCCGTTATCACTAAATCCGCCCAGAAAACCGAAAAAAATGACTAACTCAATTTCCCTGCTGCGACTCCTCTCTTTCTCTGCGTGTCCAGATCGTCGATAAAAGTATACGCTGTATCATTGTGCACAAAGGCGCCACACTTGAATGCATTGGCAGGAGAGAAACCCTGAAAATTCATTTCGAATATCGGGATATTTCGACTAGTCACTTGCAAACAACTAACCTCGCAGATCATGAGCAGCTCTCTAGCTACAAGAGTCTCTGAAAAAAAGGTTTGTGACTATTTAACATAAAAAACGAGTTACCTGAATCAATTTGAATGATAGTTCCAACATTGTCCTTGCATTTGAGCCGATAAATTTGATTCCCAACAGCAAACTGACAATATTGAAGAATATATACGGTGACATAAAAAGAACGAACCGTGGGATCGATTGCGTTATTGGGAAATTTGTATTCTTCTCCTGGATCAGGATAATTTATTATTTGCTTCAATTCCAAGGTCGCATCCATCCTGCATTCACAATTATCATCGCGAACAGCTCAATAGGCCCATCGTGATACTCGATAACACTCCAAAGTCATACAATGCACGAGCAAACGACTTCGATTCGGATAAGTGAGGGAGGAAAGCTCCGTGTTAGCGCGCAATCACAATAACAAGTGCCTTCCCCTCTCTCGCATAGAACATGGCCTCACTCTCAGTTTCTCTCGCCACTCTCTCCGATTCCCACACTCTCTCGCAGTGGTCACTCTATTGATCGCGAAGACTGATTGACTCCCTGCTGGTTCCTTCCCCGCGTCCTCTGCTCTTCTCTCCATCTTTCTGTCACTCTCACCCCAGCTCCCGTTGTTCACACCTGTACACCACCCCTCGATTACGTGCAGCGATCCATCGTTTGGACATCGAGACTCTCCCCTCTCTCACTTCTCTCCATGCATTCCCCCACCGAATATAACCGTTCCAGAACATAGGAAAGGGAATCGGGAGGGGGGGAGAGGAGGGAGGAGAGAGTGGAGGGAAGAGTGATATGAGGAGAAGGGGAGGAAGAGGAAAAGGAAAGAGGAGAGAGGAAGAGAAGGAAGAAGGAGCGGACGAGAAGAATGGGAGGAGAGGGAGGGGACGATAGGATGGGGATAGGATAAAGTGAAGAAAAGGAGGTGGACTATGAATTTGGGGGAGTAGCAGGGAAGAGGATAGGGGAAGGAGACTTTCTTAGGGGAGAAGGAATAGAGAGAGGATTGAGAAAGGGAGGAAACAGAGGGGAAGGGGAGTGGTTCATGGAGGGCAGCCGTTTGATCACGCCGAAGTGGCTGATAGAGATATGAATCAGCGATCGAAACGCCTGGTTTCATTGGAATTCGAATAATGATATCATCACATCTTTATCGTGGGATACGGTTACGGTACGCGGTAATGAAGTAGCAGGTCAAACCATGGTTTAAATGGACGTGAGACAATGAAACAATGAAACGAATATGATAAAACTATTAACGGCTCTTGAGGATGAGCAGCAGTTGAGATGTCATTGAAAGGCTTCGATTTTGTTTTACGGAAGACAGAAGAAACATCAGAGTGGGAAGTGAACGAATTCGTTAGGATGGAGGATTGTGGATACAAACTCGGAAAAGAGAGCGTTCGATAATGAATCAATACTGCTAGGAACATAAGCAATAAAAGAAGGAAACATCGATCAAAAGGAGAAAGTAGAGGAGGAATAGGTTACGAAAGGCAAATAACATACGAGCAGGATCATTCACTAAGATTGGGGTCAAACTTATCTACGTCTATGTATTCTGTTCGTCAACGTCGTCAAACGTCGAATTCATCTTCGGAAGAATTGTCCCACATTTTGCGACAGAAAAGGTACCTTCAATGAAATGAATTGTTATCATAATTCTCAAAAATCCCCAAAATATCTCATGGCATCCGCTTAATCAGTTGAGCATGCATTATCTGCACGCCCGAAAATTTATTTTATCTCGACTACTCCGGGCACGTTGAAACTTATCTTCATGCGAATTATATTCGTGGAATCTTTTTTGGGTCGTAGTCGAGATATGCGGCTCAAATTCGCGAAAAAGTACTTGAGATGAACCAAGTACTCGAATCTCTGTTGCGAAATATAATACTAAATCGTTAAAGGAGAGACTACGTCGGAAATAAAAAATTGTTTTAGGGAATAAGTGACAATTTAGGACTCACTTCATTTCTGGTGGCCCACTCATCACGGCAAGCTGCCTGAATGGTTCGTTGCGACGAAGAGTTCTCACCGCAATGCCGAATAGAGTAGGCACGCGACGATCTGCAACAAGTTGACTTACCCAATGATTGGAATCGTTGAAACTCACTGAGCTCTAGAACCAGCATGCTCGCGTTTTCCCTGTAACGATATCGTTTCTCTCTCTTTCCGAATGCACATTTAGCCCTACCAGGTCTCGGAATGTACAAAGATGTACACTTTGCGTCCAATAACTGCAAAGTTACCCTCTGTGTTGCCCAGACTGCATCGACAGGGAACTTCGAAGCCATTGACCTGCAGTAAGAGTGTTGCGAGACATTAGTTAATTGAAACATTAAAGTGTTGATAAAACAGTTCTGAACCTTGATGCAGACAATTCTTATTTCCGTTCCTATTGAGCATTTGCTGAGACCATAAGAACATTACTCACATGTTCCCAACTCCCGACGCCTGCTGAAGTCCTGTATCGTTTCAGAAAGATGGTGGAAGACATGGCCCTTCTTATGCTCAAGATCATACCCATCGCCGAGACTGCAACACAAATAACAAGTTTGCAACACGAGTGAAACTCCAAGATATCGAGGTCTCTCTGAGCAGAAAATGGATTTGAAAACCACATTTCGAAGAATTGAATAGAATAAACTTACACGTAATGAGGTTGTGCAGCGTGGATGGATGAAACTTCTCAACAGCGTTTTCAGCAGTGTCGAGATTCAATACCTGTACAAAAACAGTGAGTTCCACAACGTGAAGTCATAATGATGCCCTATTATAGCCTAATTACGGAAACGGTAGATCGAACACGATATAGCTCGGGATATGAATATTTGTCCAAATACATTGTAAACGGAGGGATGATGTTCTAATTCAAAGCTTGAATTTTAATAAATGCGTACCACATTGGTGGTTAGAGGAAGTTTAGAGAAGAGGTACATCTTCTCTTTTGTGAAGAGTATTTTGGTTCCGAGGGTCTTGTCATTCCATCCGTTCTGGAACAGCGATTTGTGTTATTTCCAAAGGGTCTAATTAGATCATGACAATCCCTCCACAAGATATCAGTTAATGTTTCCACCATCTATCTCGATAATCTCGATGAAAGGACGAAAGTAATTGAAGTTATGTACCTGGCTCGAGATATCTTGTCTGGTCCAGCTCATGCTTGTTAGATCCAATGAATACATGAACACGAGTAGTGGTCCAAAGCGAACTGCATCACCTCTGCGGCTATGATATGAGGTGTAGTCGTAATCTGGGTCGTCGGACGTGAATACAATGTATTTGGCATTCTCTCCTTAAAATTATGCATCAGTATGGTCAAAAGGCTTAAAAATTGCTGCAAAGGGCCCATCTCACCATTGCAGTAGCCACCTGTGCGAAGAGGAGTGAATTCGGGATATCTTCCAGTGGTAGAAATGACAGTCCAGATAAATTCTCCATCGACTGCAACAACAAAATTTAGCTCGGCTTTTTTAATTTTTTAATTAAATTAAAATTAAACCTAAAAGGGAGCCTCCCTACTGAACCGAATGTCGAAAAATCAAATAAATTCTGCGTGTTTTAGCTGATTCTCACCATAAAGGTTGGTTTGAACGACTTCAATCACGTCCTTTCATACGAACTCCACCCAAATAATCCAAAGGAAAGGACTAACCCAATCTCCCAGAAGCGATTCCTCTCTTTCTTTGTGTCACTCCATCATCAATCCAAGTGTAAGCAGTATCATTGTGAACAAATGCACCGCACTTGAATGCATTTGAAGGAGAGAAACCCTTAATATCGAAATCACACCGACTTGTCACTTGCAAACGAACAAACCTCGCACACCATTAACAGTTCTCTAGCTACAAGAGTCTCTGAAAAAAAGAGTTTGATGATAATAATCCTCAAAACTAGTTACCTGAATCTATTTGAACAATAGTGCCATTATTGTCCTTGCTTTGCAGGCGATATATTTGATTCCCGATTGAGAACTGAAGAAAATTGAAAATAAATACGAAGATACAAAGTGAACAAACCGTAGGCTCGATATCGTCATGGGGATAGTTCGGATAATTAATTATTTGCTTTAATTCCATGGTCGCATCCATCCTGCAAGCACAATTAGCATCGCGAACACATCGAAAGGTCATCGTGATACTCGATACCACTCCAAAATCATTAAATATACGAACAAACTAAGTCGATTCAAAAGAGTGAGGGGAGACGACTTCGAGTTGGTGCGCAGCCACAACAACGAGTGCCTTTCCTTCTCTCACATACAACATGGCCTCACTCGGGTGGCCTCTCTCTCTCACCACTCTCTCCGATTCCCACACTCTCTCGCACTGGTCACTCTATTGATCGTGAAGACTGATTGACTCCCTGCTGGTACCCTCCCCCTGTCCTCAGACCATCCTCTTCTCTCTCTCACTGTCTCTCTCACCACACCTCCCGTTGCCAACACTTGTACACCACTCCCGACTGTTCCTCCTGTTAGGTAATCGAGACTCTTCTCTGTCATTGTCCCCCTATACTTAATAATATTTCCTATTTCCTATTGAACTTAATAATATTTCCTATTTCCTATTGTACCGCGTTTCTCCTTGTGAACTCGCATAAATATATTTATACTTCCTATTCAGCCTCTCTCTCAACAATAATCCACTTGTTCACTCTGGAACACCATCTCATCCTCCCTATTCCCAATCATCCCTTCACAAATACTAGATCTGATTCCTAGGCTATCGAACTTATCAACCGTTACTGTCTCCTTCATAAATCCCCTCTCATGAACATCCCGTCCCCCTTCCTCATCCCCTTCCCTCTTCTCTTTGTAACTTTCCGTCCCATCTGAGCTCTCTCTCTTCTTCTTCTCCCTTTTCTGTTCTCTCAGCACGACTCCACAACATCATTCTTCTACGCGACCTCTCTTTTCTCGGAATTCCCTTCACTCAATTCAGGCTTTGTTACGAGATATGGTATTCGAGCCCATCCGCCTTCTCACTCTTCACCATTAACCCTCACTACATAACTTACTCGACGCTCAGTAACGGTAACGTCAATCGCGATGAAATCAACTCAATTTAGAGATATGAAACAGCGATCGTTACGCCTTGATCATAGAATCTTTTGTATTCAAATAATATAAACATGTTTTATCGAGGAATATCGTTACAGTGCGTTGTAATCGGATCTCATGAGACCTTAATACAACTGGAAGCGAGAAAGCGAAACAAGTACGGTACAGCAAATCACGGTACTTCACAATGAGGAAGTACGGTTCGTTTGAGATTGCCACGATTGAGATCCGGTTGTGGGAGGAATTGCAAGTTGTAGTGACAAAAGAATAGAAAGAAAACGACTGATGCTACGATCTGAATAATAGTAAATCTCGATCTCGAAATCTCGATCATGAAAAAGTTACGTTAATGACAGGAAGGATTATACAGTAAGGAACATTGACGATCACGAGAGAAAATGATAGTCAAACGGAGTTTGTGAATCAAGTCCACATTACTTATTCTTCTGAAAGTACATTAGCACCTCTGCCTGCCTCTCACCTCTCAATCTGCGAATCTTACCTTGTTGCCTCTCTTCTTTCTGTTCTGCCCCTTGTTCGGGTGCTTCTTCTTTCTCTCCTCAACTACCACAACTACCTCTTCGTCACTTGAACCGTACTGCTCAAGCGAGGGATCGACGAACTCGGGAACTTCGATCTCCAACATCGCAAATCGAATCCTGAATGAACATCTGTTTTCCTCAATTGAACTCCACGGTTTGACTTACGATCTGAGTTCGGGAATGAAGAAAGCGTCTTCTTCATCAGTAATGATGTACACTTTTCTTCCGATGCAAACCACGGCTCCATCGGGTTTGAAGAGGCGAACATGGTCGAAATCCATCCACAAATGATAACCAGAGGAATATTGATTTGTAATCTGAAATCGTTGGATACCGTAATCCGTGAAATTTAACAACTTTTTTGATTATTGAAGAGAATTTGTAATAAAGTAAAATGAGGATGTCCCCGAAAGTGATTCAAAACTTGCAACCCTGTTTCCGCTGATTCCGAGCAACTATTGAGAATTAACCAACATATTTCCATCTGTTGGTCGCTGTCTCATATCTCATGAGAACGAGTGTGCTCTTCTCCTCAGCGGGAACGCAGGTGATGCGATATATTGCGTTGTTTGCAGAGACTGAAATGAGTGTCTATTGTTACTGCGTGGTCCTCGCAACAAACTACGAGAAAGTACTTACACAAGGTAACGCGGAGATTGTTCTCCTTTGGTTGATCAACAGCGAGTACTCGAGACTGGTGATCCATTACCTGAGCGAATAGATTACAAGTTGTGAAGCTGTGGGAGGGCATGCAGAACTACTTGTGGAGTTCACCGCAATAGCGTCTAATAACTTAACGAATGAAACACATCCGTTTTCTTTCGGGGAACTCCACAAATGCTAAATCACGACAGCAGTTGCATGGACTCGGTAGCACTATCAGAGAACCTGATAGAATAATGACTCGAATCACGTTAGTAAAGGAAAGTAGGCAATTCTATCTCAAATTTGGAATTCATAATCTGAAATCATACCACATGGATGGACGAAGGAGATCTTGAGAACATGTGCATTTCTTCATCCGTGAAGAGGATTCTCGTCCCGATTGTGAGCTCTTGGCATTGTTCCTGAAACTGTGATTATTTCATTTTGCATTGATTGAAGGCGATTTGAATCATCTGCGTCAATTTTTTCCTTTAAAAATCATAGCTCTAATGTACCTTGTTCACGAGCTCTTCTTTGCTCCAGATCATTGTCTTCAAGTCTAACTGGTACTTGAATTCCAGCTGAGGACTCGGAATGCCAAGACGAGTCGCACATTCATACGCATTTACGTTGACGTTGCTCGTGAAGACGCAATATTTAGCATCCTGACCTGGAAATTCAGCATTTTTTTGCCGAAAAAGTGGTGAAATCGGATTTTTGAACATAGAATAATGGACTGACCATCGACATAGCCTCCTGATCGCAGTGGAGTCCATTCAGGGTAGGATCCAGTTGTTGGAACAATCGACCATACAAACTCATCGTCCACTGTAACAACGTGTTTTCACTCTGATTATATCTACCAATGCACCTTCTCCCCAGTGATAGAAAACCATAGCGAATCGTTCGATATTTTCACTACTAACCACCTTTTTCGAGTGAGCTTGAATGGTTGTAATCAATAAACGGACATACCGACTGCACCGGCTGCGATTCCATGAACCTCCTGTGCGTTTTCATCACAAATCCAAGTAAAAGCCCTTCCTTCAAACACAACAGCTTCGCGGCTGAACGCAGAGTAGGCCTCAAACCCCTGAAAATCGTCGCTTTGGTAGCTCGAGTGACATAAAACCAACTGACAATGCATTTCATGTTGAGCTTCTTCACGCTTCTATCGGCTGAAATTAAAGTGTTGTTATACTTTATCATGATTGCTGGTTACCTGTATTGAGTTGCTTGATGGTGTCAAAGTTGGCACGATCATTCATAAGGTAAATGAATGAATCAATTGCGAACTGAAATTAATTATTAGCAAAAACTAAGTTGTATGATGAACGAACCGTCGTTCCGTGGTAGAATCCTGGAGAATCGGGGGCAGGAAAGTCGGGCATCTCATAGATTTTTAGTTTGTACTCAGACATCCTGGAAGCAAGTAGTTCAGCACGGATTCATCATTTAGCAACAGCGAATATATGGTGCTGAATCGGCGGTAGAGTGACGATTGACAGGACAACGGTTTGGAGCGCAATGTAAAATGCGGCCTCTATTCTTCACAAGTCAGTACTAGTACGAGCGGACCAGGAAAAGAGGCGCGAAGGTGTTTGGCTCTCCCCTACGTGGCTAGTGATTCCTTCTCTCCTCCATCTTCCCACACGGGTCTTTCCTCTCTGATTCGCACACTCCCTTGTCGTGGTCACTCTGTTGATCGTATGCACTGATTGCCCCTCTGCTCTTTCTTTTCCTTCCCTCTTCTTTTCTCCTCCACTCGTGTTACTCTGCCCTTCATTCTTCCTCTCCAGCCTGCCGCCTTCTCTCAGCACAACACATGTCCACTCTCTTACCCCACCCCGAATACGTGCAGAGATCCCTTGTTAGGTCATCGAGAGTCTCCCCTCTCTCTCTCTTCGTTAATCTCCGTTAGAACAACGTACCAGGAAAAACGTACCAGGAAAAGAGATGAGAAAGTGTTTCCCTCTCACAAACACAACATGGCAAGTAATTCCCTTTCATCAAAGTCTTCTCTGGTCTCCTCTTCTCTTTCTCTCCATTACCCCTCCCTCGTATCAATCCACTGCGAGTGAACCAGGAAAGGAGGCGAGAAGGTGTTTCCCCCTCTCTCCACCCTCTCCGTTGTCCACACTCTCTCGCCATGGTCATTCTATTGATCAACTATCGAGAGTCCATCCTCCTCTGCTGGGTTCATCCCCCCTTCCTCTCCCTTCCTTCCCCCTTCTTGTCTCATCTCCTCCTGTTACTTTCCCTCCACTATCCTCTCTCTCTGCACCGCTCCACCTGTTCAGTCTTTCTCCTCTCTCTCTCCCCCATTACGCACTCCTCTCCATAATCTTTGATCCCTAGTCCATCAAGCCTCTCTACTCTCACTCTCCTCTCCAATCCCCTTGCTGGACCCGAATCCCAATAGGTGTGCCATCCGCTCTGTGGAGAAGCTTGACACATTGAGTGTTACGCCCTAGTTATTTGGAATGGAAAAGCGTTCCTGAAACTGAAAGACGATCGCATTAGCAGATATGGGAAAGCGAATGTTACGCTTTGGCTCAATCTTTGAACAAAATATCATAACATACTTTATCGTGAGTTATAATGGAGATATACTGTTATCGAATTACAGTTGAACCACATTGATTACAGTAATGAGAAAGTAAGAATCAAGAAAAAGCGATACTGAGACTACACACTGTAATTGAGAGTTCACAAATTAGAGCTAAGTGGAGTGAGAGTAAATACGAAAAAAAAAAGGGGGAGATATTGCGAGACTAAGTGAGAAACAACGGATAACGGAAAATAGGATGAGGGAGATCAATCGTCAGTCAACTTCCGTTTCTTATTCGGGATTCCATCAGTATCATTAGCCTTAGAGTCGTCGATTTCTTTCTCTTGAGCCTCTCCATCTCTTAGGTTCCCTTCAGTGGGCACAGCCTCATCTTCGTTGGGCAAAAGAGGTCGAAGAAGATGCTTGAGTCCAGTGATCAAATCACCAATAACCGCCTGTGCTCGCTCCGCCTCATTGAGTGCTTTCATGAGAGCATCGACCTTCTCTTGCTTCTCGGCTGTGTCAACGGATGGAACGGGATGGACGACGGGGGCAGTAGGACGAATGATGGATTGGATTCTCTTCAGCTGTTCTCTGCTTATCGGGAGTGTGATTTGACATTTTCCTTGATCATCTCGATTGGCGTTTCCTTCATCTGAATAAACTAAGTTTTGCAAAAATTGGAAGATCGTTAGATTTATCCGTATTCTCCCTTTCATCCACCTTCTCAGAACCGTTTTCCTTGCTTTCCAATTTACCTTGATCTTGTTCCACAAGTTCCTCGTCATCTTCACTCTCTTCATGTTCATTCTCTTCTTCTTCTTCTTCTTCTTCTTCTTCTTCTTCTTCTTCTTCTTCTTCTTCTTCTTCTTCTTCTTCTTCTTCTTCTTCTTCTTCTTCTTCTTCTTCCTCGGATGAATGTGATTCGTCTGAAGTGAAGAATCGATAGAGTGCCTCATGAATACGTAATGCTTACCCTCACTCGAGTCTCCAGCTGACGAATTGTATTCTTCATCTTTTTCGTCGTCTCTCTTCGTCTCATTGCTCATATTAATCGGCGTAATATCATCGATTGAATCCCGCGTGAAAAGATGCTGTTCTCTGGAAGAATTAATACATACGTGATTCTAATAGTCTGCATAATGAGGGTTAAGATGAGCTGTATCAATAAATACTAACCGAATATTTTGAGGAAGGCCTTGCGCTCTTTCTTTGACTCTTTGATCGTACATGATAACGGCCGCGGCGCGAGACTGAAGGGTTGTATCTAAACGTGTTCATTGTTGTTAAGCTAAGAAAACGAATATAACTAACCAACATCGAGGACTATCATGCGATTTGGAGTCCTGTGGTAGTAGGGAATACTCCTAAAATTTTACACGATGTAACATCAAGACGTAACGAATTCACCGGTCACTGTCATATACAGTTACAGTGAGGATGAACACACGAGTGCCTGACACAGCAACGGTTCCATCTTGATCTTGGAATAAATAGCGGAAGCTTGAACTCCATTTTCCTACCTGAATATCAACATTCGAAACATAAATTATTGTTATGAGCTCACTCTGATCCATTCCTCACTCGAAGCTTCAAATCGATGCAGAAGTAGTAGACATCTTCCCTTTCGGCTGATAGACTTGATTTTGAAGAGAGAACCGTTTGTTGTGACTGAAAGATGGAATGCTCACTGATTGAAGTTTCAGTCCCAGTACACAACTTCAACATAGGGAGGAGTACTCACAGAAAAGACATTTCCTCAGTTTAGCGAACTCCTTTTGTCCGATTCTCGCTACTCTCCATTCGCCCGTTGTAGCGTCCGTGAGCTTAATATGTTTACTTGATAATCAGTCGATCGAATGATTGCTAGTCTGTATGGACATATATCAGACACTGCGATAGCGAGCTAACAATTAACAACAATTAACCGCTCATAGATATATGAAACGTACTACGTGATAAACTGTTCCTTTCTCGAACGAATATTTTCCGAGCTTATAGAGCGTCGAGAAAGCGCACATTCCTGTTGGTGTAACGTGCAACTTCATTGAAACCCAGAGACCATTCTGAAAAAAGTGCTGCTAACCTGTTAAAATTAAGCTGATGGGACATCCACAGATTACATATTTTAGAAATATTGTTTTTAAATGGTCTAATAAACTAACATCATCGCCTATGTCTCGGCAAGTCCACACTTTGGTCGTCAGATCGAGCTCGTATTGATATCGCAATGGCAAATTCTCTTCCTCTTCGTGGCCTGTCGTCTTCACCATCTCGTTTATATCTTTTGTGATCACAACGTACTTTCCCGTCGCTCCTGTAAATTCACGGATGAAGTATGAGTCTCTCATGAAAAAAGCGAAATACAACTATTCTTCAGTGGTTCTTACCATCACTAAAGCCTCCTGTCAGATAATAGTCAGTGTAGTTCCTCCAGCGGCTATCTTCCATTGGTGCTGGTCCAGTTGTATCCACGATCCTCCAGTTGATCCCATCCGCTTCTGACAGTTGTTTCATTGTACATCGATGCATTTTGATAGCATTGCCCTCGTTTCTGTGCACCTGATCTTGCTTTCAGAACTGTGATGACGCATTGGAAAGCAGGTATTGTATTTCGACACAATGTTCCCCTCGCTTGGAAATCAACATCAAATGTCATTGCACCTCTTCCCCTTCGCTTCTCTTTTTTTAAACTCCTCGCGATGTCACCAAGAGATAATATAAAGAAGGAAAGTGGGTGCGATGACATCCAATTTGAGAAAAAGCCTACTGTGCATACCTCGCGTTCCAGCAATTATTGCAGTTTTCTTGGATGATCCATAGATAGACCCATATTCGATCCAAGCATAGGCCGTTCCCTCATGAACGACTACTTCGGAGTGGATGCGACTTCGAGAGAATCCCTGAGAGAAAGTTGTTTATCCTACACAAAAAGTGTAAATTTCAGTTTCATTTTTTTCATATTCAAAAATAAAATTTAAAAAAGTCGATATATCGTTAGTAATAGGTGCAGAAGGTGCTCATCAGTTCTATTGAGATTATCGCGTTCATTGGCTCGGAGGGAACTAGGTAACACTAGGCGAAGTACGCGCTTTTGTTCCGAGCAGTATAAGGTTAACCATAAAAAAGCGAAATGTTCTCGGTATTTTTTTAAAGAAAACAACTTACGATATCGAAAGAATGGACACGGCAGTGGACGAAATTATCTGAAATTTATTTAATTGCTGCAATCGACCGAATTATTTGCCACTTGCTCGAACAATCGTCAATGAATGATTACATAGTGATCGAGGGGCGATCATTTGTTCGCCACCCGTCTCCTTTTTACCCATATTTTCGAGTTATCTGCCCTGGGCAGTTTACATCATAACATAGAGGATAACCTGTATTAACGTCAAGCAGTCCGAACATTTTCGAAATATCCGAATAGAAGTGTGAGCCGAGGACGAACTGTAATGAGAATGACTAATACAAAAATAGGGAGAGCGTTCATCCTACTTCCGCCCCCTTACCGCAAACCTCACGCTAGGCTGAGTTATAAAATGAGTGAAACTTTCGGGAAACTCCACAACTGCCGAACAGACGATTAGAAATGATGAATAAAGATACCGATACTCTTGATGATTGGAAACCGGCTATCTCACTAATCTCCTCCACTTTCAGGCTTAACATATTTCTTTCTCGCAAACGATATCTGAAATAAAGAATGCATTACTTCAACGCCATTGGAAGTGTCACTCGTAAAAGTGCCATTTATTAGCCTTCACTTGGCTGCCATCGACAGTCTATAGAGATATGAGAAAGCGACCATTACTCCTTTTGATTAAAAAAAATTTTTGAGGTGATCAAGCCCATTCACTTGCTCTCCCGCTCCTATGCACTGAGCGTTGATCTGGATAGGAAGGTGTTGCCTCTCTCACACATGGCAACTAATTCCTTATCTCCTCGTTCTCCACACTCGACTCTCTTCCTTCCCTGCTCTCACCACTCTCTCCGTTTCCCACACTCTCTCGCCATGGTCACTCTATTGATCGGCTGTAAAGAGTACATCCTCCTCTGTTGGGTCCACCCCCCCCCTTTCTCTTCCCCCCATTGCTTGTCTCATCTTCATCTGTTACTGTCACTCCACTATCCTCTCTCTCTCTCTCTCTCTGCACGGCTCCACCTGTTCAGTCTTTCTCCTCTCTCCCCATTACGCACTCCTCTCCATAATCTTTGATCCCTAGTCCATCAAGCTTCTTCACTCTCACCCTCCTCTCTTTGCTCGACCCGAATTCCAATAGGTGTGCCATAGACTAAGTGGAGAAGCATGACACATTGAGCGTTGTGCCCTAGTTCTTTGGAATGCGAAAGCGTTCCTGAAACTGAAAGACGGTTGCATTAGCAGATATGGGAAAGCGAATGTTACGCTTTGGCTCAATTTCTGAACGACAATATCATAACATGCTTTATCGTGAGTTATTATAGGAATATACTGTTATCGAATTACAACTGAACCACATTACAGATTACAGTAATGAGAAAGTACGAATCTGGAAAGTGATATTGATACTACAAAATGCAATTGAGAATTCCAAAATTAGAGCTAATGGGAGTGGGAAGTGAAGTAAATACGATATGGAAAGGAGAAATCAATCGTCAGTCAACTTCCGTTTCTTATTCGGGATTCCATCAGTATCATTAGCCTTAGAGTCCTCGATTTCTCCCTCTTGAGCCTCTCCATCTCTTAGGTTTGACGGATTCCCTTCAGTCCCATCAACATCTTCATTAGGCAAATGAGATTGAATCTCATGCTTGAGTCCAGTGATCAAATCACCAATAACCGCCTGTGCTCGCTCCGCCTCATTGAGTGCTTTCATGAGAGCATCGACCTTCTCTTGCTTCTCGGCTGTGTCAACGGAGGGAACGGGATGGACAACGGGGGCAGTAGGACGAATAACGGACTGGATTATCGCCAGCTGCTCTCTACTTAAAGTGAGCGTGATGTGATATAATTCTTGCTCATCGCGATCGTTTCCTTCACCTAAATATACCAAATTTCACTAAAAATCAAAGATTTATCTGTATTCTCCCTGTCATCCACCTTCTCGCAACCGTTTTCCGAACTTTCCAATTTACCTTGATCTCCTCGTACTGTCTCAATGGGTGTCGCAATAGAGTCACATTGGTCATCATCATAATCCGGCGCCTCAGATACTTCGATCTTTTCTTCCTGATTATCTCTTCCTATCCTGGAGTGATTCTTGCGAACAGCCGCGTTATCTGAAATCGACTGTATTAAAAACCACTAAGGGCCAATGCTCAAGTTTACCGGTTTCCTCTCCGAGTTTCACTTCGTGGTTCAGTTGATCTTCTTCTTCCTCGTCACTAGTATCACTTTCATCACTCTCAGAGAATTCCTCATCTTCATTGACGATTGCTTCAAATGGTGACTTTCAAATTATCAAACTGCTCAATTGCTTACGCTCGTAGTCTCCTTCGTCTGAACTGACGGAATCATTGTCACCTTCATTCTCTTCGTTCTCAAGTTTCATTTCATGCAAGGTAAGTTGTCGAACTTTGTCGTTCACCTCGCGGCAGAGGGAATTTCTGAAGGATTGATCAAAATTGATAGACAACAAGAGATTTCTGATTAGTCTGACACATCAGTTTGTTGATCCCGTGAATTATATGTTGAAGAGGTTATCACTTACTTCAGACGGTCTGGGAGGCAGTTGATTGTATTCTTGTGCGACTGATCCCGCTTCAGCGACGCGAGCGCACAATACTCGATCGAAGCTTCTTGAATGATATATTCATTGATTGAAAACAGCTCTAGAAACTGACCGAATTCGATAACGAGCAATCGATTAAGGCGACGCCTGAAACATCTTTTAGATTGAATGGATAGATCGGATGGAAAACACCTGAGAGTTCCAGTGTAGATGCACACTCGAGTGCCGGATACGGCTGCGCTTCCCCGTTCCAGCCAATATCTGCATTCCGTCACCCACTGCCCGACCTGGATGAACCAAACTTTGACAGTTGACCGTTTCCAGCCTTCTACTATTTCGATTGAGTAGGTCGGTAGAAAATAAAGAGATCATACGGCCCAGGGCAACTTTTACTTTGCGTGAACGCAGTTTGTTCGGCCAATGGCTCACCTTCTTCCACCTTCTGGTCGCATAGACATATTTATGGAGGAATAGTTGATTACGTTGATTTTCTTGAACGGATCGAATTTTGTATAGATTCTGCATAGCAGCGACTGCAAAGAGACATTTTTTTAAAGAGTTTTTATTAGATGGAGTAGAGAGAGAGTGAGGGAGGGAGAAGGGGAGGTAACTCACAGAACAAGCAGCCGACATGCAATTCATCGTAATACCTCCTATCGTTTCTCACTTCATGCCATTCGCCAACACGATAAGAAATCTCAAAGGATTTACTTTGAGTAGAAAGCAATCGCTTGAATCTGCTGTTTGCGAACAATCTTTCATTTCATCAACATATAGTCTGAAGAGCTGTTTCGAATGTGCCCTATTGTTCGCCAGTACTAAGTCACATCAATGACGTACCAAGTGAACTGGATACATGACTGCATCTCCTTTCTCCACTTTGAGTCCTTGTACGAATGCGTGTGTCGCAGAGTCAGTGAAATGCAGGCGTACTTTGTCATGATCGTCAAAGTTCTTGAAAGGAGCAGGTTGGAAAGAGGATTAAGTCCATAACAGATACCACACAACCAAGCCTAATCCCACTCGTTCCTCTCTACTTGGTAGGCTTCATTTTCTAGTGTGCGCTGATTACAAGAGGGTATATTCTATCCTAGGATAGAATATGAAATATGTAAAGCGATGATAACTTAACTAAGGACTGAATTGATACTCGTATTTGCATGACTTTCTCTTCTATCATAGTCGATGTGCTCACCTCATTGGCGATCACACTACGACTCCATTCGAAATTAGAAAGATCGAGCTCGAATTGGCAGTTTACTCTGTTTTCCCCATCATCTTCCCCATCATCTTCCTCGTATTCGTCAGCAACCACAACAAACTTGGCCGATTCGCCTGAGTGTTGAGGATCTATCATGTAATGGAGATCCAGAAGAAGCGAGAAAGTCAATTTCACAAAAGAAAGCTAACCGTCGCTCATTCCGCCTGATGTTATTAAGTAAAAGTTGTTCGGTTCCCGTCCGGTTGTTTCCAGTTTCATCCAGTGGAACCCGTCCTCATCTGAAAGAAGAATTTTGTGAAACCATGCATGCATTGTACCAAACGAACCTCGATTTCCTCTTATCATTCCACTGTAGGTGAAGTAATGGTTATAAGCATAAGCAAATCCATTGTGTACTACTATTCCTGACTGAACGCATAGTGTAGGGAATCCCTGTGAAAATTATTGGTGTTTCTTTCATAGTTGTTGTATAGTAAATAGACTCTGTGAATATCCCTATTTATATACGCCAAGTAATCATAAGGCTGACCAAAGGTGCGCCCCACCGAACCCCGTACTCTACGTTACTGTCGTACTAATTATTGTTCAAATGCGCGCCCGACTGTCTAACTGTCTGGCGCTCTCTCTCGAGGGAATAGCTCTCGCTCCCGCTCTTCCCTCAGTCTAGTCGTCCCCCTGTTCCGCGAGTTGCGGCAGGGAGTTCGTCTCTACCCTGGTCTACTATTTCGTCGATAAACGGTGTTTATTAACGCAACGACTTCACGTGGCTCCCGCCGGCAAGTAAATACACAACAATTGGCGTTCAGGATCTCTACTCGAACTAAGGAGACGTGAGTTTATCCACGTTTTTGAGTTTCGTAAATAGTGAAACGTATTTTAACTTTGGTGGCCGAAGGCTCTGCCGAATTTTTAATTTCGTTTGACACTATAACGTTGTTGGCGGTTGCTAACTAGTCGTAGCTGCGGTTACGACAGACGAATAAGGTCGTCAGAGGTTGAGCAATTGTGTTCCCTAGGTAGAAGAGGTTGAGCAAGTGTGCTCCCTAGAAACTGTGCACGTGCAAGTGTCCCGCGGCAGAAAGAATTTCGTCAGCAGGGCCGATTACCCAGCTCGAATTTCGTTTTGTCCAGTGAACTTGAGGCAGTTTCGTGTGCCAACGAGTACCAAGAGTGTAACGGTTGCAAGTGTGCCCGTCTGAGTCGCAAGAGTGTAAAATAGTCGTGGTAAACAGAGGTTCTGCCCGATTT